>CM021771.1:13069862-13141510 GCA_011076525.1 Nettapus auritus
CCCCCCCCCCCCCCGCGCTTCCCGGCGCCCAGCCCTTTAAATGCACAGAGCAAGTGTACGTTTCGCTCTGAAAGCAGCCCGAGTCTGGCTGGCGAGGGATTTTCTCCGAGAGAGGGGGCGAGGGGGGGAATCTGGCGCTTGGACCCAATAAAATGCTCTGCTCCAGTGTAAATATTTACAGGGTATTAGTGACTTTTTAAAAAACATTTTCGGTGAGGTCTGTTATTTACAATGTGTCATAAGTTATTAATGTTGATTGCCTAAGTACCCTGCTAAATCTGTCTCATGCCTCAGAACAAAGTCGACAATTGGCATATTGTTTAAAGTATGCAGAAAATGCGAGTGGGTTTGAAAATGGGAAATATCTGTATTTTCAGAAGTGTAAATACTGCCTTGTAGCTGTCAAGCTGCAGCCCTGGCGAAGGAGACAAAGAAGCGGATCTTGGTCAATTTCTCGGTGAAATTGACTCGTCTCCAATTTAAGTGTTCCTCAGAGCCTGGGGAATGGCGAGAGACCGTCCTGCCTGTTGTACTAACTCTGCCTCTTCTCTCCTTCCTCCAAAAAGTTCCCCACGATGTCCAGTGATAGGCAGAGGTCAGACGATGAAAGTCCAAGTACCAGCAGCGGTAGTTCGGATGCTGACCAGAGGGATCCGCCAGCACCGGAACCCGAAGAGCAAGAAGAAAGAAAACCTTCTGCAACCCAGCAGAAGAAGAACACCAAACTCTCCAGCAAAACTACTGCTAAGCTATCTACTAGTGCTAAAAGGTAAATGCGCCAGTAAAGCGTTCTGTGGTAGGTTTGCACAGTGCGTGGAGTCATGGTGCTCACCTTGCGCTTTTCGAGGCAGAGGGATTCTTGTAAAGCTGTACGGGAAATAGTGAAGTACAAACTTCTGTAGCGCGGGAGTCTGCTGGGAAGTATCTTCGGTAATCCAAGTCTTATTGGGGTGGCAATTACGCAGGCTGGTCGTACTTCTTTTGAAGAGTTGTTTGAGAACTTGGTAACTTACAGGCGGGCTGGGGGGCACCTCCGTGCCTTTCACATTTGTAGAAATGAATGAGAGAGTGTCAGCTTCAGGTGTCTTTTTGGCAGAGTTAGTTTTCCATCCCTTATTGGTATAGGGTGGAGTCCCCCTGGTGTGTTTCAGCCTGCAGCCTGATGACAAGCAGTGCTCTTTAATTAAAGAAGTCGGAAAACCCCAGTGACTTCTGAGGGCCTTCTGACTAGCTTCTCGCGTCAGTGTGCAGTAGAGCCTTTGCACACCTTCAAGTCACTGTTTTGTCCTGGAGTACTTTCAGGAGAAAGTTAGGCAAGTCCTCTCCCTCAGGATTTACAGATTCAAACCATGGGGTTCTTCAGGTAGCCTCTACCTTTAAGTATCAAAATAGCAAGAAACCTCACTCGGTTTTATCTGTTATGTTTTTATTTGCGTACAAGTTTTCTGACAGTCCGGCTCTTAAGACATGCACGTTAATCGTTTTCTGTAAGTTCAGCTGTGTGAAATAAAGCAAACTTTAAGTCCCTTGATTCCAGTTGTCTTCCCGAGAAGAAACATAACTTTCCAGTCTTTTCCCTGGAGGTCCTTTTCTGTACAAATATTTACAAATATACTGTAGCCAGAAGACCTGTGGAGTAGCCGTAGTAGCTTTGAGTTTTGTTTATTTGGTGTGAATACAGGGGTTCAGACTTGTAGGGATGTTTTAGTATTTTTGCATTGTACTTAAATTTGGTAAATACTTTTTGAAATGTGCTAGAATTGCTGCAGAATACGACTGGGTGACATTGATGACTTTTTGTCTTGTTAAAGAAATGCGATAAAATAGGACTGGCTAAAGAAGGAAAAGTTCTGGAAATGCTACGTAGATTTTGCAATTTATTGTTACTTATATTTTTTTGAAATGCCCAAGGTCCATCATGTAGAAACCCAAGACAGTTTTGTCCTCTTGCCTTTATTTCAGTTAATTACTGTAAGCCCAGTTCCATACATCTCAAATAGTTCAGCAGTCTGATCAAACTTAATGGGACTGGTGCAGGGGCTTTCAGGGCGGTTTGTGTCAGCTCGCGTTTTACCACTCGCTATTCGTATGGAAGAACAGTCTTGCTCATGTGAGCCTTCTTGTCCAGAGAATTCTTAGTTGTGATTTTAAAGAGGAATTTGCTACGAGTCTTTTAAAGTTACACGTTGTATGTGTCTGAATAAATTATTAAATCCACCAAAAGTTTTCAGTATTTCTTTTCAGGACTGTAACACCTTGGGAATGGTTGTTACAATGTAAAGCTAAGCACAGATTCTTTTGAGTTATTATGTCGCTTTTTATCATGTAAAATACGGCTACTGTATAAGGTTGGGGGAGGAAAGGCATGAGAAGGTGTGGAGAGGAGCAAAGTTGATCCAGAGGGATCATTCCAGTAACAGAGACAGCCTGGCAGATCTGCAAATCTACTTTTTAAACACCCTCCAAAGCAGGAGGTAAAATATTGTCATAAGAATGCGCTTGCTGACAGCATGGTTCACTTCTTCAGCCTCGATCACAGCTCTGTTGCACTGGTTTTAAGTCATTGTCAAATGTGCTTGTACAGCCTCCCCCCCGCCTCATTTGCATATTAGCTTGAAAAGAAAATCTCTCTGGTAAAAAGTGCTCGGATATGAAAAAGAGTCACTTTTCTGAATACTCGTAGGGAATTTCTACCAAACTGAGCTGCGAGCGTTCTGTTTGTGTACAGTATCGAGCAGGAAAAAGCTGCAAAGTTTCTCAGCTATGGGATTTGGGTTATGCCTCTGAGAACAAAGAGGAAGCAGCCATGTTAGCATTACTGAAGGCAAAGCCAATCTTGCATTTAACTGCATGGTGGTAGAGGGCAGTGTAATTCCCTGATTTATTCTATAGACTATCTCAAATGCTTTGTGTCTGTTCTCATTTCACCAACAGAATCCAGAAGGAGCTAGCTGAAATAACCCTTGATCCTCCTCCTAACTGCAGGTATGTAACAGCTTCTTAAATTGTGGACAGTGGCAGGAGATTAATCTGCTCAGGCTAACAAATGGGAAAGTTCGTGTTTACAGCTGGTGACTATTAGACAAAAATTGCGTATAGTGGATTGAACAAGCATAGGGAACGTTTGATATTGAATTTTGGTATTTCATCTGCGTGTTGTAGGTGTAGTCATTTGTGGTTTAAGTACATAGTAAAATATATTCCGTTTATTTTTTTGTGGCTGGTCACTGCCTCTGTGAAACATTGATTGTATGAACTTCAAAATACATAGAAGCTTTTGAGTTAATGTCTGCATGTAGTTTGAACTGGCCTTTTGAGTGCCGGGTTTATAGAGTTATCACTTTGTTCTGAAGCAAAAGTAAAGGAACTGTGATTTTTATAGGCGTTCTCTTAGTACGTTGCTTGGTAGTTAGATGAGAAGTATCACCTTTAAATTTATGTTCTGTTGGTCAGAGTTGTAGTCACTTGATAAAGGATGTTTTTAAGGAGGTTCCCAAATTGAGAGACATTTCTGTTGGTTTTTAGAAAGCAAAGTCGTAGGCTTAGAAGGCTGAGTGATAGTCTTAGCTGAAGCAAAGGTAACTGGAGCACTTAATCTACAGGAAAGTTAAATAGTAGCATAGCTGGCTAATTACTTTAAATCTTTTATATGTTTTACTTTTGTTTAAAAGATGCATAAAAATTCTCATTAGCTGTGAACATCCAGCTTTCAGATTTGTGCTAAAACTGCATTTTAATAGCGTTGCTTTCATTTGATGCACCTCAGTAAGCCTTCTGACTGTAAGGTTTCTTCAGATTAATAGCTCATGTGTAACAGCAAGCTTTGTACACGTGTTAAAAAAATGCTGGAAGTGCTGTCTGATTTTACGTTAGAATTGTTTGGCATTTTGAATAGTTGAAAGGGGTTGGTGCAGATCTTGTGAATTTGGTAAAATGTGAGTTGTTCTCCTGTCTTAACAAGCTGGGGAGGCAGGGACTAACCAGTGCTGTTTCACTGTTTTTGTGGTAAAGGTGTCTTATCCTGAGGACTATGCTGTAGATTGCCTATGGCAGTCTGTTGTATTTGCATGCAGGGTCAGCGGGGTGTCCCTCTTCAGTAGAGACAAGCTCTGTAAAGTGAGAAAATGTGTGTGGGGGGGTTGTTTGTTTGTTTGGGTTTTGTTGTTGTTGTTTGTCATTGTTGCTTTTTAATAACTGTCCTGTTACTGGGATCTTGCTCTGTGTTTGTCATTAATTTTGTGCTTGGCCCCCTAAGTGGGGTATGGTAGAAAAGAAAATATATGAAGGAAATAAAACAGTAATGCTTTTCCTTGTAGATAAATGCTGAAAAGACTACTGTAGCAGTTTCAGGTACAGCAAGTTACAGCTTGGCTTTTCGAAAGAGAAGCCTCCCCCCTCACACTTCCCAATAGCATCTGATGTTTAGCTCCTTGGGAAAGCGTGTTCCTCTGCTATTAGCACAGGAGTGTTGCACAGAATCTTTCTTGTGAGCTGGTGCTACCAGTTGCCCAGGAATGCTGTTGAGAATGATGAAAAACCTTCAATGTGTCTAAAATTATTCTAACTTCTCTCCTACAGAGTGTAGGGGAAAAGATATATATATATATATTGTCAGTGAGGAAGCCAGTGCTTCTTTTCTTGCAAGTATTTTTGAAGAGAAATTCACCCTTTAATCAAGAGCAGCTGTATGATGAGTGTATTTTTACCTTCCACAAACATATTTACAAGAGACGTTAGATTCTTTAACAGAAACTCTGGGTTTTTGGGATTAAAAGATTGAACAGTTTCACTGCCCAAAGGATTACCATTCCATTGGAATTTAAGGTTTAGAAGGAGCCTTTTTGGTATCAGGAGGTAAATGTAGCTCTGCAGCTTGCAGAGCAGTTGAAGCAAAAGGCTTGCAACATGCTTTCTTATAGGGTGCAGTAGCACAGATTAGACAAACTGATGCAGCAGGCGTTTGACACTGTTCATGCAACAAGCAGCAGAATGTTACTTTTTACATTTCTTGTAAATGTGTATAAAAAAAAAAAAAAGGAAGTAAAAACATTTAAAAGCCTGTAGAAGGCAGGCATATTCATGTGTGCTTTAAAAATTAAAAAGCCCTGTGTTGTAAATTCTCCCAAGGGGATTTCTTCATTCCAAGCTGTTTCTCCCGCAGTTCCAGAATGCACCCTTTTCATTTGCAGTCCACATGTTGCAGGCTTCCCAGGAATATAACCGCTAGCTGATGCAGTTGATAGTCCTTCTGGTTGCCCAGTTATTCAAGTAATTTAAAAAAATAAAATAAAATAAAACGCATATTGGCACACAAAAAAAACAGTAATTGTAATTTTAATTCAGTACAGTGCAAATACAGAAGAGTGTTTAACTCTCCTGTACTGTAGTGCACGTTGGTGGCTGCTGCTGCTTCTCACCTGCTGGTGTAACTGCACATAGAGTTGCTCCCTAATCCACTTCTGTCAGACTGATCTGAGGTTGAGTTAGCAACTTAAAAATGACATCAACCGGTTGCACTGTGATTCTCACACAAAAGATGTGTAGGTTTCCTCAGCAGTTAAATTTCCCACAGTCGCATCTATTACTATAACATCTGTTTTGTTAAAATGCCAGAGCCCCAAGAGAGCCCCATTCTTGGGTGAGCTGAGCAGGCCTGGGCTGCACATTAAGTTCTATTTTAGGCACTGGGATAGCAGAATGACAGGCAAATTAAAAATGTCTAAAAAGCATTTTTTGCTTGCTTATCTCAACAGTGGAGTTTGGTTTCTGATTCTGTTCAGTTAATTGGGCAATGAACTGTTAGAAAAGTCACATTGTCGTGTTTGTGAGTGGTAAACACAAACTGCATCGTGGGGGGTACCTCGTATAAAATCCTAATGCTGACAGCTGTACTCTTTAACATACAGTAATACTCAAAATTCTTGTGGATTTTGGTGAGATTTCCAAGAAAGATAGAGCATTGAAAACAATAAAACTAGATTTGGTCTTAAGCCACTGAAGATGATGGGAAAGAAGTTAAGTACTGCTTTTTCCTCGTGTTTTCTCCTGGCTAACAGAAGAGCACAGAAGGAATCAGTGACTGTCCAGCGGTAGCACCCGGGCAGATAGGTAAACCCAGGTCACAGGTATCTGATCCTGTTTTTTCTTGCTTTTGCTGGATTAACTCAAAGTTGTATTACTTGATGCAGTGTGCTGTATTTAATTTCTTTTGTGCTTTTAATAGCATAAAGCACAGCTAAAAAGGTCTTGGCCCTATTGCTCCTGGGCAGCTCAATTTCAAACTATGGCCAAGTGCTTATATATGCTTCAAGGTATGGAAGTGTGCCAAGACCCACCATTGCACATTCTCAGAAAAATATTGCAAAGATCTTGCACATAATGTGTGGTAAATCTGTGCTGCAGAGATGCTCTTAAATAGGTTTGACATATCTGGAGTAACTATTTTCAGTTCATGGCATAAAACTGCTCCGAGCAGAGGGCAGCACCCTGTAGCTGAGGTTAGATCTGAGGCTGCTGTTCTGACCTGCGAGACTAGGAGGCTACAGCTCAGGTGGAGCAGGGCACAGCTGGCTCCCACCCTCCTTGTGCTCCCTGGATTGTAGTGTTGGCACGAGTGAGGCCATTCCCAGGGACAGTGTGATTTACAGCAGCTTCCTGTAGCTGTTCCTGGCTGCTCTGCTGATCCACATTAGCAAAACTACGTACTCCCTGTTGTCTTTCCTCACTCCAAAATTGATCGTTGTTCGTCTTCATGAGAAGGTTGTAGAAGTTCGACCCAATATTAAATGTATTTAGTAACTAACACCCATGCCAGCGTACTTCACAGTTTATGTTCCATTTTGCAACAAATTCAGTTTGGTGTAAACTTCGGAGAAAATGAAAGCAAACACTAAAATCAGTGTATCCACTGAGAGCTTCATTCATGTGGTTTAGAAAGAAGTGAGTTAAGATAGTGTGCTTTTCCCATGTCAGTGAGAATTTGAGCATTTTAGGGTCTATTCTGCCAGTTGGCTTTAATCACTTCTCTTTGCTAAATTAAAGATCAGACATCTGAAAGCAAGTGGTTAAAAGGAGAGAGAAAAAAAAAAAAAAAAAAAAAAAGGCAAGACAAAGCACGTGCTGCAGAGCCCCAGTCAGAGGCAGCTTTCCTCCTTTTTAGCTGCTGGGAAATGGGATTTCTTACCAAGACAGAGGTTCTTGGATCATCCCAAAGGCTCTCTGCTCTGTCTCATCCTCTTGCTAGTGAGTGCCTGACTGAACCTGATCAGTCTGCTGAGAAGATTTTTCTCAACAGGGATTACTATCTCTATTTATTTTCAGGCTTCGTACTCTAATATATACTAATGTGATTTCTCAAACAATACTACAGAAGGTAGCAGTTGATGATTTTGCTGTTTGTACCCTCTTCTAAGCTTGCAAGTATGTTGATAATTTATGAGTAGCTCATCTTAAAATTACTTACTTTAAAATAACACTCCAGAGTATGTGTACTGAGCACAATGGGCAGAAGACGTAGGGGTTTTGTTTCAGCACCGCATTCTTGTGCTTCCAAAGGACTGCATTTGCTACATCTTGGGCTAATTCTGTGCTGCAGAGTTTTGCCAACTCAACCCCATGGTCTGGAGTTTGACACAAGAGAAATGCTTGCAAACCCCTGGCAGACAAATTCTTTTACTGGTTTAGTTATGGACCCACGAATCCAGACGTTTGTAACTGTCTCACTGTGGTTATTACCCCATCAGTGAGGAAGCATTGCAGTATATATTTAAAGAAATATTGTGAAGGTATTCTTCAGACCAGCAATTTAAGCTCTTTCAATTGAGCTGTCTGAAACAATGAGAAGCAATGAACAATTGCTCCGGTGGTGCAGGCTCCTGTATGTGCAGAGAGAGCTCTGGGCTGAGCACCCTTCCACAGCCTTGTGTTAGTGAGGAAGGTGCCACAGATAAGCCTTCCTTTTTGTTAACATACTCTATCTACAGTAAGGTTATAGACAAATGTTTACTCTGCAAACAGTCGTGCCTGTTGAAGATGTTACTGCACAGCTGTGGTTTGCTCCAGTTCTGCCATGGGGGGTGACTACTCCAGTCAGCAAGGGAAGCAGGCTCATCTGATAGTGCTACCCACGGGGAGGGAAAAAAAAATCATCCAAGTTTGCTTAAATGGTTTAAATAGGTGATTGAAATGAACTCTGCTGGATTTTTCCTCCCTCTCTTCAGAGTAGGCATTGTTCACATGAAGCATTTTGTCAGACAGATCAGGATGTGAATAAGTCAATCTGTTCCTTTGTCTCTCAAATGTAGTAAGTTTCCATCTCTCCTTTGACAAAGGCAGGCATTAGTTTTGTTACTTTTTTGAAATCAGTAGGTAGAAGAATATTCTGAATGTAGTCAAATACAGCAGCACAAATGCATGCCTAGGTCGTCGCATGTACTGTTGTGTTTTTTTCACAGAAAAGAATTTCATAGAATTCTCCCAATCAAGCTTCTGGCTTTTCAGATCAATGGCAATCTCCTCAGTTTTGCATTTGTACTGTTCATGTCTTATTGGGCAAATGTCTTCATGTTGCTAAATATTGAGTCTCAAGTTTTTTTTTTTTTTTAAAAAAAAAGTCAGTTTGTCTTGTTTTCACCTCTGTAGCGAAAACCCCAACTGTGAACACTAAATGGTTCCCTACAGAAGAAGCTGTTGATTGAGGTAGGTAAGAGACAATATATTAGGAATGCATGCAGGAATGCCCATGCTGAAGTTGAAGGAGCAGAATTTAAAATAATGAAAACAGTGTCCAAACCCTACTTGATAATGTATCTTCTGCTAGCTACGTTGTACTTTTTATTCTGTCTCTTCTTGCCCCAGCACTTGCTCACCACTAAATATAATAAATCCATGCTACAAGAAAAGAAAGCTGAAGTTTGCAGAATGATTCTGAGAATACAAACCCACAAAATTATTTCTAACACTTCCTTCCCTGTACAGGAGTTTGCAGTTGCAGTTACAAAAATACCATTAAGAGGGTTCACAAATCCTGTAAGAACATGTTTGAAGTAGCTCTCAAGTGAATATTCAAATACTGCTTTTTAGTATTGTCCAGCTTTGAACATAGACTTGTAGTTCCTTCATTGTTAGTCTCTGAACGTAAATCAGTGGCTCATAGTGATTTAAAGATCTGTTTATCTAATGATAACCTTGATTTATCTATAGTTATTTCTACTAAGCAGTTTCTTCCATGCTCTTTCTTCCCTCCCTCCTTTCCTACAAGAAGAGTCTAGTCTAGGTCAGGCCAGCAAGCAGTGGTGTAATTTAACTCAGCAATCAGAAGTGGGTATTTTTTGTCCATTTGTAATAACAGCCTCATTCTGCTGTCTTTACGTGTGCAGAGTGGCTTTTACCTTATTTGCCAGTAGTCAGTGAAACTGCTTAAGGAGTAAGGATGAAACAAATTTAGAAAGACATTTCAGTAAAACATTGAAGTGTTAAATTTTGCTAGAGTGCACTGTTATTTAACATGCTTTTATTAAAAAATAATGCAGCAGTAGAAGATTGTGTAATTCCTGAATGTATTGAATTGTGAGAATATTTAAATTACTTTCTTTTCAGTTGAGAGTGGATGAGAGATCCACGAACTAAAACTGCCTCAAGCGTGTGTTTTTTTGTTGTTTTTTTTTTTGTTTGTTTGTTTGTTTTTTTCCTCTTCACCCTGTCCTAGTGTTGACCTCATTTGAGCTCTAAACCAAGTTGTTGGTTATGTTATTTTTTTTTTTTTTTCAAAAACCCCCACACAGTGAATTTCTCATGCATGGCATAATTAAGATAGTGTTATGCAATACAAACAAACTTTTCTACTCATAGGAGTAAATTTTTATGCCTGCAAATTTGCAGATAAGGCCCTTGTGTAAGCAGTGTCCACAGTGCTGTCATACATGCTCTTAAATGTCTGTATGTTAGTTGTAAGGTCTTATAAATCTTTCACCAGTTTTCATTAGCAGTACTCTCAAAATGGGCGAAAAAAAATCGGCCATCTATCTACTCTGGAGCTGCAAAAATAGTTCAAACGCTTTTCACTCAGCTACTGGTGTTACAAAACTGACCCTCATTATTTCTAAGTTTTGTCTGGAAACAATAGAGGAGCCCAAGATGGACCAGTCTGTTTAAACAATTCTTCAAGCATTGTTGTGCAAAAATTTGTAAAAACCACAAAGTAATATGTCCGCACGCTTAAGGACAAATCTGCTTTTCAAATATCCGTTTGTATAACTGCACAAAGCCCCTTCAGGCTCTGTGTTAAAACTAATTAAAGTATTCCATATATATATATATACATATATGTATATATTTTTTTTCTTTTCGCATTCAAACTGTGCCTTGCTCCTCACTGCCAATCCGTTATATGTAGTTTGTAATAAACAGTGTACATGGCAAGGTCCTAGCGCACTGAACGCCTCGCCATCAGATTGATTTGTCTGCGTGTATCAGTTACCCTTCTTTGATTTGGTATTTACTTTTACAGCCTTAGGACACCTAATTTTAACTCAAATCAACAACGTGCAGGTAGATGAGAAACAGCTAAACTGTGTTAAACCCTTTATTTAGAATGTCATCTACTTCATGTAAAACTGGTGTGTGGAGACTTCCTGCAACAGGTGTAACCAGGCTTTGCAAATATGTGGAACGTTCTGAAACAGGTAGTACAGGCATGATGGAAAATATTGTAAACGTGTTTTGAGTTAGGCTAAGCAGGCAGAAAGAAGCAAGGATATCCAACTGCTGGCTGGGACAGGAGCATGCGGGCCATTAAACTAGCCAGGAACTACACTGTGACTTTAAATTGATGCCTTCTTTGAGCCAGTAACTGCTAGCAATGAACGAGTCCTAACCTGCTTGCATTAGCTTGGATTAATTTTCTACAGTGTCCCCATGCAGCGAGCGTTCTATACTATTATCGGGTTCAGAGCTGTGGCTGTTAATGAAGTGGTCGTTAATTTTATAACACTTACTGTAAAACAGACTGGTCAGATCTGTTAGGAGCTCAAATCGAGATTTACTTGACAGTGTTGAAACTGCTGTAGTTAGCATCACTTCCAGGAGCAAATGGGGCAGAGATTGCCTTGATGAAACACCACTGAGAAGTGCAGTTACCAGTAGCGTGTGTTCAGGTTGGAAGGGTGTGTAGGGAGGGTCTGTAGACGACCATCCTGCAGTCCTTAGTCACTGATGTTTTCATTATTGACTTGGATGCTGGACTAGAGCATATAAATGTTACATTTTCAGGTAACAGCAAAGAGGAAGTGGTTACAGGCACTTTGGAGGACAGGACTAGAATCCAAAGTGACATGGGCAAATGTAGGAAGTGACCTTAAATACATGCAATAGCACACAATTTAATAATGAGAACTACAAGGCACAGCCCTTTACTAGGCATAGTGAGCTGCACAAATCCAATGGGGAAAAAAAGGCTGGATAAGGAGCAGTTCTTCAGAAGAGGTGTAGCAGGCCTGAGGATTGTGTGCTTTTCAGGAATGAACAATACTACGCCACAGCAAGAGAAATAAATAGAACAGCAGTCACAGTAGGGAGATGTATTAAAAAAGAAAGAAGTGTTGGAGACATGGTGTATAAACTCATCCCATTCAGTTCAGCAGTAGTAAAGGCCAGCTGGAGTACCTTATCCAGTTTTAAGCACTCCACTGCAAAGCAGCATGGGCTAGCTGGAAAGAATACAGATTAAAGAAGGAATATCTGTGGATGTATAAGAAAGTTGCTGCAAAGGAGATACAGCAATTACAGCTAGTCTTGTCGGGTGGTTATGGGAGCAACTTACATTGCCATAAGGAAGATCTAGGGTAGATGTTTGGAGTACCTAGCTATAAAGACAGTATGCAGAAGGAGGTGGTGGCTCTGCATCACCAGAGGTTTTTAAGAACAAAGGTTAGACGTGTAACTGTCAGAGACTGTTTGGGTATAGCTGATCCTGTATTTAAGCAGGAAACGGACTAAGTGACCACTTAAGGACTAGTTTGACCAAGCTATCTGTGGCAGTGGATTTAAGTAACAGTGTTAAAGGAAGGCTCATCAGGAAGTGATTTTCCCCTCATTGAAAACTCTGTTGTAATATTTCTCTCTATTGTAAGTGACAGAACTTGGGTTCTGTCATTTCAAGCAACAGCAGCAACAGCAATTATTTAAAAAGTCGCTGGAAACAGTTTTAGTCCTGTTGTCAATAAAAAAAAAAACACCACAGCAAATATCTAGTGATTTTTCTGCTATTTTTTTTTTTTTTTTTTCCATGTGGCTTCATTTTCAGTTTGGGTCCAACCCTACGTCCCTTGCACAGTCAGCATATTTTGCTGATAACTAGAAATAAGCTAGACACATGTCCCATGTTCTCCAGGGGTGTAACACCACTGTGAGAAACTAATAGCAGTGGTTGTGCAGTAGATCTTGATTTTGGTTGTGTCCTGTGCTCTGTACTTGGATTTTCAGCTTTTGTTCCACAGGCACATAAGTACATCTAGCACTGAGATAAACAAAAGCAAGGGATGTTGTTTTTTTTTCCCTGCTTTACCAAGGCAAGATGCAGTTGATATGCAAGCCTCAATGCACCTGTGCACATGCATACCGATTGGATCAAGTGCATCAGAAAACAGTTGTGTAGCATGCTGCCCCTGACCAAGAGTCTACTGTGGATCCTATCCCTAAGCACCCTCAGGAGTCAGGGCTCAGAAGATTGTAGTGAAACTGTAAGCAGCCTGGCAGGTTTCCAGCTGATGAGTTAATGCTGCTATAAACTTCAGTAGTTCCTCTTTGAGGCATGCAGAAGGGTGCAGACACTGGGAAAGTAGCCAAGAAAGGCAAAGAGCAGACGGCAAAGCTAAAGGCCAGCCTCAAGGATTCACAACACAATTGTCTTCGAGGTGGGATCCTCCCATGCCAGAAGCCCTCTCCTTAGCTCCAGCAGCAGCACGGGAAATTGGTAAGCAAATTAAGGTATGCGTTCAGTGCAGAGCTAGCCTGACTTGTCCGTGCTCGGCTAGCATAACTTGAGCAAAGGTAGCTGCTGTCTGTGCCCAACACTCCTGCCACCCCATGACTGGATTAGCAGTACAGGGTGCTGCAGGAAGCAGTGGGCTCGCAGTCATGCCACAGTAGTTCATTGAGCTTGAAGCTGCAGCCAGGCAGTTTAGTTTTTAACTCAGGTTAGCGCTTCAGTCTCAAGCTTATACAAGGAAGTCACCAAAATATTGAAGACTGGGTAAGTCTGTAGAGCAGAGCATCAGCAGGTCAGATTCCATGGCACAAATGAAAAACAAACAGCAAACAAACATTAGGGTCTTCTTTTCTGTAGGGAGAGCTAGCAGCAGAAAGCTATTTTTGTTTGAAATTTAAGTAAAGCATTTAGCTTGTAAATGCTTTGAGCAGAGTGAGTTTGGAAAAAAAATAAGTGTTGCAACAGGTCAGTAGCTGCGAGTAGGAGACCTATTTGGCTGATGATCCTTGCTGTGAAGCAGCAGCTATTGCAGCAGACAATGGGCAGCTAGATTCCTCCCCGTGCACATGCACCTCTTCTGACAAACAAAGGACTTGTCCAGCCTGCAGTCACTGCCTGGGGTGTGCTCACACTTTAACCAGCTTTTCCTTTGCCTGGTGCCGTGGCACCAGAGACTGGGCGAAGAACCCACTGTGGCCGTGTCTGTGCTCCGTGGTGGAGGTGTACCTTGTGCTTGTCCTGGCTTCTTCGTGGATGCCTTGAGTGTGCCTGTGTCCATGTCAGTAACGCCAATGTTGGGATCTGTGGGGGGCGTAACAGCCATGGTGGGACATCAAGGATTTACTAACACCTCCCTTAGCAGGCACCTTAGGGGCCCAAGGAGCCAGGCCCACTACAGCACAGCCCACTTAACAGTTTCATGTTTGGTGTTTTCAACTTCAGCATCTTGGGAAAGGAATGAGATTCAGTTTAATTTCTAGTCTATAAAGCAAAAGCAGGGAGAAGTCTTAGGAGACTAAAATCTACTTGTAATGAGCACTGTAACAAACACTGTATTCCCATGGAAGCAAATTTAAGTGATCTAAGTTACCCAGTACAACCTACTGCACATTAACCACAGTCTGAGTGATTAAACTGAGTTCTTATGCCAAAGGAAAGAAATACAGTACCAACTGAAGATCTGCAAGCCTGATTAAACAGTAATCAAATCTGAGAGGGTGATCTTCACATGATAAACTGCGTGAAGAGCAGTGTATGGCTGCAGAAGTGTTTGCTTGCCTTGCGTAGATACTTTGTATGGAAGTAAAATCCCTACAGATTTTACACTGTCAGGTAGTGCCACGTGGCTTCCCCTTCTGCCACAGAGTACTGTGGTCATTCAGAGTTTGAATAGCAACCTTGCTGTCACTTCTTCAAGTCTGCTTTGCTTCTATTTATTTATTTGTTTGTTTATTTCCCTGAAGTGACTGAAAGCCATAGTCACAGATGGTGTACTTGCTTCCACCACAGCAAACACACCACAGCTCGGTTATTTAAATAAGAAACAAGTTACTGAAGTAAAATGGTCACAACGAAAGCAGAACAGTAGGAGTGCAATGATTCATTTGATAATACACAGTATCAAAGCTTAAATCAATGTGGAGAGACCAATTACTTTTCAAATACTATAAAAAGATTTTTTTTTCTAAGTTTTTTTTTTTTTTTTTTTTTTTTTTGGTTGGTTGGTTGTTCAGTTTTGTTGTTTTGTTGTTCAGTTTGGTTTTGGAGTTGATTTTTTTTTATTTTTGTCTTAGGAATAACTGAAACAAAATAATTTCTTATCAGTTAGAAGGCAAGCTAACGGTAGCCATTGTTGATACTAAAACAACTATTGCAGGCTGAGCACTGTGTGGTTCTCCTAGATATAAAGGGCATTCTGGGCAAAGTTCCCATGAAATGGGTGTGCCTTATTAGAAATTAGTGAAGAGGGGGGAAGGGATGGAGGAAATAGAGATACGAGTTGTACTAACTGCATAAACGTTCTGTCATCGCTTTATTTTCTTTTGGTAAAGAAAGCAAGCTCTGTAAGGACATGCCTGAAGTTTGACAATGGTAATTCTGATCTGGGTAGAAGGAACTGAGAACTGTTATTTCTTATGAATTGCACTTGTTTGTCTTTTGTGTGATTGTTCTGTGTTTTACAAAAAATGTCAAACAAAAGCTAGAAATAATTTTTTGCTTAATTTGGCCTAATGTTGTGTGATACTGTTCTGCCCAGTGTTTTAAAGAAGGCAAAAAGGAGGAGCGGTTGCTGCAAGATGCACATATATGAGATTTTGTGATTTTCTGTGGAGCCATGACAGAGCACTGAAGTTGTACTTATCTATGTAAAATTCAGTAGTAGACTCTTTAAAAAGATAATGTTGAAGAAATAAACTTTTTTTTTTTTTTTTTTTTTTTTTTTTTTTTTTTTTTTTCCCCTATAGACCGAGGTAGATGAAGCTTTGCTAGCCTAGAAATCATAAGACAAAATTTCTGTCCTCACACATACCCAGGCTGCATATAACATCAGAAAATACATCTTTGGACTTGGGACCCTGTTCAGGGGCAGTGTGGGGATTTTGTTCCGGATTCCTTGGCTGCTGGCTGGCGTGGCTGCGGGCATGTTTCGCTGTGCATCTCCCTGGTACAGCGCTCACGGGGCACCGGGCTGGGCTGGGCTGTGCAGAGAGCAGGCAGTGCCAGCAGACTGCCTGCCTGCCGTGCCGGCTGCCTGCGGGACTGGGTCATGCTGCGGAGGGATGGGGCTCCTCGTCTTCTGGATGTTACTCTAGCTGTTTGTAGCTCCTCTGAGTTGTTCTGTGTGTGTTTGGCCTCGTTAACTGAGGAGCACATGGTGTTTGATACTTGTGCTGTAAACGGCTACTGCCTAATTTTCACACAAGCAAGATCGTATGAGAGGTTTGGGTAACTCAAATGCACTACTTTAGGCCAAAATCGATTTTGAGATTCCACCGGCAGTAGCAGTGTTACACACGGATTTGACACGCTTAACTTTTCTTTACTCTTGTGTTCAGATTCAGACCTTTGAGGAGTGTTAATGAAATCTCTGAATTGTCAGACTCTGCTGTGCTTGCACTTTCTTTTGTTTTTAAACATGGGAGTAAGAAGACAGGAGTGACAGTGAGCAGAGCTCTTCCTGCATCCAAGATAAGCTAGATGCCTCTCTATAATCCGCCAACCAAGCTGGGAAACTTTCCAGTAAAGGTGGCCCCTGCCCACCTCAGTGATAGCAGCTAGTTTCAGGATGCTGTTTAACAAATCCTAGTGCATCAATATAAAAATCACTTTGGCATTCTGCTTCTTAAAAGTTAGTGAAGAAGAACAGATGCTTAGGAGAGGCCGTATTGCCCCAGGTCTCAGTCAAAACCCACTTATGTCCAGAAGCATTCCAGGTTTAAGTTTAAAAGATCCATGGACTTTTGGAGTCTGATGGGGGGGGTGGAGGGGAAAGGAACAACAAATCATGTAGAGAGTACTCCACGTAGCACAGCAAATGCTGTTTCTGAAAGTAATTGTATTGATCATTTTCTGAAGTTTGTCACTGATCACGAAAATGAGGAACCTGTTGCAGTTAGTTCTGCAGTAGATGTCATTAGTGGTGCACGCTTGATGAACAGTGGCTGTGAGACACCGTGCTGTAGCTGTTATGCAGAATCTCTGATAGGTACAAAGAAAGCTTGAATATACAGCTCTGAGTCATCCTGGTACTACTGGAGTGCATAGCCATGGTCTTTAAGCTAGACCCTGGATTTTATTTTTATGCAGAACAGGGCAGGGAAACAAACCTTTGCACCCCGCAGTCCTAGGGCTGTTGTAGACCATATAAATTTCACTGTCTTGAGTGTTTTGACATTGCACCACCTGCACGTGGTCCTAAGTGACCTCAGCCTTGGATAGGAGCAAATGATTTTCCGGGGTGCCCCAGATGTGCTCTGGAGCCAACAGTGTGGCATGAGTTGGGGTCACCTCTTTCTTCCAGGGATAAACTCTATTAAACCAACATGTTAATTGGGTAGCCGTGCTTTGCTAGAGCTATGGCTCAAAATGAGTGCACTGAGCAGTGCAGTGCCTCTCTAAGTTAGCATTTCCCCTGATTTTTCTAGTCTTGTGCCGAGTCTCGGTGGTGGAGTCTCCAATGTCATTAAAATAGTTATTTGGGAAAAAGATCTTCCCAAGTGAAGTTTGAAAGACGGAAGCTTTACTCTAAAACCTTTCTGTTCTCATTTTTGGTGTCTGCAGTAAGTTGTTCCCTGTGTTATTAATTCTTCTGGCAGGTAGAGTTAATTTATTTGTGTGTTAGTCTTCATGCTGCTGGATGAATTATAGATTTAATTATGGTCCAGGTGCTCAGAGCTTTGCTGTTCTTCAAAAAATGAAATATAAAGGAAAAGTAAGTCTGAGTAATTTTTTGGCTTGTTGAATAAATGTAAACATTGGGAAACCATGCCAGAGTATAAATAAAGAGAGGATTTACTTTGCAGAGAATGTTGTTATCTACTCCAGGGTATTCTGCTTGGTGGGGAGGATTAGTGCTCTGTTATACTGGGACACACCTTTTTGCAGTTACTACTGTATGCAACAAAAGAATAAAAACTTCTACCTATAATTCCTTGTGCTTTTAGACAAAGTCTTTTTTCTGCAATTACGGCCAACTACAGACTGCAACACTACTTATTTATTTGTGTTTGTTTCTTGTCCTAAGGCAGTTTTCCGTTGTACTTTCCTTCAGTCTGTATGAGAAATTACTTTTTGGATGACATTTAATTCCATGAGAGCCCTTTTCATAACTGGTTGTTCATGGTCAGGCCGGAATACAAGATCCATGAAAAACCATAATTTTTGCACTTTGCAAACTTATTTTTTCTGGCAGCTGTAAAGCTACTTTGAAAACCTGAATTTATGCGCTCTCCCCACTAACATCAGTCCTTCAGCATTAGATCCTTGGATGCTGGCTGTCGAAGCCGCATTTTCTGGTGCGAGATCTAAAGCTTTAAGCTTTTCCTTGGCAGGTATTTATATGCCAGCAGATCAGAGCTTTCTTCCTGGCGAAGGGTGGTGACGGGTAGATGCCTTCCGCCCTCCAGCCCAGAGGGGCAGTGCCTGCAGTGTGGGCAGGTGCTGGTGCTGGGCGGATGCTGCTGCTCCCTGGTTCCTGCGTGACTTCTGTGTGTGGCTGGGAGCTACTTCAGTGCCCTGAGTCCCGAACAGCATCCTCTTCCCACGGCACTCACATCCTGTCACGGTCGCTGTCCACTGCCCCAAGACTGCAGTCAGGGCGCTTTTATTCCTTGATGTTACTAGGTACGTGGGTATCTTGGTTAAAGTCTTTTTTTTTTTTTTTTTTTTTTTTTTTTTTAAAGTTAGATAGCATAACTGCAACTGTATATATATCTGCACATGTGTGAATGTAAGCATGCATACAAATAAGCCCTCTGCTCTATGAAGAGAAGAGGTGTTTCTCTTTTTACTGAGATTTCAAACAATATTTGGGCAAGGGGCAAGTGTATGAGCTATGCTAATTCAGTAGGACTCACTTCTCTTCATTCTTCATTTCTGCATTTTTAATTCTGCCTTTCTGGTTTGTGGCCTGGAGTCAGAATAAGCACACCATGCCTTCCTCACCTTTTCCAGGAAAACGCGTGTGTCTCTGTGTGTGTGTAACACCTTTTCTGAAGGGAGCGTGAATTGGCCCTGTTTCAGCTGCCACTAAACATCACTTGGCAGCACCTGTGGAATAATACACGTGTCTGCTGCTGTACCTGGGACAGAAAATAAAGACTACATTTCTTAATAGATTTAGCTATTTTAATATGCCGTTATACTTGCAATAATATGAAATTTTCAGATGAAGATAAGCTAATTTATCCTTGCAATTGTCCCCTTTTGCTCCTTTTCATTTTAGGGGTGGAAAAATTCATATAATGATTTCATTTTTCTTTTTGGTACTGCATGACCAATACCCTCAGAAGTCTGCTCTTCCTCGGGCAGAAATCATGTTTGATGTGTCTCCTGAGGAAGCAGCCAAAAGTACACGTTCTGACCTCATCTTTTAAGCTTTTTCATTTCCTTTACTGACACTTAATGAAGTTACTATCACAGCCATTAAAGATAATTTTATAATCCATTGCAAAAGTAGATTATGTAATTATTACAGTTTCTTGTTGTACTATTTAAGGATGAAGTATTGATGCTGATTCTTCATTTTGGCCTAGTATGGCAATGTCAGTTTGCTCTGGTTGTTATAAAGTGTGTTCAACATCTGAGGTGGTAAGGAGCTTGTCTGGGGGGAAATCTGAATGTTTTAGAGCATTTTGATATTTTGGGTTTGACATAAGAAGTTAGTGAAATTTCAAGTACTACTTCATAACCTGTCTGTACTTCCCACGTTTTCTTTGATGCTTAGTGCAGGGAAACATTTCCAAAAAGTTTTGCCAGTGTTACTGGATTCATTTCTGCTTCACTGGTAATTGGCATCATGAAGAGCTGTGCAGCCATGTTCTCAGTGCGGCCTGTGCTACTGGGCCTGGAAGGGGATTCTCAGAATCAAGCTCTCTTGGTAGGTGGCAGCTTTTGGCTGGGAAGGTACACATGCCATTTCTTAATTTGAATACATCTTTAATGGGGCTAAGTTTAGAATAAGATTAGGGAGTAAACTCTTCTTACGGATTTGCCTATTACAGAGCCTAAATTTAGATTCTCTTTTATATAAGGATAGTGTTAGATCATGAAGTACCTGCACTTTGTGAGAGGTTTGGGAATGAGTGGAATAGCAGTTCCATTCACGTATAGGCTTCAAGTCCTTTGCCCAAGATGGAAACGCAGTTGGTGTCAGCATGTTGATTTGATGGAGTGCAATTACAGGAGGCTTTATATACGTGCTGGGTGTTAACTCAGAACCCTGTCTTCCCTTGGTACATTTGTTCATTGTCGTGTCCTTAGGTTATTTAATAAAACATGCAGTGAAACAGTAGAAAAGCTCCTAGACTTTGTCTTCCAAATGGCTATTGCTGTCAGCGTTAAGGTTCTTCACGTCTTAAACCAAACAGTCATTCTTCTTTACAGCAAATGTGTGATTCTTCACATGTTACTATATATTTTTATTTAAAAGCTACATTATATAGATTGGGACTTTTTCCTTTGGAAGTCAAATCGAGTACACTAATTTCTGGGGATAAGAGTGATACTTATAAAATTATTCCTAATATTAGAAGTAAAGAGGAAAAGCAAAACAAGCTGATGCCACACACTCCTCAGATTTCCCATGTTTCTGGTATTGTCTTAGTTGACCTTACACATTCATTTTTGTATTTGTATATAGCTGCCTAGAGTGGTGTGGTGTATTAAACAAGGTTGGCTTTGCACCACTGAATTGCAATCAGTCAGATCTCAGCACTGCTCCTAAACATTGGTTTGCTGTTAGCACACTATGGATGATCTCCGCTTAGTGTGGAGGAACTCTTTCCCTGAAAATCGTGTGCCTTTTCAATGTGTCATGGCTCAATTATCACGTTCAGTTTTGGCTGCCAAAATAGCCATATATATTGTCTAGCGAGTGACAGCCTGGGCCTTTATCTCTCCCTGGCTGTTTGCCAGCTGTTTAATTGAAGCCCTGTGTTTGCTGTGTGTCACATCTTATGGTGGTCTATTATACCCAGCTAAAACAATATTTTGAAAATGTTTCAAATGTAAACTAATTCTGTGAGACTTTACATCCTGTTATTTACACGATCTGTTGAGGATGCAGTGTAGGTCATTTTTTCCTATGAATACAGACGTTCGTACCTCAGGTCATCTCATGAATTTCCAGGGCAGGGAGAAGACAAGACGGGGATGCAGAAACGCTATCCCAGCCCCTTGAGAGAAGTAATTAAGCTGTACATTCTTCACGTAATTTTTCATTTGTAGTTTCAGAGGCATTTTTAAAGCCAAATGTTTTCTTTGTTCTACCCTTAGAAAAGAGCACGGATATAGATATAGTTGAGATCTCAAGGGATCAAGGGTTGTATTTCTTCTCAGATGTTCTGGGTGAAATCGGCGGGGCTTTGAGTGAGCGGTGTCTGAGAGAGGCAGCAAATGATGCAGCTGCTGTAAGCAGCACGTTGGGTTTGGCAGCCGTCTGCTTTCCATCAGGAAAGACTTGAGGCTCACGTTACTCGTGGCAGAGCTGAACTACTGATTTGTGTCTTGGCCCCGCATGGGCTGGGGGATGGAGCCACGCGGCACAAACCCAGGATGTTGGAGGGCTGAACACACCATCGTGCCTGAGTGTGGGGGGAGTCCTCGGACAAAGCACGAATCCAGGAGAGCTCTCCCTGCTCACCTTTGCAGAGCTATTAATCTCTTTCTCATGCTCTCTCAAAAGAGCATGTGTCTTGGGCAATTTCAGCTCCTGGGTGAGATTCTGATGCTTTCACCTCAGAAGCCTTGAATGTGCATTAGCTGACATTCTTGGCTATGTAGATTTTTTTTGGCAGAAACTTTTCCGCTGCTTTAAGAAATCAGGATTTGTTCTATTGCTTGTTCAATAAGAAGACTTATCTGTTTAACAAGAAGGAAATGATAAAAGTCTTAGGAAACAGCTTTACAATTTTAGGTCAGAGGAGCACAGAGCAGAAGAGAGCTTAAGATAGATCCCATTTTTGTGCAGAACTCCAGATTTATAATTAAGTAGTAAGTGTTGGCATTTTAAAAAGGAGAGGAAAAGATAGCCTGTAGGCAGGATTAGATCTACAGATTTTTTTCTTCTTAATCAGAGGGGAAAACATCCCATTTGGATAAAGCCATCTAGCATTCTGGAAGATGTTTAATATTAAAATGGGCCTTTATAAAAGGAAATAACATTGTTGAAGTGCTCTTAAACCTGTTCTGTGGAAACTGTAGTATTGTGTGTGCATGAGTAATATACCCAAGCATGTGCATGCATGTTTTTTTTCTGGTTTATCTGCTAGAAAAGTTCTGGTAAATGCACCCCCTGCCTCTTTCAGAAGCCGCCCTGTCTAAGTAGGGTAGCAGAGCATTAAACAATACCCAGGAGAGTGCTGTGCACACACCGGGCAGCACGAGCATGAGTGGTTGTGGCACTTCTGCTGTGCTGTCCCTGTGTGTCCTTTCAGGAAGCACATCACAACAGCTGCTGGCAACCCTTCATTGTGGCAGGACCTACGTAACCCAGTAGTTTTACTATGTGACCAGTCTATCTAGTGTCAAAAAAGGTTGCTTTCCCATGCCTCAGTTTCTGCCTGACTAAACTCTTCCCTGTGCCATTAAGCTTTCCCGTGAGTGCTGTTTTGAGTATATTTGACACATAAGTTTCTTATGTCTTGAATTGCAGTGCTTGCTGGGGAATCTAAAGACATCATCAACTAAGATTTTTAAATGCACAGGTAAAGCTGGTGCTGAAAGGTAACCTGACAGAAATTCTTAGTATGTACATGCCCCCTGGTTGGATAAGGTGGGTGTGCTGCTGAAATGGAGAATTTAGGCAGCCTCTAAAACTGGGGGACAGCACGGCCTGAAGCAGAGGGGGGCAGAGCAGGTACCCGTGCAGCAGTTGCTGCAGTGCTGTGGCAAGGTACGGAATGGTGCCAACGAAACACTGAACTGGGTGAGTCTGGACCGTCCGCGGTGTTTGTGCCTGAGGGTTTTGTTCAGCTTTCCATGCAGATGGCTCTGTTTCCTCCTGCAAGTCTGCCTGTGCTTACACCTTCATTCTCGGTTTCCAACTTTTCGCATCTTGTCCCTCTCCCATCTTCACAGTTGTGAAGTGAAAATCACTAGGGCTGAACGCTGGATTTTTCGGTGCAATATTTGTTGTGTGTTTATAGTTGCTTTCTCTGGAGAGATATCCTCTCCAGGAACGTGCAGAGTGTTCAGGGCTAAAGCAGGCCATGAAACGGGATACTTCCCTTTCTTGTCAAATTGGCTTTGGTTTCTCAGATCCATCATGCTGGAATGCAGCCCTGAAATGCCAATTTTCTTGTAAGGAGGAAGCAGAGCCAATTGATTTAAACTTCTCCTTGCGTCTGCTGGCAATTTCCACCAGAAGCTAATTACAGCTAGCAGCTCTCACCAGCAGCTGACCGAGTAGTCACTCCCCCCTTAAAGTAAGCACTGAGTTTAAACCTGCACAGGGATTGTTTTTCGCCTTGAGATTGTAAGGCTGAGGTTAAATTCTTTAAGCAGTTATTTTACACATGACAACAGAGATCTTCAAAAATTATGTAAATCATTTATCATACAAATAGTGTCTGGAGCTGCTGCCTTCAACTAGAAGGTAATTTACTGGGCTTCGCGCTGTATCCCTGTATCATTTCAAGGCTACATCATGTGCATGTTTAACTTCTGATGTGACTTCCCAGCTCTCTCTCTGTATTGTAAGATACATAAATTACTTTGGGGTAAATAAAATGGTTCAGACTTTCTTGATAAATGTAGGTTTGAAAGTGCTTGTAGGTGCTGGAAATTTTATACTTATTGAAACTGTAGTTCCACTGACATGAATTTCCTTCTGCGAGAATGCACCTTTTAATGAAGGATGAGGCCTGACTTTCTTTCAGCTCTCATCGCTAGATGGCGATGCCTAGTAGTCTAACAGTCGAGTGTTATTGTGAAAGTAGCTAACGTTAATGTAAATTGACAGAGTAATTCCAAAATATTTAAATCTTTCAGTGTGCATGTCTTGGTTTTCTTCCTTTCTAAATCACACTTCTAATTGCTCAGGAGAGAGTGCCTCATGTAAGTGTTATTTCTGCATGTTACAGCTCCTAGGCAAGCAGTCTGCTGTAGTTTCTGCTGTGCTTCTGCTCTCATCCTTGCCTTGCTTGAAAGCTTCTTGAGGTCTCTTGCTGAGGGACTGAGACTCAGTGAGACTCTGCCACGTTTTCATGCATGGTTCTCTCTGTATACAATTAAACTCTTCTAATTTTGTGCTGAAATGTTAACGGAGGGACAGCTTGGAAGATGTTAGATCAGACAACAACAAGCATTACTTTCTGGAAAGCTCCTCAGAAGGCATATTTTGTAAAGTATGATGTCTGCTGTTATTGCAGGGAATGTGAAATCAATGAAAGCATTCTTTTGTCTTTTCTTGCCTTTTCTTTTTTTTTTTTTTTTTTTTTTTTTTTTTCTCTGTTTATTTTCATGTGTTAACCACTGGGTGTTATTTTTCTGGCTGATTTCCTGTGCTTTGTTAGTGGTCAGTCGTGCTTCCTGGCTGCAGCACTCGCTTGACAACACCATGCCTGCACATGGGGCATGGCCATGCCTCAGGCAGGTCACTGGCTTGCTTTTTCCCAGGCAAGGAAAGAAGAAACTTGCCTTTAATGCCAGCTGCATGTTTAGCTGAAAGCAGAAATATGACAGGTAGGTGGATTTATTCAGGAAAGATGGCAAAGGGGAAGGATAAACCCAATAAGCTTTTGTGCAGTGCTTCCTGTTCAACTCCATCATCTACCTCTTCTAAAATGTAAGTGGAAATTCAGTATCATCTACTTCCTTTTTCTGGTTCACCAGCACTTAATTTAAAACGATCTTAAATGCTTAAAACT
Organism: Nettapus auritus; assembly: GCA_011076525.1. NCBI lineage: Eukaryota > Metazoa > Chordata > Aves > Anseriformes > Anatidae > Nettapus > Nettapus auritus. Next base: position 13,094,436 of record CM021771.1, read on the forward strand.
AGAATGATTTTTAATTATTTCTTAACCCCTTGCAGTTGTATTTATTAGTCCACTAAAAAGTGAAGAATTGTTATTAGCGGAATTAGCATAGCTCACTTGTTTTGTTTCTTAGTCTAAGTAATGTATTTTATCAGTCAGCGTGCCAGAAATTCTCCATTGAGACGTAGAGCATGCACTCCCCTGGTTGCTCTAACACCTGTATTTACAAAACAGTACTTTAAAAATGCTTAGTTGTAGCGTAATGTTGCTGATTTGCATTAACAGCTTGGAGACCTATAAAATAGTATCAGACTATGCAAAATAATGAGAAATATGAAAGCCAAATAAATAGGAAAAAAAAGCAAACCAAGCAAACAATTAGCTTGTACCACAATATATTGTGATGACAGTGGGTCACCAAAGCTACCGTTTACTTCAGAGATTTGCAGCAGGGTGCTAGGCCTTACTTGAACAACTTTCTGAACACCCTGCAGTGTATTTCTGAATGTTAATGTGGTTTCTAACAAAGCCTCACTTTAAAAAAAAGGTAAATAAAACCTGGGGGGAGAACAAGGTTGTTGGAGAGCTTTGCAGCATGATGGTTAACAGCCTGCTCTGCTCGTGTGAGGGGCGAGTGGTGTAAGACTGCCTGACAGAAAAACCCTTAATCTTCTTTTACGTGCCTGTATATTTATAAGTCACAATGAATGGGAGTCGCTATGAAGTAATCCAAGCATTTGCAGGCTAGTTCTTCAACACTTTACACAGGGTAATTGGTAATAAAGGTACAGAAGTTACCAAAGAGTATCAGCAGCAGAGGTCTACGTTCATTTGAACACGCCATTCGGTAAAGCACAGAGGCATGTGCTTATCTCCCTTTGAAGTCGGTGAGTTTTAAGCACACGCAGAAGTGCTTTCCTGAATTGGGGTCAGAGGGAAGGGAGTCAGCTAAACGGGGCCACGTGCAGGCGGAAGGAGGGGAAGGCAGCACGGGGATCGAGACCTGGAGTAGCTATTACCTTCGAGTGCTGCAGGAAGTATTTCACAAGGGAGAGCTCTCCCTATCGCTATGCAAAGCACTGTTAATATTTTTTAACAGATCTCAAAGCCTTATCTTCAAAGATGCCTTATCCACTGGGCGCTCCAAATGGGGCTTAGCCCTGTGTCAGGTCAGCGCATTTGAGAAACGCAGCTCTCTGTGCCTGAGCTGGGCAAGTGGGTCCTGCCTGCTGTCCGTCTCCACATCACGGCCTGGCCTTTGCCAGATTTCTTGTGGCTGTTCCAGAAATATGCCATTCAAAGAATTTACACCTCCATCCCAGTACGCTTTCTGGAAGCAGAGAGGGGAGGAAATCTGAAGCTATGGATTGTCAGGACGTGCTCAGTACATCTCTCTTAGGAGGGCTCGGTTTCATGAGAGTTAGGAGAACCTACGTATGCATTCGGTGCCATTTTTTCCTCCAAATTTTCACATGAGGGCTGAATGCTCATCTAACCCTGTTTATTTTGGGGGCATTCAGCACATAATACTAAATGTGCTTGATTTTTCTTTTATTTGCAGGTCACCTTTTAATGGAGCTGTAAAAGTAAGTGTAAACTGCACCTTCTTTTGTTGTCAGTAAGTGCTGAAGGGTGTAACGCTCAGAGCAGGAGCCTCTCTGGGCTCAGATGTGGGAGAAGGGTGGGCAGCCCCTAGCGCTATCCAGTAAATGCAAGGGTTGAAAGGAAGCGTGGGCTCTTGTTCGTTTTCACTGTCTTTGTACAGGCCTCCTCAACACTGCAAATACCTCCTATTTGTTGTTGTTCTTTTCTTTTTTTAAACAGTTGTTCTTGGTGTTCTGTTAGCACCTGGAAATGCTTGCTTGCCAGGGGACCCTGTTGTGCCAATCCCAACACAAGCACGCTGAGAAGGACGGTTTCCTCTCTGCCAGCCGTAACTACTGGTTTTGCTGCTTGGTTGAAAGAAGGCTGGATGGCTTGTCTTGATAACCTCCAGGTCAGGCAGTTAGGAAGCAGAGCTCAGGCCGTTATCCTGCTCAGGAAGTAGCACTCACCCCTTTCAGTGTCTTACAGAGGTTCTTGATCTGTGGTAGAAGTCAGTTGAGCACATCCTTTAGGTGATTTAGGTGATTCCTGTGGTCCCTATCTAAGGTGAAGAAAGCGTGATCTGGATGCAGTTTGCACATATGCCAGAAATGCAGGTGCAAGCCAGATGAAGCAGTCACAGATCCAACCCCCCTTTTGCCTCTGTCCTGCCTGATGTGCAGCTGATGTGTTCGATAGCTGGGCACGTAAATGGGCAGCAGCCCAAGCTGGGGGCAGGGGGAAGCAGTACACTGCGATGGCTTTGGGCTGCAGTCTGAAGGGGCAGGTGGTGAAACAAGTCAGCTCTGCAGTCAGTGTCTTTCTGAGCTGTCCTCCCGTATTGCGAGAGCAGCTTAAAACCCCTAGCAACTGCTGCTGTGAATGCTCCTCATTTGCTTTATTGCTTGGCAGCTCTGGTTTGAATAGGAGATGTCTGCATATCCATGGTGATGAGAGAAGATGAACCTTAGATTGTTTTGCCCCCCAGAAGGCTAGCCCGTTTCAGGCACTGTGCAGGAAGAGGCAGTGCCTGGAGAAGCTCGCAGGGAGATGCCTGCCCGCTGCCGGGAGGTTTGCTCTGCGTGTGTGCGTGTCCATGGCTGAGCTGCCTGGGCTGGTGCTGAGCAGTGCTGGTCCTCTAGTGCTTGTGCAATCACTGGAGCTGGAATTAGGTTCTCATTTTCAAAGGAGGCTTTCTGTGTTTATTTGAAATCACATCTTTTCTGGGAAAAAAAAAAATAAATAAATAACTGTTTTACCATGTGTTTCCAGGGGGGTGGGAAAGCGTCAGCTGTAAGTAAATGTATTTTTTAGTGGTTTTGAGAAGAAAGTTTGAGGATTTGTTGTACAAGGAGCTGACATCACTGCAGAAATCATCTTCCTCTATGCAAAGCTGAGCTGCAGGGTATAATGTCACCATTCCAGGAGTTCCTATAAAAGGTATCCAATGTCTTACCCCGGTGCCTGGCATGTGAATTTCTCTGCTTTGCCTTGAGTCAGTTGCAATAAAAAATCCTTGAGCTTGCCCTCAGCATCAGAAACACACTTTTCTGAAATTGCAGTTGATTTCATCCCACTACTGTTGTTTCAGAGAAAAAGAGCGTGGATAACATTTATTGGATCTGTTCTGTGAATGCGGAAAAAAGTCAAAGTGCCAGAAACCTGTAGCTGAGAATTGCTTCAGCGCTTGCATGGATAGGGCTACAGTGAAGTGCGAGGTATTGTGCAGAACATGGCGCAGGTTTTAAAAGCGTAGACAAGGCTTGCAGGCGCCAGGCAGCTGGCAGAGGGGGATGTGGAGGACTGCTGCGCTGCTTCCCTGATCTGCTCTTCCCCTTGGGAGGTGCTCTCTGTGCGCATCGGGGTCTGGCGCCCAGCAATGGGAAAAGCAAGACCAGGCTGAGCGTGGCTGAGAGCCCCCCTTCCTGTGCCGCCAGGGGAAGCTTGGAGGATCACAAAATGCAGGTGAGCTGCTGAGCCCAGCAAAATGCACTGCAGGAACTGTCAGAAGACAGAACCCTACTGAGGAACAAATACTATAGAGGAAAAATCAGCTGGCCTAACTTGATCTGGAAGGCTGCCTGCTCAGTGCAGAAATGTCACTGGATCCTGGGAGGAGCTGTCTTCGTACTCCAGAAAGCAGCACAGTCAAGACAAGAGTGGGTGCTGCAGTGAGAGACCACCTCTGTGCACGCTGTTTTGTGCTTTCGTGGAGATGATGACCAAAGTGGCGTCGAACAGGAAGACTGGCAAAGTATTTCTCAGGAGAAGCTCTTCCCTTGTCTTTTTCTCTTTCAGTGCTCCAAGAAAACTGAATTGAAAGAAAAATAAGCCTTTTGCATAAAAGAAAAGTGGTTAAAAAGAAAAAAAAAAAAAAAAAAAAAAGGCAAAAGGTTAGACTGGAGCTTGCTAGGAGAAAACGCTAGGGATTTGTCTGGGGATAGAGCAGTCCGCGTGGGACATTTTGTGTGTAAAGCTGTGAAATGAAGCTTGCATGAGAGGCTCTTGTCTGTCTGTCCCCAGCACAGAGCTCTGGTTTGTGGTCTTTTGTCTTTTTTTTTTCTTTTTAATTTTTTTTTTTTTTTTTTTAAGACGCTGTGTGAATCAAATCGGGAGCAGGAGGCTGAAGCAGCAAGACAGCTGTTATCCTCTCCTTAGAGACTGGAAAGTATCAGCATGCCACCAGACCTGCTTATATTACATGTACTAAACACATCCAGTTCCTTTCTTCTGTCTGTTTTTCATCAAAAGGTTAGAGCGCAGGCTGAAGTGAGGGGGACTTTAAAGGTCAGGGCTCCCTGCCTAATTATGCATTAGGCACCTTATAATAAACAAATGAGCCGGAGGCGGTCTCCTAAGTGGTCTAATTCCTGTTGTACAAACCCACAAAGAAGCGGTGGTGTTTACTTTCTGCTTTCTCTTGATGGGGCCGTTCACAGGTGCTCCACTCTTAAGTGTCGCTGTTCTCCGCAGGGAAGCCTGCTCTTTGGCCAAGGCTGGCTCTGTTGGATGTGAGACGAGGAGGAGGACTGCTGTTTCCAGGAAGAGTACATCTCCTTGGCAGTGAGACATCTACCTGGGCGAGCCAGAAACAAGCTGAGGTGCCTGCCAGCTAATTCCAGGGCTGTGACTTGGCAAACACGGGCCAGTACGAGGGAGGGCAGCCAGCAAGGATGTAGAGAAACACACCTAGAGGCACGTTTGTCCAGCTGTGTCTCCTAGGAGTAGCCTGGGCTAGCTGAGGCCCAAGCACTTTGTTTCACCTGCCTGCTGTGTCACGAGAGCAGCAGGGAAGGAAGGGCAGTCAGCTTTCTGCACCGCAAGGCTTGCTGCAGCTTTTGTCTCCAAACTCTGTGCTCAGAGGAAGGCCATCGCTTTCCCCTTTCAGAGCTCCTTGTGGCCTTTTCCTCTTTGGGTCCCTGTCAATGGGTGTGCTTTTGGGACTGCGCTCGAAGCGCTCCCTTACGGCAGGCTTGACAGCTATCACAGCAGCTGCTGAGCATGTTTTCATTTCCGTGGTGAAGAGCAGCCCACCTCTCCCGTAGCCTCAACTTCTGCCTGTTCCTTCTGGCAGCTTCCACCCTGGTACGTGTTTGCCTTGAAAGCATCTCACGGTCCTGCTCGTGGCCCGATGGTGGTGGCAAGAGCCTGGTGCAGGCGGTAGGGCTCCATGGTTGGAGGTTGCTGCCAGCCGTGTCCCTGAGCGACCCTTGCTTTGGCTCCTTCCCTGAATCGTTCTCCAGACAACTTTTCTCCAGCACACCAGTGTTACCAAGATCTCTCTCATAACGCCCAGCTTTTAGCTGGGGGCTTCAGGATTTGATTTTTTTAGTTTATATTTGCTGATGGCTTTTCAGATTGTCCAGAGACAATGCTTCTGGCATTCTTGGCTGGCTTCCAGGTCAAGCATGAAAATGACTGAAATTTCCACTCTTCCTTTTGCTGCTCGACAATCAGATTGCTGCCTGCCTGAACCTCTCGCCTCCCATGAGAGACCCCAGGGATGCAGGGCAGGGGCCGAGCAAGGACTTCTGTGGCAGCAGAGCAGGAAGCGAAGTGCCCGCCCAGCTGGCAGCAGCGACACATGCTGAGGGGGCAGCATCTTCTGTGTATGTATATGGGAGGACAAGGTGGCATTTCCAGAGAGAGATAAAAGCACGGTCTAAACATAATTAATACATTGTTGAGTTTAAAAGCATATGCGTGTTTACAATCAAGTGGATGACTGAAATTTACTCACACATTTTCAGCAATGAAATGTGTCGAGCTGAGGGGTTTGTGCTAGCTGTGTTGGTGGAGGGTGAATGTTGGCGCGGCTCTTAGAGCAGCGACTTGAAGAGGCTGCCTTTGCTAGCAGGGCAGGTGAGCCTGTCCAGTCTTAGACAAGACAAAAAAAAAAAAAAGACACAGGAAAGGTGAGAAACTAGTGGGAAACTAGCGGCAGCTTGTGATGTTGGATGAGTGATCTCAGATGGCCCTACTGATATTCTAGCTTTAAAGTTAGATATATAAGGGAGAAAAGGAAGACTTCATTCAGTAGACAGGATAGTGGCAGCCAAGAGAATTAGTTTACATTTTTATTAGGCGTTTTCATTAAGGAAATGGGAGGGTAGGATTTATCTCCCCGTTTCATAAGGCTTATATGGGATGTCTCAATGTCGGAATGCTTAAGCATCTCAGGCTAATGAAAAGATTATTTCAGGGCTCTCAAACTGTTTTATAGCTTGTGATAACTGAAAAGATATGTTTACTTCAGGAAACATTGTTTAACTGGTAGAGAGACGTGTGGTTGAGTGCTGCTAGAGCAACATGCCAGAGGTTGTCACATGCATATGTAGCACAGTAGCTGTGTATGTGGATCTAATCTATTTATGAAGAAATTCACATAATAAGATCGTGGGGCTTGCTTTTGCACAAAAGAACAATGAATTAGCATGAAGAGATTTTGTATCTTATTTTAAGAGATTGGAAACATTCTAAGAGAGATTTTTCTGGAAAATATTTAAACTGAACAAAGCTGAAATCAATTTTTACTGAAACCATTGAAGGTCTTTCATTTTCAGTTTTGTTACCGCTTTTTATGCTGTTTATTAATTCATTATCTATACAAATTCATTAGCTATATATTATTAATGATAATTATTGCTAATTGTTAAACATTAATTTTTAATGTTAATTCATTAGCAATACATTAAAGCATTCTTTGTTTTTATGTATGTGTTTTTAGAAAAAAGCACAAGTTCCTGTCTTCTGAGTTAAGTAAGTTAATTCATACTAGCACTTCGCAGTGTGTAAAAGACAGTGCTGTGTTGGTAAAAGCACCTTCGTTAACTTCAGGGGCATTAGGCAGGGCTCAGAGAACGCTACCTGAGAACAGAGTTCAGTCAGAGGGGCTAAGCACATTTGTGCACATTAGTGCTCTACATATCTAATGCTAGCGTAATATTTCCTATACCAACCAGATATTACTACCCAGGATAAAAGACTCCTATCCTGCATGTGTCCTGTGAAAAGTTACAGGTTAAAATAGCTCTGCTTAAATCTTTGTTTTTCTACTTCCTCCATTAAATTTGAGGGGAGCATCTACCCAGAAAATATTTCAGTAGAAAAATGTCTTGAGTTTTGGGGCCTCAGTGGTCTCCATTGCCTTTCTCTCTTTCTGGGATCAGCAACTGCAAGCCATCGCCAGCTCCAGAGCTGGACCTGCTCACCCAGCTCCTCCTGCTAGGTTCCCCAGACCACCTGGGATGTGCTTAAGGGCTCTGGATTTCCAGGTCATCCTTTCCCCGCTCCCATGGAGGGGGGCGGCACGCTCCCTGGCCAGTAGCCGCCCCAGGACCCGCAGCCCGGCTGCGTTGGCTCCAGCAGCTCCTGCGGCTCGGAGTGGCTCTGAGAGGCAGCACCGAAAGTGAGTAAGGACGGTAGCAGAGCTGAGCTTCTGGGCGACTTCCAGGATTATTTCCTGTTGCAGTAGTTGAACTGTTTTATGCACTTTGTGAGTTCCCTGATGTACTGGCGTGCGTGGGAATTCTTCTGCAGAATTACCCAAGGTAGTTTACACTTCAGATATATTTCTGTCAGACTTTATCACAATGTGTAGAGACAAAATAAGTCTTTAGGAAGGGGGAAAGTAGAAAATCCTCCTGTAATGCATTTGCTGTAGGATATTCCTAAGGTTACTTCAGCCAACATAAAATCTCTCTCTTCAAGAACAGAAGGTAATATTGTGTTTTACACTGATCTCATTTATCATTTTAAGGCTCCTTTTAGTTGACCCCTTGCTGCTGACATTTGTAAAGTTTCCCAGATAATAAACCTGAGCTGCTGTCTGACTTACCATAACCACAGGGAAAGTGGTCCCCTCCTCTCCACCACATCCCAAGAACCCACTGCTGACAGCTTCTCAGCAGTAATGTGAATTCCCCTTTTGAGTTTGGACCTGAACGCATTGCTTTTCATTCACTTTTGGACAGACTTTCGAACACGGCTCTCCTAAGTGAAAATCAAGATTGCATCCAGCTGCTCTAGATTATTTAAATTTTTCTGAATGTGTGTTTGTTCTGGAACAACCCCGCTGAAATGAACAGAAAAGTGGGAAGTGCCAAGCGTATCCTTGGCTGCGCTGAAAAAATCCCTGTACGATAGCATGTTTCAGTTTGTTTTTCAACAGTGGAGTGATTTTATTGAAATTTCAATGATCATAATTAGCCTTCGGAAGTTAACATAGAGTCAGCATACAGAAAAGAAGTTGAATGCCATCTTGGAGTTGTTATCGCAGACTTTGTGTCGCTTATTGCTGTGTTTGAGGGATTTTTGTCAGAACAAAGATATCTGTGGCCTCTCTTCCAATAGGTATTCCAATCTAAAATCAGTGACAGCTCTAGTGTAGGGCATGCTGTCAGTCCTTTTGTTGCAGAACATAAGGGGCAGCCCTCCAAGATAAGGGAACATCTCAAAGCCCTTTTACCAGATGGATTTTTCTTTCTTTTTCTAATCCTTTGCAAGCACCTTCATTGGATTATAATTACTTTTCTAGCAGAAAGTTTTCTGACAAAATCAGCTTTGCTTTTTCTAAAAAACAAATTACTCCCTACATCAGTAGAGTTTTTTTTTTGGCATTTCTGAGGAAAGCATGATTCTGAAAAAAAATAGCTTGAGGTTTTAGTTTTGGGGATTTAGGTCTTCCTGGTTTGTTGTTGTTGTTTTTTTTGTTTTGTTTTTATAACACACGTGGGATCTGTTGATGGCTGAAGGTGGTGTTTGACTTTGAAAATTCCCCTGAGCTGTGGAGTAGGGCACACACAGCACAGACACTGTCAAGCTGGTAGAGATTGAATCATTAACCACCATATAAATAACGTTAACTTCTTGTCAGCATTACATACCTTAAGACAGGAGGAGAAATGGATTGATTCTGCATCCAGACTGCAGCTGCCTTGTTTCGGAGCTCAGTTTGTAGAGTCATCACAGACAAAGGCATCTGATGCCTCTCTCATCAGTGTATACTGATGGGGTATATACTCCCAGAGCAGTGTAGCTTGGTGAGCTTTGGGAAAAGCAATTTTAATATTCATCCATGCTAGATATGCTCCCCATGTAGCTGTGGAGTTTTCTTCTGGTCTTGCTTCTTACTATTTGCTTCTCTCTGCTACTGAGGTCTGATTGTGTGTGAAGGATTCTGTAATGATTCTGTAACTATGCAGAAATCTTGGAGAATGTTTTATAGGTTTGAACTCTCTTTGGGTGCATTTGCCAATGCATATTTGGTAGGCATATCTCTGCTGTGAAAGTAGAGAATCAAGCCTCAAGCTGATAAAGAGCTTTCTTTGTCCATCAGGGAGAGCTGGTTTAGGATTAGACGTGCTGTTCCTTGATGCATTTTTTTGTCTTCTTCAGTGATACAAATATATTTTGAAGCTGTGCTCTCAGCTAAAGTAAAAATGAAGTGTTTAAGAAAAGTAAATCCAAAGAAAGCAGATGTACTGTAAGAATGTGGCTGTTTATTTTCTCTTGTGTATGTGTTACAAATTTTAAAAAAGAAACGGGCAGTTATATTTATTGAAGCAAAGATAAGATGGTTTCTTTACAGATAAAAGTCATTCTTACTCTCATGGGTCTGCAGAATTAATTATTGCATCATCTGTCTTCTTTATGGATACTTGATTATTTGAGTATTGACACACATTGTCTCAAGATCTTTGAACAAACAAGCAACTTATTTAGCCACAAGGTGCAAAATAGTGCCATGTAGCTGAAAGAAAAGAGGAGGCAGGAAAAAAACAGTCTTGTGCTTGACAAGTATATAAAATGTAATAGCCAAGGGACTGCAAGCAAGCAAGCTCTTGAAGCGCTTGGCTGAGAATGTACAGTGAAGAAGTCAGGTTTTTTAATGCCCGTACCATTTTTCAGTTTTCTTATGTATATAAGAGAATTCAGAAGGAAAGTTGCTGCTGCTTTATAACTTCGCAGATGCCCAAGTAATATACATGCTCATCGTACGTTAAGCAGTACATGCTCATCGTATGTTAAGCAGACTTTGTGCAGTATCTCTAAAATTGTGTACATCCACAGCTGTCCTATACTGTATGGTTCCTTTAAACTACTGTTTTGCAAACTAATGGTGCATTTTTGTCTGTATCTTAATACACATTTAATACATGTAACAGTTACTTCTTGCTATTTACACCATTTTTATGTTCTAACACTAGCATTAATTTGACATCTCTATAAATATATATATATATATGTTCTCCAATACTTTTTCTTTACTATAATCATACAATTCATGATTCACTGCAGTAGTGGAACTGTGCTCCTAGTAGTTATGTCATGGGGTATGTTACTGGTGAACTTGACTCAGCCTGTGAGCCAAGGTGTTACCTAGAATTTGGGTGTTTTTGACTGGCAGGATGTTGCACAAGGACAATCTGCTCTATAGGTTATAGATGCAAAATATGTGTCTTATTAAAAGGTGACATCTCTAAAATTGTGAAAAATGCACTTAAGATAGAGTGTATAGTCATGCGGATAAAAGAAACTTGAGGAACATGTGGAAGAGATTAGAATTAAGGTTGCCATGTTTAACTTCAAATTTAGCATTTCCTGGTTTATGAATATTTAATCCAACTCCTCTAATATTCCTTTGTCATTCTTCTTTCTGATCTCCCTTCTTCATTATTGACATATTTCTATATTAAAAGGAAAGATTTCTAAGGCAAAATAAAGGTTGACAGTAGGAACACAAGCACTGTAACAGATCAAAGTATTTCAGGTAACTATAACAGATTTGATCAGTATAGTTTGAAATTAGCAAGAAAACAGCTAGAGGCAGTTTATCATTCTGTTTGGACTTAGTTTATAGTAAAAACAGGATAGACTATCGCTATATCATTATGCAATAGACATAAACCAATTAAGAAGTCTTGTACTGTGCACAAAGAGGATCTTTGTTTTCAAAAAAGATTAGAAATCCAGAAAGAAAAAAGATTGTAGCTTTCACTTGTTTCTGGTTGTTATGTGGTTATCACAACATGCTGAGCAGAAAAGTTTTACTTTTGTGAACCTAACCTGTCAAAATTAATAAAACAGTAAGTAGATAAAGGTGGAGGGGATCAGTATTTGAGATTTGGGATTTATTTTTCTGTTGGATTCTTTCTGCTGTGAAATAGACAATTATGGTTAGTTTATTTCTGCTTGGCATGGCCACTGAGCTGATCAGAGAAGTACAGAAATGCCAGTCTGTGGAGAATATATAAAACTTAAGAAAAAGCTAGGAAGTATCATCATGGTGCACTCTACTTCATATTGCTAATCATCATCTTTCTGCCTTCAGTGGTTTAGTACCTGTTATTAAAGGTGTACTGCTGCTGCTGCCACAACTCGGATGAGCCAGCGGTTCGTGAGGTTGTGCTGGGTGCTGGAGGTTTCTCTGGGGCAAGCCTTTAAAGCCAGGTGCTCTGCTCTGAAGTGTTTTGGGACAGCTGCAGGTATCTCTAGATTTACTGTTTTAGAGCATGTTAGAACTATCTTTTCAGAAAGACGCTCTCGTAAAATTGCCTGGAATTTGTTAACATTTAAACAGAAGAAGCACTCTTAAGTGTTTAAGGTAAGTAGGATAGCACAGATAGCCAAGGGCCCTGGAGGAAGACTGTATATATTTTTTATTTTTAACACACAAGAGTTAGGATGGGCTCCTTACCGCTGACAACAGTGACTGTTCCTACTGAGTGTAAGTAAAGCATGTGGAAAAAGTCAGATAAGAATTACTGGTGTCATCACTTCAGCATTGACTCTCAGCAGCAGAATAGTACCAGATTTTGCAGTACTTCCCTTCCTAAAATATATTTTGAACAGTTTATTGCTTTTAGTCTGATTGGAAAAAAAAACATTGCTGCTGCCTTAGCATTACATTTTTGGCTCACATATGGCATATCCATGTAGGCTTGCAGTTCATCACATTTCTGTAGTTCAGGATTGTAATTTTACATCTATAAAAGGGAGCAACTCTTCTGTGTTGTTACCCTGAATTCTTTCGAATGAAGACCTCTGACTTCCTTTCTTCGGAAGGCATCAGGAATGTCACGTGGCAGACGGGTCTGGTCTTCTCTCACTGAGCTTCTCTCATTGAGCTTTGTTGGAGTGCTGGCAATGGAGGGAGCGTGTACGGGCACTGCGCCTGCCGAGCTGCAAGGTGCAACAGGAGCTTTGTGTGGCCTCAGCCCTCCTGGGTGGTTATCCAGAAAGGAACACAGACACTTCTCTGTTGTTCACAGTAGGAACACGCTTGAATTTATTTAACTGTACAGATCGTTTTAGAGTCAAAGTCCCATTTCCAAAATACTTTTGGTCCCACAGTCCCAGCACAAGTCGTATTACAGTCAGGTGCTTCTGCGCTTTTACTTCCAGCCCTGACTTTGGTATCTGTGAAGTTAGTTAAGAAACAGCAGTTCCCTTCAGTGGATTTTGGACATTTGTAATGTGAAGACTGTTTTGTGAGTGCCTACAGTTGGTGCAGTACAGCAAGTAACTAAGTACCTGCAGTACCCACACACACTGGGTCATTGGGGTTTGTGTGGCAGAGTACAGTCTTGAAGATACCTGAGATTCCTCAGAAAATATTTAGTAAAAATAGAAATGAGATTTTAAAACAGACTTTGCCTTCTCCTGTGAAGATCAAAATCATGTAATTAGTTATTCTTCTGAAGGAAAATAAATAAAAAGCCTCCTTAACAGCAACAGGTCACTCTTTGTGATGAGCTGAATGTGAATCTTGGCTTCAGACCATGGCTGATTTCATGTGTGACGTTGATTCATACAGCAACCATACCTGTCTCAAAAGCTGCCTGGCATTATTCCCTGTTGAAGAGCTATGTACTCATGGAGCTTTTTATGTTTGACTTCTATGTCAGCTGAGCGGTGAGGAAAATGTCAGCGGTACCTTGCCACTTTAGTCACTAACAGTTGGGTTTTTAGATTTGACAAAAGGAGGTGATATTCGCAGAACAAAGCAGTTTGAGAACAGTCTTCAGTTTAGAGGGGAACAGGAAATCCCCCCTTTTCACTCACAGAGGGCAAGCAGCTTACTGTTCCTTCACAGAATACTTCAGTGTTGGTATTTAGGCTGCACCTCATCCCCACACGAGGGATCCGGGATTAATGACACTGCTCTGGGAAAATTGGGGTTGCTGGCACCGGCCACCGCAGCACAGGGCAGACAGCCTTTGGGCAGGTGGGAGGGCTGGCAGTGTGCAAGGCAGGGCTGGCAGCGTTGTGTGCTCCTCAAAGAGCCCAGGAACGAGGCTACTCAATGCCAGGAGCTGGGCATCGTGTGCTTGGCAGCTGAGGGAGGCCCGGCAGGGGTGGCAGAAGCAGCAGGGGAGGAAGACGCCAGGCTTGTCACTGGGATGGAGCACAGCTCGGTATTTTAAATGGGTATGAGTGGGCAGCTTCAACTGTGGAAGCCTTTCCCCGTGGGCTTCCTGTCAAAAAATCAATTCTGCGGATGTAATTTGGGATCTTCTCTTCTCAGTCTCTTATCTTTTTAAGGTGGAAGTTCTGAAAGTGTGCCTTAAATCAAGGTTTATTTACTTTTAATTGTGAAAGTTCTTGTTCTTTTTTTTTTTTTTTTTTTTTTTTTTTGTTCCCTACAAAAGGATGGAGAAGGAAGGAAGGAAAGGGAAGTATGTAAATCCATTCTCTTTTCAAATATTTCCTTCCTTTACCCTCTGTCATTCTTCTTGTTTCCTCTTGTTTGGTTGTTTTGGTTGTTTGGTGGTGGGTTTTTTCTGTTTTATGTGTGTGGTGTAGTGTTAAAAAGGGTGAACTTATGGAAAGGAAGCTCTACAAGTGAATCCTCGGAAAGTTTTTGCAGTTTAACTGTGTGAATGTTTAAGCAAAGCCAAGCACTCCTTATTTTTAATAGTTAAGTTGTGCAGTCCTGTTTTGAAAAGCCCTAATTCTGGGCTTTTCATGTTCATGTAATTTAGGGCAGCAGAACCTTCTTTCTACATAAATGGTGAACCTTTAAAAATGAATTTAACTTGGGTTGGGTTTTGTTGTTTTTTGCTTTTTTCCCATTACATATTAATCATCTTTTTTTTGCTAAATGCAATCTCATCCAGTTCTTGTGTTTCCATGAATATAATTTGCTGAGAAAAATATTTTAGGTACTTAAGTTGGTATTTTGAGGGGAAAGATGCTGCTTGTAGTGGATGCTTTTAAACTAGCAAGTACACAGTGTAGTAGGCTTATTATCCAAATTGCATGCATCTAAACAAATATAATATTGAGTGCTGAAAAGGGTTTTTTATTTTCACATAAATGAATCTGCAACATCTACGGGATAGAATTTGTGCAAAATAAAAGCAAAATACTTCTTCCAGTTTTAGTCATGACAGACTCTTTCCAGAACATGTGGAATCCAGCAGTCTGTGTTTTGCCCTAGGTGAAAGTTGTTGCTTTGTTTCTTTTGGCCAAAGAGGTTTAAATGAGGCAGCTTTGATGTTAAAGAGGACGGTCGTGAGACGTTCCTGCTATACAGCTAGCAAAAAGCCATATGTCACCAATCCTTTTAGCCCTGGGCATAGCACAGGTTCCAGGGAGACATCGGGGTACAGCACAGCGTCAGTCTTAGATGTAGCAGAGCTGGGTGTAAGCTGGAGCAGTTCTCTGGCCTCTGAAGGCTGTGCCCAGGGGCTGTTTGGCCCCCAGCTGCCCTAGGTAGTGTGGAGACATCTTTCCTTCCAGAGCATGGTCAGACACCCCCCATGTTAGCAGCCTGCTCCTGTGGTGTTTCAAAGCCCTCCCAGCTCTGTCAACCAAAGGATTCCTGTGCCTGCGGGTCTGTGTTCCTGCTTCACACTACATCTGTGTGGTTATTTGGTACAGATCCCACTGAAATGGATGAGGGAGAACTGACAGTCTCCTTTGTCAGCAGTGCTGACCAACTCTTTGCTCTTCATCTTTTTCACTATTCCACCTCAAGAGGAGGTGATTGAAAAACATTTCCATTCATGTAAATTGTAGATTTGAATGCTCGATGCTCTGCAGAATATCTTTGCCTTGCTGCTAGCAGTTATTTGGAGTAAAACTTTGCGGACAGAACTTCTATCAAGCAAAATCAGAGGAAATGTCTGATTTGGTCCACTTCTTTTTTTTCCAGCCTCCTGTAAGATTTTCATTTCAGTTGTCCTCAATAAATGTAGGATTTTAGTGGCCATATGTTTGGCAAGCCATGCAAATAATTTACAACCATTGTTTGTATTCATTTTAGTAGTTCTAAAGTTATTTTAAAGAAACAGCCCAAAGCACTGATTCCAGAATTAATACATTTCCACATAAATACTTCTGTTCAGATCTCCAGAAAAGTGCATTTAATTCATTAGTTTCACACTGAACTGTTAACATTTTAGGTTGTTTTATTAGGAGAGAACAAAGAACTCCTGGCTTGTTGAAAATTTGTTACACAAAAATAAGGATGAAAAGGTTCCAGAAGAGCTGATGTTAAGCATAGCGGACTGGATGAAGCTGTGCAGATTGGAAAGATTTACAAGACATCTGGTAATTAGTTTCCAGCTCCTATGGAGTTTTGCCCTGTGAAAGCTACTGCTGCTGCTCGAACTGGAGGGGGAGCAGGAAGGAGGTGAAATGTGACCCTGAGAAGCTAGGTCTTTGTGTTCACAAATTATCAGCGGGCTACTGAAGCCTCTGGGTACAGTTTCAGAAAACTGCCTCCTACAAAAAAATAAAATTAAAAATGCCTGGCATCTTTCCATTTGGGGGATTGTCTCCTGCTGCTATTTGCTTAGTGTGAGGAGGAAGGGGAACAGGCTGTAGAGGTGCTGTTTATGATTTTCCCCATTTGAGCCTACCCGTGCCCCACGGGGACTGCGTGGCATCTGGGGGCTACAGGAGCATCCCCCTGCCTGGCCCAAGTGCTGTGTGCTTGGGGCTGGCCTTGGAGCTGTGTGCCCAGTTGGGGGATGCGCAGCAGAGCTCGGGGGCACAGGGAACCCAGGACCAGGCCACAGGACTCAAGCTTTTCATTTTTATCATTATTATTGCTCCTGCTGTTACTTTCCAGCACTGTTTTTTAAAATCCATTAAGGAGCATTCAAACAAGAAAGAAAACTTTCTTTTTGGATTCATTTTGCAAATTGCTTCTTGGGAGCACCTTTCCACACTGAGTCTGTAGGATAAGATCTGTTTGTGTGGTTTCTGACATTTGGGTGTACTGGATCCTGAAGCAGTGAAAGGACACTGCTGTGACCTGGTGCTTTGGTTACTTGTCAGAGACTTGGGAGACTTTTGCTTCTGTGCCCACTTCTGTCTCTCACCTACACAGTTACTTTCAGCAAGTTATTGCCCTGTCACGTTTATTATTCTGTCTGTAAAACAGAATATTGATCTTGACTTAGAGACCTACAATAAAACCAGTTAATATCAGAATGATGTGGGTTTTGTTTTTATTTTTTTTTTTGGGGGGGGGGGGGTGGAGGAATATTTAATCATCTAAATGTCAGGAATCAATCCCAGCAGGCTAACTACTAGTAAAAAATAAAATAAAATTGTATTTTCAGCTCTGAGTATGTTAAGTACAATATGCAGGCAGTCTGTCTGAAGTTAATTCCCCTAGTATTGATGTACTGTAAATTTGAAAATAAAACATTTGCATAAAAATTAAAAAGAGCCTTATTGAGATGAATTGTCAGAAATAACATTATTTTTCTTAGATTGCAAATGTAAGCAAATGCATGGTAATGATGTTCACCAAATTATGTGAGTGACTGGAAATATTAAGGAAGTAGGGCTATATATCAATATATAATTTTAGGACCTGCTGGAAGAGATTAAATACAAGTTGTATATAACCTGATGAATTTTGCAATGATAGCAGTCAAATGTATTCTTTCTACTGGTAAATCATGCTTGCAGTCACAAATGAACAAACAGACACAGTCTGAGCCTTTGTTCTTGAGATTGCAGCCGTTCTGCAGCCCATGCTGTAGCTGGATCTAATTCCTGAATGCAGCGCAACTGGTGCTGTAACCGTATCTATTGAAAAGAAAGGTTTAGCACGTCCACAAAGAGGTCACTGCCATCCATCCATGTGCTTTTGCTTTGCCCAAGTCTTCAGTTGCTGTATCCTAGCACAGGCAGTAAGCTGCTGTGTTTTTAACAGCTACCGTGGTCGACCTGAACCTGGGCAGTTGGGGGAAAGTTATGTTTCTCTTTGATTGTAGTTATAAACAGAGAGATGTCTAGAAAGGTGAAGTTGCAGCACATCTTACTCCATGTGAACCAGTAGTTCAAGCTCTATGGCAAAGCTCTGAGCAGGTCTCTTATTTCCCAGCTCATCCTTAGTTGCTGTCAGCTTCTTGGAGGAGGCCTATAAACATTCATTGGGAAGATCTACTCATTAAATTAACATCGTTAGAGGGAATTACAGTTGGGATGAAGCTGTTTTTTCAATAAACAGATTTTACTGAGACTTGTCTCACTTAGATGTTTATTGACTTTTTTCTGGAGTGATTCTTATTTTCATAGTTTTCTCTGATGCAGTACCCTTTTTGTACAGTAAAATAAGCTTTCACATCAGAAATTGATTTCTGTGTATGTATGGTGCTTTCTCAGTCTCGTTGAATTGCTGTGCTTTTGGAGTTAAAGCTGTTATTCACATGTTTTTTTCAATGTTTTTAATGCACAATGCATTTATATCTTACTCTACACAAGATGTTGGTTCAGTTTTCCTCTGTTTCTGCTGTATACAAAACAGGTTCCTTTCTTCAACTGCTTTTAGTTTGAAGCTCCAAATTGATGTACTCGTCTAAGAATTTGTGCAGTGGTGCTGGGTTTGTATTTTAGCACTCAGATCATTCCTGCCTCATGGCTCCAGAATGGTTACAGCTCCGGGGTTCGGCCACTCTGTACGCTACATGCTGAACAGACAAGGAGCAGAATGGACAGGAGATTGAGGGAGGATTCTGTGCCTCTGCTTGTATAGACAGGAGACTCACAGTATGAATCCCCCTGTCTTTTAAGCCCACATTTATGCCCACTGCTGCCATGCTGCCCTAACAGATCAGATACATAAAAACTGTTGACAGCGATGAACTTGTGCACAGCACTGTATGCAAAGCTTGTCATCGTTTTGCTTTAAGCAGAGTTTAAAGCCCACAGTCACAGCTCTGAAAAAGTGGAAAAGCATAAACCATACATAATCAACCATCAGTGTTGCAAATTTTGTTAAATGGGATTAAAGACAGGCCTGAAAGTTACACTGTTGGCTTGAGCAGGGTTCTTGGGTTTTGGTAACCAGATTCACACCCCTTCAAAACAGTGAAGTTTTCCAGTGCAGATGAAGCAGCTAGTGACAAAAGCCATTTTGCAATCACAGCTGTGTCCCGAAAAAAGCCATACTTGAGGGCTCATCCTTATTGACATAACCTAAAACTTGTGTTGCCTACAGTAGTATGCTGAGTAAGTGGAACTGATAGTGGTTCTGTTTCTTTGCACATCTGAAGGTCTTCCAGAGACCACATCTCTACAGCATCGGCTGTAAAAGCAGACTAACTGCTGAGGAGAAGCTTGCCTACTACACCCGAATACACCCGTGCTGTATGTCTTCAGTGGAGAAACAGAGCATTTCCTTTTCAAGTACTGTCAATCTGCTCACATTAAGCACTGAATTTACTTCAAAATTTATTGCTGCTTTGACAGCTTTCAAGCACTCCATTTTTGTGTCTTTTCGAGAGGAAGAACGCTTTTAAAAATGTGTTGCAGTGACAAAGGGCACTTCGAAGAGCAGAGCATCCATATCCCTTACTTTAGGCTCTTGTTTAGCATCTTGCCTCAAAGGCTGCAGGGATTTCTTTTAGTAGAGAACATCAATGCAACAAAACTGAGAATTTAAAGGCAAAGAAGCTGCTCTCTAGACTTCAGTGTAACAGAATTTGACTTGACACAGCATTTCTGTGTCTGTTTTTGATGGTAATGAACTTCAGGAAAGAGTGAGGTAGTCTGGAAGCTCAGAGACTCAGTGAAGTGGCTAAAAGGTTGTCATTTAGCAACTGCCAGCCCCTGCTCGTCGTAGCAGCTACAGCCCTTTCTGACTCCAGCTGCCTCTTTCATTTTAAAAGTCTGAGCTGCAAACAAAACCACAATTCTTACAGTTGTTTAAACTAGGAGTGCTCTGTCTTCTTGGTAGCAAGGCCTGCATGCTGGTTTTGGAGAACCTCCTAGAATCAGTCACACTGGTGTCTCTGAAAAGAAAGAGATGTGAAGTGGGTTTGGGAGCTGATTGTGTGAACGTGGGCTCTGTGATATGATCAACATCATTTGAGAGCACGGTGGAATGGCTTTGTGATCCAGAGCCAACCAAATGGCACTTGTAAAGTAAGTGGCAAAGTTATCCTTATGATTAAACCAATATGTAAACATATTACAGGTATGTTTGCCAGGCTTCAGTGCTTCTGTTGCCACCTTTCACGTTCTTTTTTCCAATGTGGAGCTTTCAGTAATAATGCAGGAGAACTGTGGATGCAACAATTCCTGACAGTATAGAGAAGGTCGAGCTGTGAGTGAAATTCACATCATTTTGCTTACAGCTGAAGTAGATGACTTGTGTGTGGATTCAACAGAGGTGGAAGACTTTTCTTCAGAATTTCTACATGATTACCTGCCTTAGTCTGCTGTTGAGAGTTGCGTTGTACAAGTGTGAGCTTTTCCCCCAAAAAAAGTCTTCCAAAAGCAGTTAATTAAGCTGTTTTTACTGCTATAAAGTCTGCGTTAAAGAGGCATAGATACAGTTGGGGAATGTCTTTGTGTATGAAGTGAGAAGGGTCAATTTTATTTTTGAGAAATAGAACCTTTTACTAGCTAGAGAGGCTTCTGTCAGACTTCTGTGATTTAAAGTTAGCTATCCTACACAGGGAGCTATGGCACTCCTTTTTCCTGTTTTGTTAGTCTGTACAGCCTTTGATGTGGAAATGAATGGAGGCAAGAGGGAGGAAGTATTTAAAAGGAACAGTAGAATTACATTAGGAAGAAAGTATATTCTGGATGGTTAGGAAGGCTGAACTGTGAACTGACTTAGAAGATGACAATACAGGCTTCTTTTGAGGGAAAATATCCAGTGCTTGCTATTTAAGAGCATGGATGTAGGGCAGCATTCAGGAAGTTAGAGTGCAACAACTAAAAGCATAAGACTACTACGCGTATGTTAAAAGATCATTAGATCGCTAAGTGGATGCTCCTTACAGAGCGTATTAATGCATTTCACTGTAGGCAGGCTGTCTTGACTGGCTGTTTTTCTCTCTCCTCCATCTGTATGTGGGCAAGCTGTAACTTCATTGCTGAAGTTGAAGGCTGATTTCTGAAGAGGGAAAAGGGCAGCAGTATTCCTGTGAAGTAGTAAATGTCAGGAGGAGGAGGCTAGGAGGCTATGCTGCGCTGACACCAGGAGCATTGGGTGCTCGTTTGGACAGGTGGCTGCCGCAAGTGTGACTTCCCAGCAATTCTCTCCCATTTGGTCCTTCATGAGTTGCTTTGCAATGTTAGAAAAAAGTTCTTCCATGACATTGACACCAATCCTACAGTTTGCCTTTAGACTTGAATTCTTAGACTGTGACAATTCTCTGATGAACTAATGTGCTTTCTTTGTTCAAAAACACTGTTTATAGGTAGAATTCTTTTGAACTTTTGGCCAAAGATGTATTTCTTAAGAAAGAAAATAAATCCACAGAGATTATGTGGAAAAAAAAAACATACATTGGTCAGTATTTGAAATTGCTTAACAGTGAGGTATTTGGGGCAGACAGCTGGGGACTTCATTTTTAGCAGCTTTAATTGATTTGCAGCCTCAGACTGTTGAAAATTTCCCAGTTATTGTTCATAGGCATGAACCTTTGTAAGCTGACTACATTTTTAAAGCCAGTTGTATTTTTAGATCAATTAGGTCCTGTAGTGAAATTGATTGTTTTAACTGTTCTTTCTTCCTAGGTCTAAGGTGCGTGTGTAAGGATGTTGAGAATAATACATTTTCATTTTTGACATTAAAGTTTTATTGAAAATACTGTTAGGAAATCCCAAACTTGATTCTTCAGTGTCACTTAACCTCCTGACGTGGAAATTTTGCAGTGAATGATGGGAGTTGACTGATGTGTGAAATATGTGGGTGCCAAAGAATTATTGAATGAGATACTAATAGTATGGTCTCAGTCCAGCGTGTAAGGAAATGTTCTAGGATTTGGGAGATTTACCCTGCAGTCATACTCTGCAGACTTTCTGGATGAGATTAGGCAAATGATCCTGTGTCTGGTGCCTCAATTTTGTGTGTTCATGGGTAAACACCTTAAACTATGGCTGTACAAGTCCTCAGCTACTGTATGATTCTTTCAGTATGGATTGCTAGCATCAGGTTGGATGGAGGCTATAATACATTAAAAAAATAAAATAAAATAAAATAAAATAAAATAAAATAAAATAAAATAAAATAAAATAAAATAAAATACAAGTGTATACAAGATGAGTTATGTTTGTGTTAGGGAGTTAAGAAGGATCCTGTCTCATGGAAGATGAGCAACATTTGCCATGTTACCTAAATACTGATTCGTCACTAAGAAATTTTGAGTGGAAGGAAAATTTGAACTGTATACTTGGAAGACCAATTTCTTTGGCAAAGTGATTTGACCTTAGTACAAACTGAGATTTATACCAATAGGATGAAAATAGCACACATTTTACCACTAGTGCTGCTAGTGTTTCAGTTGTGATGACAGGGAGCTTGTCTTTTATTTTATTCTAAACTATGAATTTATTATGAACACATGTTGAAATAGCAGATAATGTTTCCCTTTACTGACTTGCCTGCTCTATGTTTTAGTAGGGAGTATGGGTAGTATTTGCGGTGTATGCATGTGAAAAGGAGTTCCATGCAGATTTCAAGATGTTTAAAATAAACCTAACATTCAGCGCAGACTTTCTTCATGCCATTGAGCCCTGTGATGTCTCTCTTTTTAAAAAAAACTAGTCTTATTTAGAAAACTTTCTATATATTGCCTGCATAGTAGGTATTTATTTACAGCTCCTTTGTCAAGAGCATGGACAGAAGCAATCCAATAAATTTTGTTACCTGCTTTAAACCCAGTAATTCTGTTTTAGTTTATCAAACTTCATTCTGGGGATAGTTACTTTTCAAAACAAAACTTGTGGGAATTTGACCTCTGTAAGTGGCTATGTTTGTTCTGGAAAATGGAGGGAACCTGAGTAGGCTTCTAACAGCAGCAAGAAGGGTCCTAGGAACTATCAGGAATACAAATAGGAAAGTAAAGTTGAGCTATTGTAGCAATTAACTACTTTAATGGGTTTTTTGGCATTGGAAAAACTATCTACTTTCCAACATGCATGACTTGGGGTATAACATCTGTGATAGAATTATCCAACGATTTGTTACCCATCTTTCTCTAGTAACAGCAGTGTATATTCCTCTACAATGGCAAGTTTAGCACCGGAGGTTTTAATAGTCTAAAACATAACAATCTGGCATCTTTCTCTTTAGGTTGATCAACAGCTAGCTGATCTGTACTCTGTTTTAGATTCCCCTAACGGCATGATTTGATGTGAACCAAGTAGGAGCACATGATTACATTTCTGCACTGGACAATGCAATCAGAAGTTTCTGCTCTTTATGCTGGCAGCAGGAGGACAAATGATATCTGAGTAGGCATAAAGTCTGGTGCTGCAAAGCAAATCCACTGACCTTTTTGGAACACGTGTGGTTTGGCAAAGTTGGCTGACGTTGGATTGGTTCTTTCCTCTGAGTAGCCGCACTGCTTTTGATCTGGTAGTAGGAGCTCTGAAGTTGGATTTACTGTTGCATCAAACCATGGCCTCAGGCACAAGTTCTGTGCTGGTTCACAACCAGCAGAATTAGCAGGGGATCCCTAAGTTAAAAATAGGCTTTTCTAGCAGTAATTTCTAGACTTCAGTCTTAAGGGCATGATAGACTTTAAGGACTTGACAGAAGCGAAGGTTTGTATAGTGAACTAGACTCCATGTATCTTCAGTTACGTGGAGCCTCTGTGGATTGTTAGAAGCAGTAAATAACCTTTTTCAGCAAACAGGTGTAACAGATAGTTCAGTGGCAGATAAAATAATACAGGTTATAGCTATATAAAGAACACAATAGACTGGAACTTTTTCTGTGTAAGAAATTACACGTAACTTGGGAGCCTTAATAATAGTGAGCACCTTATCAAAAAGCAGTTTTCAACGGGAATTTCATATATTGCTGTAGACAACCCACGTGTCCTACCCTACCAAAATGCTGTAATCCAAAAATTAGGGTTATATTTGAGGCTCTTGCTAATGAAAACAGTACACTTTCTGTGCACACAGGGTGCTGGAAGAACAGGTGCTAAGGCACTGGCACTGATACTATGAACACTGAGAATAAGTACTCCAGAAGGCCTTGTAAACTAGGCATTGAAAAACAAAGAAAATGGAAAGTGTTGTCCGTGCTTGTTCGTTTTCTAAGATACTTAAAAACAGTACTAGAAGCCACAAAAGTATGCCTTTTAATTAACGTTCATTTAATTTGTTGGGCACTGTAAACAACACAAAGGAGAACCTCAAAAGCTGGGAAAAGAGGATTAAGAAAAATGCTAATGGACAAATATTCTTCAAAATGTTGAAAATACCAAAGCAGGCAAATAATCTGAGCAACAACATAATGACATCTTTCCATTCCCATGTTTAACATTAAAATGTAACTACTGGTAAGTGATTTGTGCTCTTTCCAGGCTTCACAGAGTAACGCTATGAACTAAGCTTGCACTAGACAGAGATCCTTTGATTCCTTGTGAAATTTTTTTTTTTCTTCTGAATTACCAGCAGCATGGCAGGGTGTATCTAGATAAAAAGCTAGTGCAGTATAAGGTAGTGTATGAATACAGCGCTAGACAACCGTTTCTCACTGCATGGAGGTTGAGGAAGATTTTCAAATGTACTGAACCTGGAGGTTTGAGTTAGGAGCCGAGTTTCACATATGGTCAGGGAAAAGCAGTTGTCACCAGAGGGAGATGGCGAACCTGTGAATTAGGGCATATCCGGATGCTCCTTGTAAATTTGTAGATTTAAGTTCCTGAAGCTGCATTGTAGATTTTGCAAATCTCAATATGTAGATTTATTAAGCAGATTTTTCAAGTACATAGTTGCAGAGCATATTTAAATGCAGTAATTGTTCCTTTCCTTAGTATTTTCACATGAATTAAGGGGAAAAAAAAAAAAAAAAAAAAAAAGTTATCTTACTCCTTTTGTAAGTAAACACTGCCTGTACTTACATTGCTGTATAATTTATAGTTAAACCATTGCAGCTCACTGTGGCTGAGCAGTCTGTGAAGAGCTTAAGAATTCTTACTTTTGCTGAGTCTCATCTTGAGATAAGAGTTTGGGGAGGCTGCAGCAGGGGCTCCTTTTCCTTACATAGCTCTCACTCCATGCACCCAACGTAATTTGTTAGTAGCTGTCTACCTGGGGAGCCTCAGGAATCTGTAATGGTGGAACCTTTGAAAGGCAGACACAGAAATAATCATTCAGAATGTAGTCATCCAGGAGTCAGTCACTCCTCTGCCAGAGCTCTGTGATACATCAGGATTTGCACATGCTGGCGGTCTCCCACTTCAGTTTGTGCTATTGCTGCCAGGCACCCCCGGGTTCTTTAGTTCTGTGGTACCAACCATGTTTCTCGTAATTTCGCTATCTGGAAGCTCCCTAAAAAAACAGTTTTTATCCCTTCAGTTATGTCCTATTACAGACCCAAATTGTTGCTCATAATAAAGCATAATACGGAATCAACATCAAATCTAGCTAAATTACATTTTCCTTCACCCTATTTCCTTGTAATTATCACAGCCTCAGTGCTATGAAGTTACATTCTGTCACCAAATTTGGAGCACTGTGTTTTAGAAGAGTGCTGTTGACAGTCAAAGCGCAGTTAGTGAGTACAGAAAGCAGCATGCTACTAGCATCATGCAGATTGGAAATTTCTTGTCCTACTTTCTCATCCTGCAGCTGGTTCCATATGGGCAGCCTTAATGCATTTTGATTTAGTGAATTGTAACAAATGCTGAATTCTGACTTCTGTAACCACCCTGTCAGGAGTCTAACAGACTCCTTACTGGTGTAAATGCTGCTGCATCTGTCTGGATGCTCATAGCACTGTGCTGGAAAAGCCATTCTTCATCTTCGTGAAACCTGAGAGTCAGGGTTCAGTAGTGTTAGGTTTAAAGGACCTGGTGTGACCCCATAGGCCCCTAGAGTTTAACCTCACGTCTTCTCAAATTCGCCTTCTGAAGTCACACTCGTAAATTAAATCTGTTCAGCTGACTAGCTTGGATGGAGTGCTGTTATAAATCCTTTGTCTTATCTTGATCATGTATAGATCCCTCAGTGAAGCACATAATGAATATTTGCTTAGGAAGCAGATGTAGCTGGTTAACTTTATTCTGTCAATTTGTCTATTACAAAAAAAAAAAAAATCAATGCGGCTTCTATGTATTAAGTAGAAAGTCCTTAATTTTGTAAAGAATATTTTGTCATTTAATTTGCTGTGTTGTTTTGTCTGATATTTTTTTAAGCCTGTATTTAAAGAAAGAAATTAATTGACTGTTTCCTTTGTTGAGAATATACTGATGTTCCCTTTATGGAATTTGTGATGTTCTGTAGCTAATTTAGGAGGACAGCAGGCTGGTAGCAGTCAACTGAACGTGTGCTGTTTAGCCAAAACACTTAAGTCATCATCAGATCTGTTGCTCCATTAGGATTTCATATTTTAAAGGGCAGACTGGAAGAAGATGCTTTGTCAATATTGATTCATCTGGGGGAGTCAGAAGGAACTGGGTCTTCCAGTGATTAAAAAAACTGGAAAGGAAAATGTTGTATTCCCCATCACAGTGCTCTGCCCTCTGTGGCAGATGGTGAGAGAGACTTCTAGGCTGTCACTCACCTCAAGAGTAAACATTTAAGGTGAGATACTTGAAGCCTACGCTTGCTATAGGAGAGTGAGTGTCTGAAATAGCAGAACTTCCAGGAATAAAGAGCTCAAATACAGTTGCTAGAAGAACTTCTTGTACCATCCTCTTCAGTGCCCCCAGAAGGAAGAGAGTACTTTTTCTGGATGTGAAAGCATCAGTGAAATAGGAAATTGTCAACAGCGTGATGCTCCCTCATTCCCGGCTTTCAGCCCAGGGCTTTACCTGCCCTCCGCTGGAAAGGACGAGTTGAGTTGCACCAAGGAGTGGCGGTTCTGTCCATGTGGCTTTCAGCAGCACCTGAGCAATGCACTGGCACAGAGTCAAGGCGCTGGTCCCAACAGGGCTGCAGTGCTGGGGGTACGCGTGGGGCATTGCTGGAGCCCGGGCTGCCCATCTGCTCTGCTCTGCGCTTGTCCATGTCGGAGTAACCCCACGCTCCTGTCCTGGGGGAAGTCGCTGCAGAGGCTGAGGCAGCCCTGAATGGCTCTGCTCTGTTTTGCTGAGCCTTAGAGAGGTTCTGAGAGAAACAAGTGCTGTTGTGTTTGCTTCCAAAAGAGATTACCTTGATATGTATACAAAACACAAAGTAGTCTGTGGCTGTCTGAATGTGGTCCGGAGTGGAAATGCACAAGTAGTAGAAGCCAAGTGTGGTGTCTTGTCTCTGCTCTTTAATCTCTTGTCTCCACATGCCAGTAATACTGTAATTGCTGGGATTTGGGGGTTCTTAATGAAGCAGACTTATCTTTAATGCTACTGGAAGTGAGACACCACTTCAGCAGTTAAATAGAAATTTCACAAACTTCAATCAGGTGTAATGAAATTGTTCGATTTAACAATTTTCTCCTTTATCTGAGTGCGTTTATTGTTACCACTTGTATTACTTTTGACATTGCTGCAATCTTTTCTCAGTAGCAAGTTGAACAAAGTGTTTTCTTCCTCTTATGAGGAGAAGAATCCCCCTTCTCACATTATAGCCTGATCCTTTTATATGTTACTAGTCACAGCACAGAAGAGGACAGCAGATAGTAACAGGCAGAGAGTTATTGCACTTAGCTTCTAGCTATTAACTGATAGATGCCCTTGTTCTGACTGGGTGAGTGATTACCAGATAGTTTGGCACCAGCCCGGATGCTATAGCTGCACTTAATTGTGACTGATTCATTGGGCTGAAATATGTCACTAATTTAATTCAGCTATTTCATTAATCTGATTGAACTGCATCCAGCCGTTAGAGGTGTATGAAAGAAAGGTATCTGACACACGAGGCAAGAACAGTAACCTCTGTATTAAACTATAAAACAGTCATTAGGACATCTAATGCCGAAATTGAATTGCTCCATAGAAACTTGGTTTCCAAGCATAATACTAATTAGCTATAAGCTTGATGAATGTCAAGAATTAATTAAAACATTTCAGTAGCCTATGTGGGTTTTAAATATTGTCATTATTGCCCCAATATTTTCAGTTCATACACTAATTGCTTTTTAGAGAGCATACATGGAATTACTTTCCGGAGTGACTGAGGGTACAAATGGCTCATTATGTCATTGAAGGGGCACCTACCTCCCTGCCTCTGATTTTCACTTCTTTCCTAAATTGCATCTACATTTTTTCTTCCACTTTTGTACATGAATTGCACATAGAAAGGTAATATCTGTGGTTTTAGACCCAAACTTTATTTTGAAAGCACTTTTAGTCTTTCTTTCTTAGCTGTACTTTGGAGGCCAGCACATTGTTGTTACCTACTTTCATTTTGGCAACAGGAAAATAGCTATGGTTCCATCAAATGATTTTTTGTTTTTAATTAAATAGGATGTCAGCCAAAATCCATGATTATTTTTACCCTGTTAATAAAAGGTCTGCAACAGTTTAGACATTTAGTACATGAAGCAGACACAAGAAAAAAAATACATTAGGGGAAATTATGAATTGAAAGGCAATTCCTAATCAAAATCAGCTTTTGGTTATTTCTTGAGTATGATCCTAATGAGAAAGTAGCCAAATTTTTTATGGGGGAATATTAGATGCATAGTGCAGACTGCTCATATTCCTTTTCTCTGATGAATGTCTCCACATGTTTGGCTACGTAGTAAGGATGAGTGTCCAACACACCATGTTGTAGACTGCAGTCAGACAAATGCACAAGACTACATGACACGGGAAGAGCTTTAACACTCGGAAGGCCCCTCTGTGTGTTGAGCAGCGCCAGAAACGCAGACTCCCTGCCTGCAGCTCAGTACCCTGCTTCATGCGCAATCGCATGTGACAGTCCTCAGCGCCTGTTCCGTGGACCACAGAGGGAGAGAGGGAGTCCAAGACAAGGACACTTCTCCATGTGTCTGCAATGTGTAGGTAGTGCCTGGGAGGCTGCGAGGCGGGGAGGATTGAAAGGGTCTTCTAGCTGCCGGATTATTGACTTGTCTGTTTGGGTGTGATGGACCCACAGTGCCTCCGTGAGCTCAGCCGTGTTATTGTCTGCAGCAGACAGCTTGGTTCTCAGCGGTTTGGATTCAAGGCCTTTTTTTTTTTTTTTTTTTTGTGGGAGCTTAGTTTAGTTTTTACACTAAGACTTGCTTACAGAAATGAGATTCTGCTTTGATTTTTTATTTATTTATTTATTTATTTATTTATTTTTGTGAGGAGGTATAGAGGGCTGATGTGTTATAATAGCATGAAGTACAGAAGTCAAGAAACTACTTGTTCATTATCCCTCCTTTCAAAGTTTTAACTAATTACAGAACAACCCTTTCACTAGTGAGAAATGTGTTCAGTATGGTACTTAAACTATTTTTGGCTAGTTGTATAAATGATGATAGTCTGGAAGCATAATACACATATCTCCTGAACAAAACTTATTTGGATTGACAGTGTCGCAAGAAGCTCAATTCCAGCTTACTTAAACCTGGCTCTCCCATCCCTAGTTGGAAAAGGGTGTTACATTTCACTCTGTAACATGTGAAAAAAATGGGTATAAATGTGTATCAATATACTTGTAGGTTAGGTTTTGTATGAAAACATGATCAATTTAATACCTGGAGAAGATGAGTGTGGTTGAGATACACAACTCCTTTCATACAGAGATATTGTGTCATTGGAAAAATACGATGTAAAAGCTCAGAGCATACCATACACTTGAGGAAACAGATGTTGGGGAGTGTTTTAGACTGACAGTCCAGCTGCTCATGGATTCTCCATTCTATGTCCAGAGCCATGAGAGCCCAGAGACAGCAGAGTGCCCAGCTACTCTGTTTAAAACAATGAGCCCCCTGAAATCAGCTGGAAATCAGGCAGATGTTGAAGATATGCCAGTAGCTAGTATTAAACAAAGCAAAATGAATATAGAAGGAAATCCATAAAATACCTGTCTCAGAGGTAGATCTGACACTCTTTATCTTCTCTCTCTCCTTTCCTCTTCTTTTACACAGTGCCGGCCCTAAAGGAGATAACATTTATGAATGGAGATCAACTATACTTGGACCTCCGGGTTCTGTATATGAAGGGGGCGTTTTTTTCCTGGATATCACATTTTCATCTGACTATCCATTCAAGCCACCAAAGGTAAGGGTAAGGTTTTTATTGTGTTGTTTTTTTTAACATATGAGAAGAATTTAAATTGTAGTAGGTGAGTACTCAGCACCTTCTGAAAATCAAAAATTTTATGGTCACTTGAAAACTAAAGAGTTCAAAACCTTGGCTTGCTATTTCAGCAAATCACATATCTAATTTATTTCCTGAGTTCCACAATGAATACTGATTTCCAAGCCTTACCCAGTAAAAAATGACATGATAATTCTGAGTCAAGATACAAGAAACTACTGCTAATAGAAGACAGCACAAAATCTTCTTATGCTTCCTTCATCTCATTCCAGCTACTAAAATATATGTAAAAGAAACTTTTTTTCTATTATGAACCAGATTCTATATTACTTATTTTTATGTTAGTATCAGCAAAATAACAGAAAAAAAGAAATAACATTAGACAGACAGCTAAAGTATTATATTGTGACATGGAGTTGGGTAAATTATTGTGATGACTTCCATTATTGTAAAATGTCAAAATATTTACTACTTGTTAGATCAGCAGCCTTGTTTGATAGTATTTTTCAGCAGAAGTTCTTTTTATAACATGAAACCAATATTAACTTTAATTAAAGTTTAATTTCCTTGCTTAGAAGCAGTATGGTCATTTAAGAAATCATAATTTATTAACAGGTGTCAAAGAAGTTAGAGGGTGTTGCCTTTCCCCCGCACTTAATGCCAAATGACAAATCTTGACCAGGGCACCAGAAAGGACGCTGCTGACATTCACAAACAGTAAATGCATTCTGTCACACAGCATTTCTACAGCTTGTGGCTCTTGTGACTGTAACATTGTTATTGTAAATCCATTATCTTTTTCTATTCCCAAAAGGATTACAGTATAAAGAATAATACAACCTCTTACGTATTTCACACTTGCCTGAAACTTAAAATATTTAGTGTTCTTTAATAATGTTATAATGAAGTGATGCAGAGATTTAGACAAATTCCTCATAAAAATATATATATATTTTAACTTTTGGTCATTTTTGAACATTCAGTAGTTTCAGAAACCATCATGGATTTTTTTCCCCCTTTCATAAGTGTGAAAAAGAAAATTTTCCTCATCTTGTGCTGTATATTATTAAGGCACTTACCGATATTAGTCTGAAATAATATAAAACTGAGGATGGTGTCAGTTAGAGAGGTAGCATTGTTTTAGATGTGCATTATATCATGCGTAATGAAAAGGTATGGCAAAGATTTCATTGCTAATTTTGGACATGAATATTATAGCATTCCAATGTTAAATATTCCTTTTCGTGGTCCATATTTGGGCTTTTGAAAGAAAGAAAAAGATCAGCTAATACTGCATATGCAGTCAAGTTCTAACGACTTCTTCACCTTCAATGACCTCAGTAAAGTTTTGTTTGTGATCAGACAGTTCTTGACATGCGATGTGTGCATGAACCTAGCATCCAGTACTACAAAGTAGGTCCTAATTTTTGTGGCTACTCGACAAAGGGCTTGTGTGAGAGCAGTCTGTGCACTGAAGATCTTGGTAGGTTTCTTAAAAGTAGCCACGACTACAACAGACATGCAATTTTCTGTTACACAATGTTGCTTTCGAAAATGAGCAGAGAGGAGCTGCCTCCCCAGAAGCTCCGCAGCTCAGGGAGTGCCCCTCAGGGACTAGGGGCAGCATCCCTAGGCAACACTGAATGACTTTTTCTGTCTCTTGTGCTGCAATTCTAGGTTACTTTCCGTACCAGAATTTATCACTGCAACATCAACAGTCAGGGAGTCATCTGTCTGGATATCCTGAAGGACAACTGGAGCCCTGCTTTGACTATTTCAAAGGTCCTGCTGTCTATTTGTTCTCTTTTGACAGACTGCAACCCGGGTAAGGAGCTAATAGATCTGGGCATCCACTCTTAGTTGTTGAATTATTTGCCATGGAATATATTTTGTATACTTCATTATATTTAGATTGAATCAAAGTTATTATTTTTAAAATCAGGGTTGAAACGCTTCTGTTTGGATACAATCCCACATTTAATGGTGCTTCTCAGTCCTGTGAACCAACAGAAAGTAAATAGCATTAAGCCCATTTATTTCAAATGTGTGGTGGAGAAAATGAAGTCAGTGTCTTTGAAAGTCTGTATCTTAAAGGCTGTAGCAAATGTGTGGTAGATCCAGGAGTACAGCAAAGTCCTCTGAATTACAAACTCATAAATCATTCAGGTTGGAAGGGGACTGCAGGAAGTCCCTTTGTCTTAGGACAGCAATTGAAATGTTTAATCTTGCCAATGTGCATGTGACAAGGTTTAGGGAGATACTACCTCTTACAGAGAGAGCTCCTTATTCCTGCTGGGAGGGGAAGAACTCCACTGGCATCTGTAAAATTCTCAGGAACATCTGTATGACCAGTGCCACTGTGCTATGAATGCTAATTGCCTTCGGTCAGCACAGGAACTGAGAGGTAGTGCCAAGATGACAGGTCATTCGCAGGAGGCTGGTAACGAGCAGGGAGAACTAGATTAGCCTCTTTGATACAGAAGTCTGATGACTCTTTGCACAGTACGACTGGATCCCCTCAGTGTGTGTCCTACCATCCTGACACCATAATGTACTCCAGCCTTGTCCCAGCCCTGTGATGGGAGAATGCCAGCCTGCACTGGCTGAGTGCCCCATGCACCCAGCTGTCCTTCCAAAGGAAGCAGGGTGCATGGCTGGGAAGAGCGGTTGTGGTACAATTCATTCAGTCCATGACGGGGACAATGCTAAGACAAACATGAGATGATGCCCCTTACAGGACACTTTCCCTGCAGGCAGGAGGTGGCTGGTGGGTGTATCCTGGAGTTAGGTGCATGGAGCTTTGCAGCTGCAGAGAGTAGGCTCTGCTTACAAGGATCTTGATTTCTTTGAAGTTAAGGAGCTGTTTTTTTTTCTGTGGCTCACCAGGAAATTGTCGCACTTGTCTGTTGTTTCACCACCACCAGCTGGCAGCAAGTCTGTCTGTCCAGGAGATGTTTACCCTCCTTTAGCAGATTAGATCTTTTAAGAAATGGAAGACTTTTGGGGAAGGTTTTTATTTTCAAAACATCAGTTGCTAAAAAACATTGACAAATCACACCTGATGAAACGGTATCTGAATTGCTGGTGATCTTACAAAACTTCACACCAAGCCTTTTGTCAGGTTTTGGCTGAAAAGAATAGCTGTAACATTTGAACACAGGTGACTGCCTGTCATCTGACACACTAATACACAGATAACCAAAACTGATTAAAGCATTTTTCTGTTCACTGTGCTTTGTGTGCTTTCTCTTGGAAATGTCTTGTATGCTAAGAGCCCCACTACATGTCACAGCATTTTCTGGCCTAACAGAGACTATATTTTGGAATAGATTCTGTATTTTAAATCATGGTGGGGTTGGTTGGTTGGTTGGTTATTTTTTGTTGTTGTTATTGTTTTTGTTTTTTTGTTTTTATTGTAAAATGGTTTCTAATGCATTTTCTTCTGCCCTTTACAGCTGATCCTCTGGTTGGAAGCATAGCCACTCAGTATCTGACCAACAGAGCAGAACATGACAGGATAGCCAGACAGTGGACCAAGAGATATGCAACATAAACGACAAACTACTTGTGCAGTGTGAAGGTGCAGAAGGCAACTTTACAGTGTGCAACAAATCTTTATAGCCTTTACAATACGGACTTCTGTGTATATGTTATACTGATTCTACTCTGCTTTTATCCTTTTGAAGACTGGGATACTGCCCCCCAAAAAGGTAAATGCTATCAAGAGTAGAAATTTGTAGCTGTAGATTAGTTATGTTTAAAATGCCTACTTGCAAGTCTTGCTTCTTTGGGATATCAAAATGTATTTTGTGATGTACTAAGGATACTGTTCCTGAAGTCAACCAAATATTATAGTGCATTTTAGCCTAATTCATTATCTGTATGAAGTTATTAAAGGTAGCTGTAGATTACTAGGAATTATGTCATTTGTATTAAACCCAGATCTATTTCCAATATGTGGTACATGCTGTTGTGAAAACTGTTTTAACTTTTACCTTTGTCAGTTTGTAATGAAAGGATTTCCTTTTTCCCTTTGTAGCTCAGAGAGCACCCAGTGTATCATCTCAAACACAATAAACATGTTCCCCAAGGAGTAGTTTCTTTGTTTTCCTATTTTAAATTAATATTTGAAAAAATTTAATTATAGTAACAAGGCAGGGCCAATGTATCACAGATCCCTGTGGATAATCCTTAAATTAATATACATAAGCAAAGGCTTGCTATTAAATGTTTAATGCACCTGTGGATTGTTTAAGTTTTCCCTGTTTGTTTTTGTTTTGTTTTTACAGAACAAATGTCATTTCTACAATTTCCTTAAATTTAATACTGCTCAGCTGTTTCTCAAGTTGGAATGAGAGCATTGCATATGCTTCCTCCAAAAGCTAATGTAGCTGGTTGCTTCAGGGCCAGACCTGTTCCTGTAACAGACCGAGTCTTGCTACAAACTCTTTTTGCAGGACCAGGGCCAAGTTACACACAGTCTGGTGCTTTTGTGTCAAAGTAAAGCAAGTCGGACTTGCTCTGGAGAACTACAGTTGTCCATTGAAAATGGTCTTCCAAAGCACGAGTAAACACTATCTTGTCTATCCAGAAAAGAAAGGAGTAGAATAAATTTGATTAGATAGTTATAACAGAAAAACAGTTGTGGGGGATATTAACTTTTCTTAGTGAAAATGAAATATGTAAAACTTTTAGACTACTTTTCCCCCTCCCCTCTTCACTTTCTGGCTTGCAAATTTTGTAACATCTGTAAGTAACAAAGATACAGCTTTATAGTACATACAGTAGAGTCACTAATAGTTTTATAATTTAAGCTTTTGTAGGTTACCAGTCACACTATCAATTATACAAAAAGAGATTTGATCCCTTTAAATGATTTTTAAAATTACAATTAATTTTAAACTTCGCTGCCTCCCTTACTACCTGGTGTTTTTGGAGAGAATGTAGCACTTCCATCAATAAGATGCTCTGCTCACTTAATATATGAAAAATGAATGTTAAGTTTAAATACTGAAGCAATAGAAAAAATGATAAAGATTAGATCTAAAGTTAGCCATCACTATATAGATCCCTGTTTTTTGTATCACATAACCTTTGACCACGAATTGCCCACCCTACTTTAAATATTTCTACAGATTCCTGAAGGTGGCTTGAAGAACTGCGTATCCCAAATATCTCAACCTAGAAGCCAGTCTCTCTTGATAGCTACAAGATAGCTTTAGAGTTCAGGTTTTAAAGTGCAAAAGGGAATGAGAAACAGGGGATCTGGCAGGTGAATATGCCTAAGTCAGGTAACAGACTAATGCCAGGAGATGAAGTGCTGGAAATCACTGCTGACGGTGACCAGAGTTTCTCATTTTGTTGTCGAACATGTGAGAAATAGCACAGATTGGCAAACAAACAAGGGGCTATCACATCCGTGTTGGACATCTACAGACTGCTCACTGCTGTCCACCCGTGCACTGGTGTGTTATGAAGTGCTCGTACACCACTCCAGTGACTTTCCAGTGAGGAGCAAACTGTGTATTTCACATGCTAACTATGTTGCCTACAGAATTTACAGATATTTATATCATAAAATATTATGGTATAAAAATACAGGTTTTATTTTAATTTTAATGTATTTTGTTTTTGTATTGTACTGACAACTTCAAAGATCTAGGTGTACAAGTGGGATGCCTTGTTAGCGTTGCCCCATCTTGCCTTCCTTGCAATTGGATCCTTTACACTGAATTCCCATCCTTTTTTTTTTGTTGTTGTTGGTTTGTCATTATTCTGTTCTTTTTTAATGTAGTTTTTTTTTTTGTGTGTAAATTTTATATTTACTGGAGTAAAGGTTGTTTTTGTGTAAACATTTAAACTTTAAAAAAAGAAAAGAAAAGCTAATTTTGTTTCTCAAGTTCTCTCTGCTAAACCATGCAGTAGAAAGAAATTTGTATTGTTAAATAAATCAATTAGTTGTTAAATGCGAATGTGTGTCTGTTTTCATGGGGAAGAGACAAATCGCTGCCTGAAATATATCCAAAATGCCAGTTGCAAAGAGCATCTGGTGTTTTCAAACCGTTTCCTTTCGTGGCTGTGCCAGGGTAAATGCCGGACACTACTCCGTCACAGTGCTGATCCTGTTTTACAGTTCAATTTTTCAGATCCATCTTCTATCACCCATCACCAGGCTACGTATTCAGGAGAATGCAAATTTAAATGATACATTTAAATAAACCACACGCCCCCTCTTGCCCTCCACTTTGGATGGCCTTTGGAGATGCTCGCACTTGCTGATCTGCATTTGAGGCCTGTAGCTGGGGAGGGAAAGGAATCACCCAGGGCCAGAAAGCTTCAAGTAGCCAGCGTAGTGGACCAGGCTTGCCCAGCATTGCAAGGAAAGCAGGAACCGAGTCAGCTGGGGGCTGCGCTCTGCGCCCCCCTTCCTCTGGGGGAAGGGGAACGTGGCCCCACGATGCTGCCCAGCAGCCCATGCCCTGTGTGGGATGCTCTGGAGCAGTGGGCATTGTGAGCATGGAGATCGAGCTCTGGATGCTTATGTGAAAGCAAGAAGGCCTGCGTGGGCATCCTGAACCACACAGCTTCAGAGGACTGCGAGGCTGGCCTGACTGGATGTGACTGGGCCATGATACAGTATTGCACATGCAGCCCATGCTTCAGCCAGGGAAACATGCACTGGAGATCCTAGCTCTGTTTCACCTGCACTATCCCTTTAACCTCTGCATGGTGGCACTGCTTGCATTGATATCACGCTGTAGCTCCTGGGGCAGACCGGCAGCTCCCCTTCCCTCCCTGGCCACCCAGGCTGGAGGTGGTTGCAGAGGAGCCCAAGACCACAGGTGAGATCAGAGTCAAATGTGTGCTAAAGGGAGAAGTAAGACGAGCACAACCGCTTGTACTATGGCCTGACCTTGCTGAAATGTTGATAATAATTAGATACATTCAGCTGTGGCTTAGGTGGAAGAGCAGATAATGAACTTGGCAAGTGAATGCTGAAATGTTTGCAGCACTTACAGGCTTTTGCTTTTCTACTCCTAAAGAGGGAAACCTGCTCTAGCGTGTTTTCCCCCAGTTCTCTGCATCTCTGCAAAGCGGTACTGTGAGTAGCTCTGTCACTGGGTAAAAGAGAAAGCATCCACTGTGGCAAGAGTTGGGGAGATCCTTAATAACAAAAGCTGTCAGAATTAGGTAGGATAAGAGGAGTAGTATGAAAAAATATACATATCGCATTCCCTCATGGTGACTACATCCAAGCACAGGCTCTGCATCTACAGTGATGGAAGATGTTCTGGGACCACATGCATGGGTAACACGCATATGTTGTCTCTTGTTGTTGTTGCCCTTGCTCTTCTCCTGCAGGCAATGTGTTGACAGCCCTATCTATGTACTGTTTCCCAGCACTGCGAAGCATTTTGTAACTTTACTAAGATAAACATATCTTTGCATGATCCTAAATTGGTACCCTCCACAACATCCTTTGATAGTGAATACTGAAGTTCAATTACAAACTGTAAAAAATACTGTTTATGTGATTTTTTTCATTTAACCTGCTCATTAACGTTTTATGTCACCTAGTTTTGTACTGTGAGAAATAATGAATAATTACATCCTTGATCCTGTTTATGATTTTATCTATCATCATTATTATCAGCCCCTAGTAACCACTTTTTCCAGACTCAAAAGTCCTCATTTATTTAATCTCTCCCTGTAAGAAGGTATTCTGATCATCCTGGTCACCCTTGTCTGAACAGTTTGTAATTATACTCCAGCTAACTTAAGGGACTGAGAGCTGTGCATTGCGTGCAAAAGGTGAACTCAGTTCATCCAGAATTGTGTGTTCTGGTTTGGTCTGATTGCCTAGTAATTCTTACTGCTCTGTTTGCCTTGTTGACCACTGCTTATTGCTTAGTTAATGTTTTCATTAAACTATGTTCAGAAATGGTGGAATCTCTCTTTCTGAGCAACAGGTAGTGTAGCCCTCTATGTAGGTCTAACAAACACGTCTTTCCCAACATCCGCTGCTTGATAGCGTCACTGAACTCATCTGTGATCTAATCTCCCCATTCTCAGCATCATGAAATCCTTTATGACACTTCACAGCTTTAGTTCAGCCTGCCTTGCATATTGACTCTCCGCATGCGGGCTTATGATAGGGGTAGGAGGTAACAGCAAAAGTAACAGCAAAGTGCACTGGACAGGTCTGTCTGCCAAGAAGTGATGGGTCCCTGAGGACAAATTATCATCTGGCTTCTGAATGGCACAAATGAAAGCAGCTGCCAACTGTTTTCATCAGGCTGGGCTCTGTCTCCCTCTACAGAACAAATGTCAGGTCATTATTTAAAGCGGAGCTCAGGGTGGGTACATTTTCCAGAGTGCTGAACGAGCTGTCATCCTAGAGATTAGTTTTCTGGGCTATCATATAGGTAGACAGGGGTGAATCTCAAGTCCTATGGGAGTCCATCCTTCTGAATGTAGCAACTGGATGTATCTCTGAAGCATACAGGTGGGTTAGAAACCTGCAGCCTAACACTCGTTCAAGGGAATGGGCAGCAGCAAAGGGGCTGGAAATGGAGAGGCACCCAGGGGAAGGTGAATGAAGCTGTTGAAATGCAGAGGCTCGTGATGGCCTTGCTCATACTGAGGAAGGCAGCATCTCACACGTGCAGATGTCTGTGGCTGTGTGTATGCATTCTAGCATTTGAACTTGTCTTGACAGATGAAAATTTAGGCCAAGCTGGGACCCTGCTGGCTGCATGCTCAAGAAACAGGATACCAGTGTGTGTGGTTTGTGATTTACAGGTGGTGGAATTAAGTTGACAAATTAAACTTTTCAGTTTCTGAAGGTAAACACTAATACACCTTATTCTTTTCCACTATTGCATGGGTGTCTCTGTTAGCTGTGAAGCTAACATGCTGTCTTCTCACCGTTGGGATGATAAGTTATTATACATAAGCAACATTTTTCATCCTATTCACTGCTGGTTGTTGCCGTTTCCAGACAAATTGTTTCATAAGTGTGGCCTTAATGAAGAACTGAAAACACTGAGGTATCATTTAAGCTCCATTCAGATTTAGTCGATATTTTACTGTACTATGGCCTGAATTACCTTTCCTAAAGTACGACCAAGAACTAAACTACACAACAGCTCTTCTGGAAGACCGTGCCGTGAGCACGTCTGTCACCTAGGCCAGCGCCATATCAGTAAATCACGTATTTTGCTACCATTTTCTTTTGACTGCTGCATAATACGCGGTGCAAGCGTTTCTACAGGATCAAACGGAACCAAAGGCAGGAGCTGAGGCGGGCCGGGCCTGGCGGAGCGGACGGGAGCGAAGGGAAGGCCCGCTAGGTGTCAGTGCAGCCCCGGCTAGAGGGAAGGGCCGCGCTGTCGTCTGGGCGCTGCTAGCGGCGAAGGGAGCGCGGCCGATAGGCAACGGGCCCCAAGGGACGTGAAAGGGGGCGGCAGCCGGGCCCAGCCGGGCCCTCTGAGGCCTGCGGCCGGGCCGGGCCCTGCCCGTGAGGCAGCGCCGCTGGCGGGCGGGTGCCGCCGTGCCCCGGCGCTGAGGCCGCTGCCCCCCGCGGCCTGAGGGAGCCCCGGGCCCGGCCCGCGTCGTGGCGCTGCCCCGAGCTCCCTGAGCGCCAGGGCCGGCTTCTGGAGGAGTTCAACTTCTGCCGAAGTTAAATCTCTGCGGATGGGCGGGTACAGCCCAGATGGAGTGAAATGTCATGTTTAGTTTCTGTTTGCTTTCTTAGATTAAACATTAGGCTCCTGGCATTAGGAAGTCCGTTTTCTTCTTATAAAACATATTCATTCACAAGTCCCACTCTGAAATTAGGCTGAGCAGACAGCTGGTTGTCTTTAAGTAACAAAGGATTTGGATGTATCATAGAATCATAGATTCTTAGAATCATTGAAGTTGGAAAAGACCTTCATGATCATCTGGTCCAACCATTGCCCTACCACCACTGTTACCCACTAAACCATGTCCCTAAGCAAGACGTCCAATCTTTCCTTAAACACCTCCAGGAACAGTGACTCTACCAGTTCCATGGACAACCCAAAGTTCCAATGCCTGACTGCTCCTTCTGAGAAGAAATGTCTCTTCATTTCCAACCTGAACCTCCCCTAGCATAACTGGAGGCCATTCCCTCTAGTCCTATCACCAGTTATCTGTGAGAAGAGGCCGACCCCAGCTCCGCACAGCTTCCTTTCAGGTAGTTCAGAGAGCAATGAGGTCTCCCCTGAGCCTCCTCTCCTCCAGACTAAACAACCCCATTTCCCTCAGCTGCTCCTCAAAGGACTTGTGTCCCAGGCCTTTCACCAGCCTTGTAGCCCTTCTCTGGACATGGCTCCAGAGCCTTGATGTCCTTCCTGTAGTGAGGGGCCCAAAGCTGAACACAGTACTTGATGTGTGGCCTATCCAGAGCTGAATAAAGGGGGATGGTCACCTCCCTGGTCCTGCTGGCCACACTATTCCTGATACAAGCCAGGATGCCGTTGGCCTTCTTGGCCACCTGGGCACACTGCTGGCTCATGTTCAGGCGAGCATCGACCAACAGCCCCAGATCCTTTCCCTCTGCACAGCTTTTGAGCCACTGCCCCAAGCCTGTAGTGCTGCATGGGGTTGTTGTGGCCAAAGTGCAGGACCTGGCCCTTCGCCATGTTGAACCTCATCCCATTGGCCTCTGCCCATGGATCTGACCTTTCCAGGTCCCTCTGCAGGGCCTTCCTACCCTCTGTCACATCAACTTTCTGAGCAAATTCTGTCTGCTCAGAAATGATGTATAGATAAATATTCTAAATCCACCCAATTGCTAATGATTTTCAAGGGCTTTCATTTAGTGATTAAAGTAGCCATTGATCACTCAGGCCTCAACCTATGCTGTAATTCTGACGCTCTGCAGAGAAAGCCATGCACAAGCAGATTCAGATGGTGTTCAAAGAGAGGCCTCTGTAATTACCATTGGTAAGATCAGGTATTGTGTTTGTCTTATTAGATTACATTAGAAACCTGTAGTGAAGCTGTGGAATAGCAGTTGTCCTAAGATGTTTCCCGTGGTAGCATTTTTATTAAAGACAGCTACAGAGCTGTAAATTGCAAAGGCAAACTGATGGGATTTAAGCTTTGAACAGGATGTAGGTCTGCAAATGTGCTGAGAATCCTACAAAATTACTGTCAAGACCCACAGAGGAACCAGTACTTCCTGGCTATGGATTATTTACACAGTGGACTAGTTGAACATTCCACAGTGGTGCTTAGAAAAATGGCTAAAAATTACCAGTACTTAAGTGCCTTTGGGAGGAGAGTTGGGAGTTTCTTGATTCCTCTGTCTTTGTCTGATCTATACCCAGCTACCACCTTTCTGTGTTTTCCCTGTCTTCCTCCCTTTCTCCCTTTCTTTATTCTTCATGGTTAAATTTAGAATAACAGGTTTGTGAAAGAATAAATGGTAAATGTTCCTTATTCTTCAGATTTGGGAAAGTTCTTTACATTCAAGCATCTGGGTGGGTCAAATTCAGGATTTGACCTCCACCAGTGCACACCTCCATCTATTCCTACCCCACAAAAGGCTTTTTCCTGCCAGACCAGGCTTCAAGATGGGAGTTTGGCAGAGGCCAGGATCATGGGGAGCTCCCGTGGCACCAAGCCCCCACCCACAGCCCATCTGCCCCATCCAGCACAGTGAGGCTTCCTATAGGCAACTGCTACTTCAGGAGAGCCCTTCTTGGTCACTCCCACATGGTGGTGGACCTCGCAGCTGCTCCTTAATCCAGTTGGCCTTTGGGAGCCTTCAAACTTTTATTTACATGGGGAACTACCAAGAGAGGAGGTATAATTTGTAGCAGCCTGATTTATTTGTATAACAGCAGTTATCCAGAGCAAATCACCCTTTAAAATGACAGTCAAAAATAAATAAATAAATAAATAATAAAATCAGGCTAGAAGCTTAATCTAAAACTACTAGACCAATTTGAAAACACAGTGACAATCTAGTCCTCAGTATTCAACCAAGCTCTTCAGAGGAAGGGGAAGGATGAGGACTTTGCAGTGCCATGAAACTCCATGATTTGGGAAAAGTTGAGCTCTGGGAGAAGGAAAGATAACAAAGGTCCCAGAGGATATTCCCTGTGCTATGCCCTGCTTGAGCTGACTTTAACTGTCAGACTGGCTGTCTCTTGGAATCTCAGATTTAAGATTTTTTGTTTCATTGCAGAAAACGAAAGGATCAAACTTGCTGTTTTCAGGTCTTGCCCGTTTCATTCTTCCATCTTAAGCATATGGTGGTTTTGCTGTCCGGCTCGTGCTGCCACACCAGCGACTGCTGTTATGTGCCATGGTTAAGGATGCACAGAGGAAGCAGCTTTGGGAGCTGCTTCTGCTGGTTTAAGACCAACCAAGGTGCTGCAGCAAGTGCCAAGCAGGCTGCAGGCACCAGGCGAGCACACCTAGCTCGTGGCCTAGGTAATGTGCCCCAGCTCTAAAGATTTTTCTTCCCAGACCACCCTTCCAAACCTTGCTATTGCTTTCTTTTCCTAAAAGGGCTTGGAAAGAAGTAATTTCTGTCACTTTGTTATTATGAAAGACTAGCTAATGTGAATCTAGGGGTTCAGCCTTGAATTAATATAAGGTTAACGCTCACGGCAGCTGAGTGATGGGGAAGCAGAAGTGGCTCTGGCTTACGCTGGCGTGCAGAAGATCTCTGGAGGCCATCGCACTGGCAAGAATTATTGCCTGAAGGGCAATTACATTGGCAAGCCTCAGCTGGAGCACTGTGCACCCTACTTTCTCACCTCATCATGCCAATTCATGCCGCCAGCTTTGTTCTGACACCCATCCTCTATCAGAGGAGCAGGTGGCGAGGAGCCAGCCACGCTCAGCGTGGGGCTGCTCCACGGAGAGCCGGCAGCCAAGGGCCAGCTCAGAAATCCAGCACAAGGCACAAGGCAGAAACAAAGCTTGACTGCAGAACAAGAAACCAAAAGCTTGGACTGACCTGCAGGACATATCTGGTAAGCAAGAGGAGCAAGGCAGTGGGAGAGGAGAAAACAAAGTAATCGTGCTGGAGGTAGGCCTGACTGGTGGCAAACGAGCAGACGGACGGCGCTCCTCAGCCTCCTCCCAGGGAGAGGCATGGCAAGTTGATTGCTGGACAAAAGACATGGACAGGAAGGTGTCTATCTCCCTGCCCCAGCTGCCTTCTGAGGTGCCCTTCTTCGCTCTTACCACATTGGGTCAGGGCTGGACCGGGAGAGGGACAAAGCCTAGCGCTGAAAACAGAAATACCACAGCTCTGCCTGTTGCAGGCAAATTCTGCCTCTGCAGAGCTACTCTGTCATAGGGCCCAAAATAAACCGTTCAGCATCCCTACTGGATCACCAGCAACCAAGACATATTTGGAAAAAGAAAATAAAAAAAGAACTACATGAAAATGAAGAAGCCTGTTCACAGTACCCTAGCAGTGCATTCAAATGAATAAAATCATTGTAAGCAGAATGGAAATTATTTAAAGAAGCCCATATCTGCATAGAAGGCATATTGGGTCTCAGAGCAAAGCTCTTATCAGGAAAGATTTTTTAAAATATGAAGAAAGAAGCCAGCTACAGGATAAGGGAAGCTAATAAAAGCAAGCAAGGAATAATGGGCTGAACACTAAGGGGACAAAGTTTGCTGTGGATTTGTAGTTATTCAAAGCATGTAGGAGAAACGCTGAGCATGAACTATCAAAATAACTTAAAGTGACCAGATTTTA
Source organism: Nettapus auritus (assembly GCA_011076525.1). NCBI lineage: Eukaryota > Metazoa > Chordata > Aves > Anseriformes > Anatidae > Nettapus > Nettapus auritus. The sequence continues at coordinate 13,137,882 of CM021771.1, forward strand.
AAACAGTCAATAAATTCAATATAATTAAAAGTAAAGTGATAAGCAGGAGGAAAAGAGTCCCGCATTATGTACACATAGGGATCTGAGCTCATTCTTTAGCACGCTGAATTCCTCAAACGACGCAGCAGAGAGAGAAGGGCTTTTAATACTACCTATTTTTTCCTATCTGTTGAAGGTAAAGGCAGGTCTTAGCATCAACACAAAAGCCTTTGAAATGGAATCACATGCTGATAATAGGTTAAGATCATAAACTTTTGGAATACAAATTTGGACATTTGGTTTAAATATTCTCCTGCAGATTCTCCTGGGATTCCTGTAGCTGGGTCAGCATTGCTATGTTTTTCTAACTTCAACATGTATGTTAATCAGTCCCATTTTTCCATCTTTTACAAAGTCATAATTGTATTAAACCTGCTTGTATTAAACACAGTTCTCAGCACCAGAGACACTCGCCATCCATGCAGAGAGCGCTCGTGGCTCTCCACAACACAGAAACACAGTGTGGCTCTCTACATTTTCCTGTTATTTTTCCTCTGCCTTACAGGGAAACCCAGCTCCTGCCTTTTGCCTGAATTCAGTTACTTCTTCTGCTCCTTCTCTCCATCACGGAGAGCATCCCTCGTTGTGACTCAAGTTACCCAATGCCATGTGTCAAAAACACATAAAACAGGAACACCCCATCCCGCACAAGTTGCCAGTTAGGTCTTCATGCTAATGTGAGCTGATGGTTCTTCCAGGAACAACTTATGTCAAATCCTCCTTACCCTTTCCTGAGCCCCAGCTGACAGTGGCTGGCACAAAAAGCAGGAAAAAGACAAAAGTCTCTCAAAAACTGAGGATTTTCAGAACGCCTCAAGACTCCTGCAACTAAATCAAACCAGGGGGTTGCATGAGCAATTAAAAATGAACAAACAACAAGACGGCCATATCCGCAGAGTCTTAGCCAGGCAAAGAAAAACTCCATTTCAGGAACACACGATACAGTTTAATAGTGAATCTAAATATTATCCATGACAGCTGATGAGTATGGCCATATCACTAGACATGGGACAGCCTTGTGTTTCTGAAGCCACGTGTGCAAGGGTGTAAAGCAGAAACATTTGCCTTCAGGCACGGAGAGTAAAGACAGCAGCCTCGCAAAGAGCATCTTCCCACCTGCCCAGTCAGCACTGCAGGCACCGAGCCCTGATCCCGGGCTGCCCTGCCCCTGAAAGGGGAACTGGGAAACAAAGAGCTTTAGGTGGGGGAACCTGCCAGCAGCTGCAGGCTGATCAGAGAGTGACCCAGAGAGAGGCAGTGGTGGCTATAGACAGGCTGGGGTTCCCAAAGACACAAATCCCCAAGAGATTGTTTGCTGTTTGACAGAAAAGTGAATGCCACGATTTTAACCAAATTTGAAATCCTTTATGTGGGCAAAACTTCTGTCAACAGCGGGAGGAGTTCTGCTCAAATAATGTTCCCCAAATAAGGCACTTCTTTATGGTGAGTTATCAGTACTACACTTTAGTCTGTGTCCCTACATGTAGACACCAATCGCTGGCAATTTGCTTGCTCTCCACATCCTTTCTAAATGCCTCCAGCATTAAGAAATTAATTAATTTTTTTTTTTTTTTTTTGGAGGAACTCCATATTTGCTGAAACTAGAAAAAGAGAGGTTTGAAAAGTGTATGAAAAGTGAATAGTCCAGATGTTTTCCACAAAAAGCTTTGAAAGGTTCAGACATCACCAGCTGTATTTTTCACTGGGCCTCTACTAGCTGCACTGAAACCAACAGGTGTTGCACTGGTGTAGATATGGGGAATCACCCTACATGAAAGAAGAAAAAAAAAAAAAAAAAAGGAAGTATGCAAGAAATCACCTGAAGATGAGGGATTAATAGCATATTTGAGTGAATTTGGTACTGCTGGCATTGCCTGATGTAGCAGCTGATACCCCTCATGCTAGGTTTGGCTGAACCCAAGTGCTTCGACCAGGGCTAGAAGGTGTCCCCCAGCCCCTGCACCTAGGCGGCTATGACGCGTGCTGGGCACCCAGAACTGGACTTCCTGGGAGCTGTAATTGAGCTACCAGCCAACCCTGCTCATTAAACCTGCAGTCGGGGGATAGAGGGGAAAAAAGACCTAGCTTTGGGCAGCTGTATTCAGACACCTCTGCTCAGTTCAGGGTCAAGGAGGTGTGGATGAGGCTGCAGAGCCTGGAGCAGGAGCAGAGGCAGGGAGGTGAGGAGAAGCCTGCCCTGCTCAGCAGCGGCAGCAAGCTGCCCTCTGTCCCTGCAACACACTTGGCAGCTCGCTGAGAGATAAACCCATCCCAACCCAGAGGCTGCAAGCTCTGCGGGATGGAGACGTTACCTCCTGACTTGGAGCTGCTCTGTGCTTAACAGGAGATTACAGGAGACTTCTTTCCATTTGTGTTGCTTTCTGGTGCTATGCAATGCAGGCACTAACAAGTTACCTTGGGAATCTGACACAGGTAGATCCTCATGACTAGTTACCAGGAACATCGTATGAAATACTATATTATCTCCCCTCCCTTACTAAATGTCTTCTGTCTTCTGTCAGTGGCTGGCCAATTTTCCTCTCTGCTGAATGCTTCTGTTTCATGATGGACATGCCAGACTGTGCACTTCTAGGGCTTTATTTATTACCTGTCTGTGGTGCTTGCACTCTCTTATCGTTTAGACTACGTGACTCATAAATGCATTCAAGTTATGTACTGATATAAGCAAATTCCCTCTCCGAATATAAATCATGTTGTATTTCATTATTTCCATATTCATGTTTTGTTTACCCTTATTCAGACACAGAATGACTCCAGCAGAGCTTAATCTGACTGCACAAATCGTGTCCATTTTTCTTTCAGGTCTTTAGTGGGCTTAGATGAAAACACAGCTACACTTTTTTCTTTAGGCTGTGAATTGCATATTCTTTGACAGCAACAAATGTTCGCCCATGTTACACCTATAGCCTAGAGAAAGACTAGCAGCATTATCTCCCATCTACTTTAACTTCAGTCATGTCTCTATTATTTAAAAGCGCATGCAGTATATGTAGAGGCAGGAGCTTTCACTCTTGTTGACTCTCAGGTGGAAAGCATTTCCAGTGCCAGTTCCCCTCATCACTTCCAGCTATTGGGTGGCACGTCGCAGTGTGCAGAGGTCAGTACAACTGCTACAGCTACCTGTAGTTCACATAATCACCCATTCTTTTCTGCTAGCCTGAGCATAGCGTCAGGCAGCCAGCCCCCAGCTGCACTGCCAAGCACGGAGGTGACAGAGAGAGGTGCTCAGCACTAGGGTACAAGGGGGCAGTTTCATTATTTCATTTAGATAGGCATTTCATGAAAAATTCATACTCAGGTCCTGTGTTCCCCACATGCGAAGAGCATGAGCTGGCAGTGGGAGCGGGCTCAGAGAGAAGCGATCAGTTGTAAGGAATGACATGGGCAGAAGTCAGCATGGTTTCAGGGTTGGTGAGCACTTGGGGACCACGTCATGTAGATGGGTAACATCAAACCACAAAGTACCCTCCAGGCCTATGCCCAAGGTGTGGAGTACAGGCTTCCCCAAAGCTCACATTAACACTTTTCTTTTCTTTTCTTTTCTTTTCTTTTTTTTTTTTTTTTTTTTT
>CM021771.1:13141610-13204599 GCA_011076525.1 Nettapus auritus
TTTTTATTTTTTTTTTTTTTTTTTTTTTTTTTTTTTTTTTTTTCTCAAGTTCCTCATAATCTAGCTCTAAACATCGAGCTTATGTGTTCTACTCCAGCCTATTTTTTCAAGCCTGGTCACACCAGCTCATGTGGGGAATGCTCTAACAGGTTTTGTTTTTTGAGGTCAAACTGCTGAAAACCCTCCTGAGCACATCTTCTGCCCCAGAGGCAGCTCGCAGCAGGCTTGCCTGGAGCCCAGGGAGAGAACCTTTGGGGAGGTGCAGCTGGTGCAGGGAGCATTTCCCAACTGCACTTAGCATTGCTATGTGATTTGTGGGGAACATTGTTATAAATACTCTTTTTAAAAGAGAAGCATGGCTAAGCAGAAAACCTTATCTAATCTGGCTTTATGCCACTTGCCATATTAAATGTATTGACTGCTATCATACAGGATCCAGATGTAAGCATGCTGTCAGCTTTAACTGTATACTAATTTTATATAGAAATATAAACCCTATGGCTGAAACATCCTTTCAGTTTTCTCTTCTCCCTGCTGGGTTAACACATCAACAGCTGCAAATAACCAATGGCTTCAACCATGCCACAGGATTTTTCATGTTAAAAGTTAGTCCAGACATCATTTCAAGCAGAATAGAATTTTAAACCTCACTTGTTGTCTGCTTCTGCTGCATGCTTGTGAATAAGCGACAATCCTAGCTTTTCAGATTTTTTTTTTCATCCCAAGACAGAATAAAGTGCTGAAATTTTGAAAGCTGTGAAATGGAAAAAAAAAAATGTATTTTGGGAATATCAAAGGGAATTTATGTAGGCATTTTGCTAGGATAAGATCAGAGCACTCCATTTGGATGTTACCACTTGCACAGGTGTATTCCCAAACACACCTAGCACCCCCAGAAAGGGCAGCCAAAATGCAGTGGCTTCAGCTGGCTAAAAATGCAGAGGAAATTTCTCAATAAATTCCATGAAAAATAACTTTGAAACCATGTGTTCTTGAAGAACTTTTGATTGCATGAAGCCTGTGTTCCTCAATGAGGAAACAGTATTTTTTTTAATTTTATTTATTTATTTTTTTTCAGAAAGATAAGACAGAAATAAGCTCACTGTGTGGGGATGGTTAGAGGCAAAAGGTTTTGCAGATGTTGCAAAAAAAAAATGCAGAGTTAGACTGATGATAACCCTTCTAATTTTTTTCAGTAAATGTGTATATTACTTTGTAGGGCGTTTCCCTTCACCGCTGTTTTGTTCTCATCCACACCTATGTGAAACTAGAATCACTTCCCCCGAGCTGTTCTGCTTTAGGTATTTTCATGGTTCTGTGCTTGAATTTCTGCTTTCCTTTTTTTACGTTTTGCGTTTGTCTACTTCTTTAATTGCACTTATGGAGTCTTCCTTTCTATGCTTTTTCAATGAGGCTGGAGATTTTCACATCCTGCTATTGCAGTCAAAAAATAATGCCCTTCTTTTGTTCTATTGCACTGTATTGTTGAACTTGGAGCTACACCTTGGGGTAAGATGTGTTTCACAGTTCTTTTTAGCTTAAAGAGAGGTCACGATACTTTCAAACAGAAAGCGGTGACCAGCCCTGGTCTGCTGCTCATTTGAGGGAGCGTTAAGCTATGCTGAAGGAAAAAGCCCCTCCCCATTTCTACCAAATCAAACAAACAGAACTTTTCATCTTTTTATGAGCTTTTCATGTCCAGCCCACCCAATGTCTTCAGGCTTGAGCTGCAGTGACCTGTGGGGCACGGTCTCTGCTCTGCTGCTCTGGCTGGGGCCGGAGCACTGCTGCAGCAACAGCTCCATCACCTCGGCCACTCCCCAGCATGCCCACGGAGCTTCCTGCAGAGCCCCCAGACACTCCTCGTCCTTCAGCCAAGCACTGCCTAACCTGCTACTGCCTGTGAGGCGCCAGCTGCACACAGTTATGGGCCATTGCTTATCTGCTTTGTGCTCTTTTCTTGGGTCCTCTTTTCTTGGCTCAGCTCGTATTTTCAATATAGACTCTTTGAGCTTTTGGGGACAGCTTTCTGGGAGAGGTTCATTTCTCCTACACTGGGTATATGACTAAAATCTGGGTCAGCTGCATTCCGGGCCCTGGAGGAGACAAATCCTCTAATTATAAGACAAACTTCCCCTCCACCTTTGCAGTCTGAACAAATAGGACCCTGAACCAGGAAAAATGCTGTTACATCTCCAATCTGATTCAAGTTTTCAGTATCTCTGGCTATGCCATTGATGGCAATTCTCAAAGCAGCCTATTCCTGCCAAATTTAACAGGAAGTAACAGGGTACAGCTCTTTGCAGTTAAGGCCTTGTGTCATTCAGTAACCTACTTTTGTAACTACTTGTTTTCCATGATTGTGCCTATCGCAGCTGCTTGTACCTGTGCAGAAGTCGTAATCTACAGGAAAAAGGACAACATGGCATGCCAAGGCAAACTATTGACAGCAACATCCTTGAAAATGAGGCCATTCTTGGACCTGTGCAGAGGCTGAACATGAGCCAGCAGTGTGCCCAGGTGGCCAAGAAGGCCAATGGCATCCTGGTCTATATCAGAAATAGCATGGCCAGCAGCACTAGGGAAAAGATTGGCCCCTTGTATATGGCACTGGTGAGGCCGCACCTCGAGTACTGCGTTCAGTTTTGGGCCTGTCACTACAAGAAGTGCATCGAGGTGCTGAAACACGTTCAGAGAACAATGAAGCTGGTGAAGGGATTAGAAAACAAAACTTGAGAGTGACTGAGGGAACTGGGCTTGTTTAGTCTGGAGAAGGGGAGGCTGAGGGGAGACCTCATCGCTCTCTACAGCTACCTGGAAGGAGGCTGCAGGGAGAAGAGTTTTGGTCTCTTTTCTCCAGTGACAAGGGATAGGCCTCAAGTTGTGCCAGTGGAGGTGTAGATTGGGCCTTGGGAAGAATTTATTCATGGCAAGGGTGGTCAAGTTTTGTAAGGGACTGCTTGGGGAAGTGGTGGGTTCCCCATCTCTGAAGGGATTAAGACCCAGGCAGGGCCTCCTTGGGGCAGAGAGGAGGCGTGGCAGTGCGTGTGGTGCTGTGCCTGCCAGACCCACCATAGGCCTCACCCACCTAGTGGCAGTGAGCAGCACGCTCTATGCGTTGGCAGGGTGGGTTTGGTGGTTTTGTGCTAGTTAAAAATCTGAGAATCGAAAATGATCCTGCTGTTTCATGTTTTGGTATTACTCGCCTGTATTTACATATTTTCATGTGTGCCAAAAACACATTCCTACAAACAGATAAAGAGTGCCACTGTCTTTACGTTGGCCCTGCCGCTCTTTCTAGTCTGGCTTGCCAGAGGTCGGCAGCTTTCAGGCACTGGAGGCTTCATCAGGCCAGCGGAGCCCCCACCATCCCCCAGGGCAGCCTGTGCCACTGTCAGACATGAGAGGTTTCTCTTGGGCTTAAATGGAACTCCATCTACTGCAGTGTTTCAAATACCATTCCCGAAACGTGTTGCTTTTGAATGTCAGCAGTGGAGCGCAGGACAGGCGGCAGCACCCCGAGGAGCACCGCCTGGCCTACCCTACCCCCTGGTCTGCCCCCGGGTATGGCTGGGCACCATGCACTCCGCTGGGAGTTCGTCTGCAGACGGGTCAAACGGAGGATAGTTCGCTTCATAGGATGTACTGTTTTTCTTTTGTTTGTTTGTTTGCTTGTTTGTTTGTTTTCTTCTAGCCTTTAAGCAATTCCCTGTGCTTCCCAGCAGCCCAAAATGATGTTGAAATGAAATGATGTTTCTGTCGTCAGGCCACTACCATGTTTTGCTGTCACCGTGGCTACTGAATAACTTCAGCGCACCTGGTACAGCACTATAAATACAAAGATAATATTTCATAACATCAGTGTCAAATCCTGTAAGCTCACCACTTGGCTGACATTCTCTTCCTTTTTTCCCATACAGATTTCATAAAGCACTGAGAAAAAAAAAACACATTATTTCCCTCAGCCAAACAGGCAGAAGTTACCTAACCTACCACTAAATAAAAATAAGTGACTGTCTCTCAGTTACCTCAGAAGTACTTAATTTTCCCTTTTTGTCTGTCTTAAGTCATTTTAACTCTGGGGTCTCTATTCCCGGCTCACCCAGGCAGACGAGCAGGAGGAGCAGACCCAGATGCCAGGACCGCGGCAGTGCCGCGGCCGCAGCCGCTCACGGATGCCCTAATGCCCGGGGTCAAGCACTGCCGGTCTCTTTGTTTTGCTGGGCAGGATGACAAAGCTTTCTTGAACAGCAGTATTTAAAGCAAGTGAACTATGTGAAATCTCTCCCCTCAACTGCTATTACACAGCTTGCAACCTTTCGTTCAGGAAATTAAGTTTGCATCTCTTCACATTATCTCTTTGTAATTGGAAAACTTTCATTTTGACAGAGAAAATGTGCCAGCCTCCCTGTGAGCCTTGCTGCGAGCCAGTGCTGAGCGCCATCTGGAGAACTGATGCCGAAGTCAAGCAACAACATCCTGCCATATTTTATCTGGAACTTTGCGACAGAACAACTAATAACATCTTAAGCTTCATTTGTCTGGGTCTTTGGTGCTCTTGGCAGAGGTCATAACCAGTAGTGGCTTTGCTGATTTGCTGCATCAAAACTAATTAGGTTACAGTGCTCACTGACACAGCCTCTGATAATGGCAGAAAAGCCTCTGGCTTTAACTTCGCTCATTATGTCAAAATAAGCATTACAACCCATAAAACTTGTGCTCATATCAGCTTCCTAGGTGTAAGCTTTAACATTATTAAAGATGCTCATTCAGCATGACCAAGCCCCTTCTGTAACTTCATTTTTTCCCTTCCTCCTTTTAAGTGTAATACAGGTGAGAAGGGGGTTCATGACATGAGCATCTGCCTGGCATTGCAGGCAAGGATTTCCAAGTCTGGCCTCTTTGCTTCTTGCCTTCTTTGTGGCCACAAGGCCAGCCGCAACTTTGCCCGCTTGGGTCTGTAGCTGAATGAAGCGAAGCTGCCTGCCTACTGCTTCAGAGGAAAACGTGGTGGTGGCGACCTTTTTACCATGCTTTTTGGAAATCTGTTCTTTTACCAGACACTGTCATAGTGTCTAATTGAATGAGTCACCTCTAAAAATCTGAGTAAAAAGAAGATAACGGTTGCACAAGGTTAAAATTAGGGCAATGATCAGGGTAAAAGCCAGGGCAATTCTTAACGGTTCTTAATACAAGTGAGAAAGCAGCAGGAAAGAAGATTTCTGTCTGCACAGAGGGAAAAAAAAAAAGAGAAGTGAGGTTTAACAGTTTCCTGCTTAAATGTTGTAAAACAAGTCAGCAGGGGGCTGTGGCAGTAGGCAGAATTGTGCTTTCTCACAGCAGGAAAGTGGCGCTGCACTAGACGGGCTACATTGCTTATCACAATGAGGCCATCTTAAAGAGCTAGCACAGCTCTTAAACCTATAACATGCAGAAGAATCATGATTTAAAAAGATGGCATTGTGTATTTGCTCTCAGACATTCCACCTGCTACAGTTTGCAGGGGCTATGGTAGTGCTGGATGCTCAAGGAACTTTTGGTTTTGCGCACCTGATGAAAATGTCACCAGAGTCCTAGCAGTGGCTGTGAATGATGCACCTTGGTTTGGACAGAGCCTGGATTTTGTTGGATTTTAATGTCGGGTAATCTGTGTTTGAGAAAGGCAGAAGTATGTGAGAATGAGGGTTAAATAAGTATTTATTTGAGTATTGAGTTCATCCTGTGCTTGAGGTGCTGTTATTTAATATTCTTATATTTGCTATTTATTTATTCCTTAGCTTTTTTTTTTTTTTTTTTTTTCCATTGGGAAAATGCCATGAAACTCTGAAACTTCTAGTGCTTTTATTTAAGATAAAGGCTTTGAATTACATTAGATTAGGAGTTCCAGTTTAGAGCACTGCAAATAACACTGCTCCTTTAGAGTTGCCTGCTTCCTCCTGATACATAATGCCCTGCTCTGCCAAATCACCGTACCCTTTCTGTCTTATTTAATGCATCTCTTGCATTATTTAAAAAAAAAAAAAAAAAAAAAAAAAGTACTTTTTTCTGAGCAATGCACATCTATGCCAGTGTCATGAAACAGAACATATGCTGTTTAAGCCCAGGAGCATTTCTAATTTGAACCTGTATCTTTCTAAACATGGATGTACATCAATCAATGGTTGTGACACCATGGGAATGAGCCTTTATGATAGTGGACAGATCTGAAGGAATCAGGCCTGGAATGTCACATTCAAATTGGGATACCTAACTAATGAGGAGGCTGGATATCTAACAGGGAAACGTTACTAGCTGATTTTGCAGTTTGTATGGATTGTTTTCAGAAAAGAAACTAAGCTAAGCAAAATATGTAGGCTGACAATGCAACACTTAAGGAGATTATAACTGAGTTGAGCCAACAGATACCTGAGGAGTGTGAATGCTGAGGTCCAGCTCCCCAACACACTATGCACGTGTACACATTTCATGCTTTACCACCTTCACTTCAGATTCCCTGTGATAACAAAGTTAATCATGTGCATAAACATGTACAGGACTACTGCCTAATGATGGAGAGAAATTAGTTAGCATGTCATACACTAGTCCAATTAAGAAGCTGAAATTAAAGGAAAGGAAACTGAGACAGAAAATCTAGAGAGCCCTTGTCACAGAGGATGTCAGGCTCTGAACTGTTATCCCTGGCTGATGAGTGGTTTCATTGTTTGAGTCTTAAAATCAGAACAAAGCATCCAAATTATTAATAAAAACAAAGGAGCAAACAACACAGCATAAATGCATTTGGCATTCCCTGCCTATAACCCCTGTACCCAGATTTGTGAATCCAGAGTGGCGTTTCGCACCAATCAGGACACAAGCAGGATCTTAGTGTGCATGCTTGGCAAGAACTGCAGGGACAGACCAATTATTCTGTCTGAAATATACCTGTGTGGTCACAGGGGTAGCACAGCAGCTAGCGCTTCTGGTCTGGGAGCTTAGCACCAGCCAGTAATCCTTGCTGCACATAGCCTGAACTGTTTTTTTGATTTATTTGATTTAGGATACTTAAAATCCTAAGGATGCTCTCTTAGGACAGAAAAATGAGCTGGGAGAGAGCACTGTGGACAAATAAATATCTCCTTATTTCTCTGCACACATTAATATCATTGAGGAGTCAGAAAAACAAACAAACAAACAAACAAACAAACAAAAAAAACTTGGCAATTGAATACTTATTTGGTGGATTTTTTAAAGCTGAGTTTTAAACAGGAATGATCACGCACACTAGAACTGTGCATTCAGCTCAAATTTTGAAAATACGCTTTCAGAAGATATGCATATTTAATTTCCTATTTTCTCATAGTGATAAACTCAGCTGATGTATGAGTTTTAAAGCTGTTTACCTCTGAGAAAAGGGTGTTGGCTAAATTTTCATGCCACATCTAGAGGGGTTTCTTGTGGCAGAATGTAGCAGAGCCTGGGTTAGCCTCCAACCCATCACTCACTCCCTCTCCCAGTGTGGGAGTGCTGTGAGGACCATGTGTTAGAGCCGCTTTGTCCTACGAGGTAGCTTAAAGAGGGACGTAATCCAGCCATAAATTCACAACAAAGAATCCCCTGCTGTAGAGGAACGCTGCTGGATATAAATGTGTCACAGTCAATCTGTGCAGGGACATAAAAGCATGCTGGAGAAGAGGTAGTGGGACAGAGGCACGGGGGATTATGCTGCACATCTCCTTCACTGCTGCTGGGCACCAGGGAGTTTCTGCTGCCCGAAGCACATCCTGCACAGAGCCGCGGCCGCTCTCCAAGGGGTGCAGAGAGGACTGGCTGAGGGGAAGGCTTTCTGCAAGCCCAAGGGCCTGGATACTGGGAGAATCCTCCTCTGCTTGCCTTTTCCCTCGAGTTCTCCTGTTACGCAGGAACCACTCTGCCCATAGTTTATGCCTTATATGCCAATGATGTGTGGCAAAATTCCCATTACAGTAACATCTTTGTAACTCCCAGGTTTTCAGTTAAATTGATGATGCACAGGAAAATAGATTTAAGCCATGTAAATTTGTTGTGAAGCTGAATTAGTGCAGCTTGCTATCCTCCATGGTGAGGCTCAGTATTGATTCAGTTGTCACGTACCTCTTCAGACAAAAACTTGCAAACCATTAAGAAGCTGGCAGTGGTTACAGCTGGGATACCGCAAAGCAGGTCCGGAGTAGCGACAGTTACTGATAGACCAGCACAGGGCAACCAAAACGGAGCTGCCAAGAGGAGCTGTGATGTAGGCTCCAGGGTCTGGGGACGGGGACCATCAGGTTTCCTCGGAGGCAGCTGTAGCCACCGTCTGTTTCTTATTTTGCAAAGAAATAAGTGTCTCCACAGTTGGAGATGGGTACTGAGTAGGCATCACAAGTACCCAGCCCCTCTATCAGAAGTGTGATTGTTGCCAGCATTTTGCAAACTTGATTTGGCCTCCTCTGAGTATGCTAAATCATGCTTGCTCTACACCGGTAATTTTCAATACTAAACTCTGTGTGGATTGCATTTTATTGAGGGATAGCTCTGAAATTGGGAGTGATAGGGAATCACTTGACATTAGAGGGGTCAGTGCGGGAGAAAGAGGCGCTCGTGGTCCTGGCACGAGGTCACAGCATGCACATGGAAGCTAGATTAATATTGGAGTTTCATACATATGAGTTCCTACTGCAGCGAGTTGTCTAAGCCCACTCAGCTGACACCATTATACACCGAGGAATGTATTAGCAAACTATTTAAATGCAAAAGGATTTTTTGCAAATGTATTTGTTCCATGGTCTGTTGACACTGTTTAGCATCTTGTCAGCAGTGTTCAGAGCTCATTTCTTTTCCCACATTCAGAGAGCACAGGCTTTGACTTCAGCTAACGTGTTGCAGAGGTACCCTGGGTTAAAAAAAGGACAGTGCTCCCCCAGCCTGAGTAAGGGGAGGCACTTAGCAGAGCCAGAACTTCAGAGATTTTATCTACCACGTATCTTCTGCAGGATTTGTAAAGAGTTCTGAAACAAGCACCAGCAAAGGCAGCCTATCTCTGTTGCTTTGAGGAAATGTGATTCCTCCGTCTGTTTTTATGTTCCAAACAGAGCACTGCAGCCCATAACACTTATCTGACTCCGGTCCTGTGGCTTAAACAGGAGGGCGCTTGGTGAAAGGAGGTGTTTCTTAGCTCTGGGCATTTCTTATAAAGACCCTATCATTTCAAACCCTCTTGCAGACATGTCTTTGGAGGAGAAGCTTTTCTTTTTTCTTGGCTCTGCTTTAGGTTAGCTGCTACCCAGCTACGAGACCTGTGAAGAGGCGTGGGTCGATTGGGCTGTTTGCAGCAGGGAAGGTCCCTCGGCAGTCACCGACCGGGCAGAGGCACTGAGGGTGCTGCTGGGAGCTCTGCCCATGGCACAACCGTCACGCTTATCGGGTGCAAGCATTAGCTCCCATATTTTGTAGTGGAACAAATTACATTAGCAAAGACCTTCCTCTGAGCCCATGAGAGCAAAGGAAACTTTTTTTTTTTTTTTTTTTTTTTTTTTCTTCTGCCTCCTGATTAATTTAAAATGTAGCTTGCTGCTATTTCTAATCCTTAGTTCCCTTTTGCTGCTCTCCCTCTCTGGAATTAGTTGCCAAGTCCTAGCAGCAGAGGCCACTGTGGATTTTGCTGGTGGGCTGTTCTCGCTGTGCCTCCTTTCATTTTCTCTTGCACTGAGGAAGAAGATTCAGAACACTAAACTGAATGAAGCTGTCTTAGGGGTACACTGAGGAATTATATTGTAGGTAAATCCATGCTAGAACTGCATAAATGCCCTTTATGTAAGAAATAAAGTTGCAGCCTGCAGCGTAAAGCTTTATCCGTGTTTGCCTTCATTCCCGTGTGTCCCTCTAACACAAGAGCACGCTGACAAAAATATGGAAGGAAGCCACATATTTTGCCTTCAAAAGGCAAGTGTAAATGTTGTCATAGCAACACAGGAAAGCAGAATGCTACTTTATAAAGGTGGTGGGGGGGAAATGAGGGAGGGAGGAAGAATTAGGGGGTTGCAGAACATGCAAAAAATGACAGTTCTAGGATGAGTGCCTGAACAGAGATGTGATGCGTGACATCTCCAGCTAGTGCAAGGAAGTTGGTTTGTGTCTGAAACACAAGCAATTCCAGTGGACTAGGTAATGCATCTAAACAAATAAGAATGTTTTCATCTCCTGTGTCTTATACAACAGAAACCTGGTAAGCCAGGGGTCAGCCAGACCCTGAGCTTACCCAGCTCCATGCTTGGAAAAGAGACATGACTCACAGCATCTTTCTTTTGTACAAGCAGCTTGTGACATCCCACAGCATTGTCAAGATTTGAAAGGTTCCACTGAAACTGCTAGATATTATAGATTATGAAGAGGAAGAGATGGAGGGGCAGATGCTAGCGTCTCCATCGCACGGCAGACCCTTTGTTCTGAAGCCTTTTCTTCTGATCCCGTTCTTTCTCTGCTGATGTAAAAGATGGTCTTTTCCGATATCCCAGAGCTGAGTTTTTACTAGTTTCATCGGGGAATTAAATAAAAATGGTTTCACTAAGGAAACCAGGAAGGAACAATTTAGTAAATATACTTGTTACAATACAAATATTCCTCAATAGTTTTACTGTCATCCTTTAAAAAAGAGCTGTGTTTATTTTATTTCCAAAATGCAGTTCAAAGACTCCTACTTCGCATGCTTTGTGCACATCTGGTTGTGTAGGTGATGCATCCTTGTGCTGCAGCCCTGGCGGGCTGTTGTCAACAAAGCCAAGGTGACAAAAAGAGCCCCCAGCCCTTTGGTGGCTGACAGGTTCAGTCACTGTACTACTGAGCCCAGAGCTGAGGTGTGAGCCGGCTCTGCCTCACAGAACAGTGGTAATGCCATCAGAAAGTTTGGTTACTGTAGCTTGTCATTTAAAAATATCATCCATCTGAGGACAATTCATTCCTGGGACTTTATATAACATGCCAATGCCGTGAAGGGAATATTTTTAAAGTAGCTGCAGTTTGCTTGAGTATCAGAGAGCAACAGGAATGTCTTAATAAGCTGCTTTCCCCCACTCCTGTAGTCCTACTATAGACACAGATAATACTATTCAAGAGGGAACAGAAGGTTGTGTGTTCATTTGGAGTTGGCAAGTGGCACATCAGTTCCAAAATTATGAAGGTGAAAAGCTGTACAAAAATAGAAAAAAAAATATCTGCCATATTTACAAGAATAAAATGCTGCTGCTAAATGCCTTGGAAACAAAGAGAAGTAAATATCTCTGTAAAGAAATAGGCAGCTTTTGTGCCTGCCTGTATTTCTATCTTTGTAATGAATTTCAGCAGGTCATAGATCCTTTTAAAACAGCAGTTGCAAAAGGATCTGGAAGACCCACAAGGCTCTCCCTAGACCCTCTGGTTCTTGTCCTCTAACAGCGCAGTCTCCCCCTGGGTACCCGCTACTCGTCAGAGCAGGGAGCGAAGTTGCCAGCAGGCAGGGTACTGCAGGTGCTTTGGCTAGAGCCACTTGTCATTTCCCTTCTCACTCTTTGCAAGTATTGAAGTGGTGATGGTTACAGATAACAGAAGTAATGCTGAAGAAAAACTAGCACAATGAAAGTCAAGTGCAAAAATTAATAGCAAAGTGATCATCTCAGAGTATCCCTCCCTTTTGCAAACACGGTGACGCGGCTGTAAAACCACACAGTGCGTAAGATGCTTAGAAAC
The DNA here is from genome assembly GCA_011076525.1 of Nettapus auritus. Lineage (NCBI taxonomy): Eukaryota > Metazoa > Chordata > Aves > Anseriformes > Anatidae > Nettapus > Nettapus auritus. The sequence continues at coordinate 13,153,329 of CM021771.1, forward strand.
ATTGGAAAGAACTTTGTTCACCTAGCAGAAAACAAAACTTATCAGATGCTCTAGAAAGTTAAGAATTTGCTCTCCCTCTCCCTCCCCCCCCTCTTTTTGTTTCTACGTAAACAAATTGATTTTTCATTAGCACTAAAATAGATTGGAGGAATTAATTTTTACTTAATTATTGTCAGGTGTGACCAAGACCAGATGCCAATTTATAGTCCTGGCCTGGATCACAAATACAAAGCAGCACTGGGTAGTCATGAATGAGGTTGTTAATGGTTCAAACACATCATGAGAACTTAATTAAACTTCCACTAACTGACAAATCAGCATAAATCCATCTCAACTCAGTCCTCCCCTCTCTTCGGGGGAGGCAAGGTGTTGCTAGATGTACCACCAACACAGGAGCGTTGCAAGGCCAAATGAATGCACGCACAAGAAGAGCAAGGAGTCTGTTGATGGCAAGCCATAGGGGAGCAAGGAGATGAAGTGTCCTCACAAACTTGAGTATTTACGTGCAGAACCACGTTCACCTGAGGTGAGTCTAACGATGGCACTCCTCCAAGTGGTTTATTTGCTGTGTTAAATAGCAATTGATGTAAGCAGGCAATTCCTTCCTGGGGAATGAGCATGGGACAGGCTCATCAGCCCTAGACCAGTTTCCCAGCACAGTGGACGCAGTGGAACCCTGCTGAGCTTTCTCATTAAGTCGCCCCAGCGCAGGGGTGCACGTGGGTGTCCTGGGCAGCCCTGGCTGAATACCTGTGTACATGAAGAGGCTGTAACTAATGCTGCCTTGCTCACCAGTGAGCTCCTGCTGCTGAACTCCTGGCTTGTAGCTACTTCTGATGGGAAACCTCATGTGCATGGTAAATGCTGGCCAGGTCTGGAGTATCTAGGTCTTGGCCCTGCTCAGGGAAATTAGAAATGATGGTTCACAGCCACAGGGGGACTCTTTCTGACTGTGCTGCACGTTAGGAAAGAAAAAAAAGAGGAGAGGTGAAAGGCAAAACAAGCCTCTGCAGCGCTCTGCCTAACTGCAGATTGTCCCACTTGGTTTCCATTTAAACGTTGGGCAAGGCTGTGGTGAGGTGTTCAATATGAATTGTTCAGTTCCCTAGGATTTACAGGTTTAAACTTTGCACTTACAAATTTCAAGGATTTTTTTTATCACTTTAGTTTTGATTCTGAGTCTTGCTGAGGGGATTAGACCATGTTAATAGTTCTTTAAACCAAAACTTTCTTTTAAGAGCACTGGGTATGGAATCAGACCAATTTAATTAGTTTTTAAACTTCACCTTTGGTTCCCAAACTACAGCCATGCACAGAGGGGTCTCTGGCAGGTAGATAAGCGTTGCTGTCAGAAACCATACCTTTACATGCGTATGTTTATGACTTTGGAAACCTGATCATGTTCAGAGAACGTGTGTCTTCCATAAACTCAGTTTGAAACTTTCTAAAATTGCCAGGAAAACTAACCTACCACCAAAACAGCAAGGCTGAAGCAGAGAAAGAAAAGCAAGATCATTGTATACACACTCTGTGGTGTAGGGGGAAATTCCCAGGCTGTGTAAAGCAGACAGGTTTCAGAGCCACTCCTGGCTTGTCGCAAGCGGGTGCTGTGCTCCCGCAGCCGGGGCTGCGCTTACCCCATGGTGCGTGGCAGGGAGCAGCAGAGCTCCATGCGAGGGGTGGGGACGGGGTGCTGAGGGCAGCACAGCCCTGCTCACTGGCTGGGCATGTACGAGCTAGAGAAAATCTGCTCCTGCCCCATCAGATACATGCGCCTTAACAGTTTTTTCTTGTAGAGATAACAAATATCTTTGTAAACAGTGTGTTCAGGCCGTTACGTGCAAACGTACATGTGATGCCTTTATGAAATATGCAAAATATGATGCGCTGGGCTCTGATCTGATCTGCGTGTGTATTTGAAAGTCTCTTCCATGCTTTGGTTCGGGTACTGAACATTTCTGACAGTTTGTTTGAGGTAAACAGAGCCAATCTGTCAGCATGATTCACTACCAGCACATCTGATAAGTATGACTTACTTGCAGCAGGCTGGTATGTTTTTAGAGCACTTGCCTCCTTTGCAGTTAGCAAATTACTGCAGGGCAAAGCAAACACAAAAGGAGATAACAAAAGGAATGATGGATTTGATCACATTATGGGGGAAGCGGGATGATGAAGAGAAGGCTTTACCTAGCTCAGACACCTGGAAAGCAGAACGTGTGTCTCAGCTGTGTCATAAGTGTGATCCAGAAGCCCCATGCTGTGCACAGGCACTGTAACAAGAGGCTGTCATCACTTACTGTCCCACATTCCCTTTTATATGGATTTCCCTGATCAAGTTTCTGTTTTGACAGCTTTTGAACAGTAACACCTTTCTCTTTTTGCCTCTGAATTTCCTCCCTCAAAAGGTGCAAATTACGGTTTTACTGTGGCCTGTTAGAGGTGCAAATAAGCACAACATAGCCAAACAGGGACAGTCTTGAAGTAGTAAAATATCGGAGCTGAATCCTGTTGAAAGACATGCATATATATTTTGATGAGCTGGGGCTAAATGGTGGCAAATGTATGTGTGAATTTTCCGGGTGGTGTGAAGTGCTGCATTTGCACAGCCTGGGAATGTGGCAATGCCAGGGATGGGGAAGGGAGGAGCAACCCAAGTGTGGTTATATTTGGGGAACCAAACAGCTTTTGGTGGCAATTGCTACAAGCAAATAACTGCTGTATCCTTATTTCACTGGGCTAGGACCAAGTAGATTTGTCATAGTGTGAAAGGTGAAACTCTACATACTTGCTTCTGAACTTACTTTGACTTCTCATTCTTAGTATTATAGAAGTTCTGTGTCTGATTCGAGCTGCACCACTTGTACCTGCTGTTATATGGAACAGAAAACCACTTCCTTGACCACAACTTATCGCTAGCTGTTCATCACAAGCACACATAAAACTATCATTACTATATGGCAACTTCTTGGTACAGAAAAGACAGAAAAGAGAAGTGGTACCACATTTTCTTCTCCATTTTCTTTAGAGACTATTTTGGAAATAAGCTAAATGAAATTGATGAGTTTGTGAGGCTTTGTTTCTCTATCTTTGTATTATCTGGTTTTGATTATCAAAACCAAAGCAATACCACTTAGAATATAAGGATTCAGTAAGAATCCATATGTTCTGATCTGCAATCAGGAAGGAACAAACAGCCCAACACATCCAGTTACATGCTATATATGCTATTTTCACTTGCATGGAAACTGAAGAAAAAATCCCTTTCAGGGTCAAACTCTTGATGTCTAGGTGCAAGTAAAAGGGGACGATTGCTCTGGGTTGAAAGGAACATATTTGCTTTCATTCTTTTCCCCAGCAAAAACAGCAGGGGTTTCTTTTGTTCGAGAGAGACAGAAAGGGCTGTCTGACAGCACCTTGAACAGCGAGGTCCTCCTGTGAGGTGCCTGCTGACAAAGCTGAAGGGAGGCTGGCCGGAAAGAAAAGGTAATCAACAGGTTTTCTGATATCTGTAAGTGACTAGAGTATGCTGCTTCTGCCTTGCTTTTTACTGGGAAGTTTAATGTGTGATTAGAACACCTCAGAGAAATGTAAGAAACTCTGTGAAGTGGACAAAAATGCAGGTGTGTGAACCCTTCAGTATAACCTTACACTTGTAGGCTTGAACATGTGTCCATTTTCACTTGCTGGTTGGGGCTGGTCTAACAAAAGGTGCTGGTTCTGCCTGCAAACCCTGTTTCTCCTGTATTATCTGACTCTGGTGGCTGATTGTAACAGCTCTGCAGCTCCCGAGATTTATTACAGTGCTGTGAAGTCCCCCTGCATGGTCGTGTCCTGTGCCCCTGCTCAGGACATCGGGAGCCCTGGGGCTGTGACTGAGCTAATTGCAGGCAAGAGCCTGTGAACAGCATGGGAGAGCCCTCACAAGGAAACGCTGCCACGTGAAACACAGAGAAATAATGCTGTGAAAGGAGGAAAAAAGAAAAAAAAAAAAAAAAAAAGGCAGAGTTCCTTCCCATTTCTACTGCATATGTGGAGCTCGAAGATATATTAGCCTTTCTTTTAAAAGAAGGGTTTGGTTTTATGATTTTCAGTCACAAATATAGCCCGACCACACCGTATTACTTTTTACTTCCGGCATTTAATTCAGCCCTTTGTGACAGTTCTGGGTACTCCCAGAGCAGATATTTCAGTGATATGTGGGCTTCAGTGGTCAGCTGGGGCCTTTCAGGTATTTTTGAGACCTGCAGGGTTTTTTCTTCAAAACGCTGAGTGGAAAAACAAGCACCAGGCTATGTTTAATAGACAAGTTCTGCAGTCCAAACAACATAAAGTAAATAAAGTTAAAATTCAATATTTTAACAATGAGTGTTTGAAATGTCCATTGTACATCGCTATAGCAGAAGTGAAGTGTGCATTTGTACATGTGAAATGCAGCCAAATGAACAATTTTAGGTAAAAAGCCTCCAATATCCCAAACCTTTTGAATTAAAGAAGCACTACTTCTGTTTCATTGTGTTTCTGTTCCCTCCCGTGCTTAACAAACTCCAGCTCCTCACTTCATAGGGATCAGATACGAGTGAGACAAAATGGTTGTTTGCTAAGGCAGCATTTCTGTGAGCAGAGCTGTCCCAGCTGATGCTCTCATAGAAAATGCAGCAAATTCCACTGGGTTCCTTGACTTGGTAGCTATTTTAAATTCCTTTCTTTTGTTCATTTTAAGTCTGCTTTGAGGAAGCTGCTTCTGCAGCCTGACACCAGGTTACAGAGTGCCACGTGACGTGATAGATGTTGACACATCCAGATGCAGCACCATGCATATGTCACAAGACATAAAGCAAAGCAGAGACGTAATTTTTTGGCTCCTCAGTAGACCAGTAGATATCCACAGGTGGCTGAGTCCTTCCCCCTGCGTGCCCCATGTCCAACAAGGCAAGAAGGACGGCACCCTGTGTCCTGCTGGGGTTTTACAGCAGTGAGTGCGTGCAGCCCACAGCTCCAAACTCTCCAGCCCCGTCATGCTTATTTAACTCGGTGCCAGACGGAGGTGTGCATTGCGTTAGGCCGAGGTGGTGTCAGAGGAGTTACGTGGGGCACCAGTACCAGGCAGACAAGCTGTCACTGCCCATGCTGGGTACATCAACTCCTTTGGGCATGTCGGTGTCCCGGTCCTGAAGCTGTGGGGATGGGGGCGGGAAGGGACAGGCAGAATTTAGTTGCTCTGGTTGTCTGTGCTGCCCCAAACAATGTAGATGTAGTCTCAGCACGTTGTTGCTTCCTGCTGTGTGGCAGAACCAGTAGGAGTGTGTTAAGACAGAAAAACCTCTACGTAAGTTTTTCCTTCAGGTACCAAATTTGAAGCTGAGAGGCAGAGGTGAGAAGTGCCAAGTGGGCGCACTGCAATTTTATTCTTTTTAATAGAAAAAGTGAGGCAAAATAAAGCTTCGTCAGCATTTGAAACTTGTTACTGACTGTACAAGTGCTGGTGATGTGAACAAAATCATTCTGCGAAGGATGAATTTGCTGTATTTGTTTCTTACTGAGCACACCAACGTTTTGAGGGGAAGGAGGAGCTTTTCCTTCTGCTTGGAAGGCAGCTAGCAGAACTCAGCATGACTGGTAGCCAACAATTTACTCCACTTTCCTTTCCCCATGTGGGCCCTGAAGTACAAAGTTGAACTTAGCAGCAAGTGAAACCGGCAATTTTTGTTCGTAGCCAGACAGCTGCACTGAGGCAGAATGGAGTGGGAAAGTGGTCGCTGCTGCAGCATTGTGCCTCCTCTGTCCTCTCCAGTCATCTCAGCAGTCCCCTTCCCTGCAAACCCACAATTGTAACGCCTTATCACAGAACTTCAGTATGTACAGGAGTGATAACAAAGGCTGTTACATTTTTCAAACTGAGGGTTTGCCTGCTAACAGCCTGAGCGCTGCCAGCCTACAGCTTCCTGCTGCTGTTGCAAGCAGGCACAGACCATGATGGTTTCACTCAGGACGTTGATACCAGGCCTGGATCTTCTGGAAATTGTTTTTGAGGTGGGGTTTTTGTTGTTTGCTTTGTGTTTTAAAGGCAGAAAAAAGCAAACGTATTAACTGCTATAAAATGAATGGCATTTGTTTGACCGTGCAGGCGCAAGGGGATATATATATGGTGTTTTTTTTTTTTTTTTTTTTTTGCTGCTGTCAGTGATATTTCAGCATCACATCTCTGATACATTTGTAGTTAGATTTTGTTTATCTTTCAGGAATAATTCACTCACTTAAACAGGAGAGAAGGAGTACGATTTGCACTGTGACTGAGATTCTGAGTTGTTAAGATTCCAGGTTGAGAGCTGAGAAGTTACTTCATGTCAAACAGGGATTTTAAAAGTCATTTTGAAAAGCATTTTTTCCTTTCCTTTATTCCACATAGAGAACCTTGAACCTTGTTATTTGCTTGAATGATTCCTTAAAGCTCTGTTTTCCCAGGACATGCCTGGGTGGCTGATTTTCAGGGAAATTTGATCTTAACCCAGATTTTTAATCAACTTCTTAAGTCATTACTGTACCGATGTTAAACCACAAAATGAGAGCAGAAGACAGCTTGCTACCTTGTTTGTTTTTCATATAATAAAAAGAGGCATGGAGCTGACTGTTATTTTCTCACCATGAGACCATCGATATGTGTATAAAATTTAGTCAGTTTGCAAATTGGATGACCGACAATTGGCTGAAAGAAGTGAGACCATATATCAGCTTGATGTCATTTTTCCATGTCTGTCTTCTCATCAGCTTAGATCTTTTTGAGGTATCATGAAATTAATTTCATGGAATTAATTCGAAAAGCTAAATAGCTTGAAGAGGAAAGAGGGACATCCTGCAGGTGAGGCCAGCTGAGGGGAACGACATCTCAGGCTGAGCATGAGTGCCTGGCAGGGCAGCAAAGTGGCACAGGGAATGTGACCAGCAGACAAGAAGCCTGAGCCCAAAATTCACCTGGGGCCTCCAAGCCTAACAATAATGTCAGATTGTACCCTGGCCCAAGTTGTCATAGAAGCATGTGGATCTTGATGGTTTGGCCTAGTATGAAAAGATGAGTGGTAATGATAGACACCGGGAATCTTCTTCAGTCACTTCCATATTCTCTTTCCTCTAGTCTGCTGTTGATTTGAGCTAGATGAAGTTTTATTCCGTGTGATTAAACATTCCAGTGATACAGCAGAGGAAGGAAGAAAAATGATATAATCTTTGGATATAATCTTTGTAACAAATTCAAACAAGCCCTACTAATTCCTCCGGAGAAAGAAAACTAGTCAATAGAAATACTACTGTCAGTATGGAAGTCTAATGAATGACAAGTAGGCACAGGAAAAATTACACAAATAATACAAAACTTTGGAAACAAAAGAAGAAACCTATATTCCAAAAATACCAGGATGACTTAGATGGCTCTTCTATACTCAGACAAGAGCTCCATGATACAGCACAAAAACAAAGCTTTCAGGTTAGTTGAAAATAAAAACTCTAACCTTAGCTGAAATGGAGCAAAAGCAGCTGCTCCTTGACTTTTATAAGTAGCAGATTTGAACCCACTTTGGAACAGATCTGAACAGGTGATACAAATACCATCCTTTGCTCTGCATTTGAGTTGTGAGTTAACACAATTTAACCTATGTGTTTTTGTTAATACAACAGACAGCCAAAGGAAGTTAGTGCAACATGCTATGCACGCAATGAATTAGTAGAAATATTAGGAGAGATTTAAGAATGATTTATTGGAATTTTAATTTGTAAAATTTGGCAGGAATTGAGAGGGAGCTGCAAAAGGTGTTGAAGCACATGTTAACAGCCAGATGTAAAGGCAGATGTAAAACATTTCCTTTGGAAGTTGATGATCAGCAGTTAGGTGATAAGGAAAGAGCCATCTTAACTCTGGTGAATTCAGCAAGCTTTCTGTTGTGAGCATTCCTTCACTGCTGTTTGTGGACAGCACCAGAAACATTCATTTCCATTTTCCTGGATTTTATTCATGTGTCTCTAGGAGAATTCTCTTTCCTGAAATTTTAGCAGATTATAGCCAACACACCCGGGACAAGGACAAGACCTGTAGAAAGGATTTATTTTTTTTTACACAGGAAGTAATGTCAGCCTGCAAATCCCTGCTCTGTTCTCAGAGATGTTTCCCATATGTATCTGAAGATATTTTAATTTCTATATGGCTTGAGATAATTTCTTAGTCTCTGATCCAGGATATCAATAGTACAGACAAATGTTAGATGGAGGGTTTATACATTTCAGTCTTGTGAAAATTTCAAGTGAACTTTTATCTAACAATTCAAATTTTCATCTTTGCTCTCAATACATTTCAATTTAATTTAGTGTACCAGCTTCTTTCTGGATTAAAGTCTTTTCTACATTACTCAAGGAAACATTTCAAAGTTCATAAATGAAATTTTATGAAACTTGTGCTTCCAAAAGTATTTCACCCTTGGGGTTTTGGCAGGAAATTTATCTGAGTAAATAATCTTAGAAAATTCTTATAGACAACTATATTTTGAATGATGAACCACAAATACCAACACAACAATTTCAGTTATAAGGATCATGTACTTCACAGGGTTTTAAAATAAATGAATGCCTGTCAAGTTTTAAATGAAACAACTATAATACACTGTGCTTGATCCATAGATGTAATATGAATTGGTAAAGTATTTTGAGCAACCTTGGAAAAATGATCAGGGAAATAGTCCAACCATAAAAAAAAAAAAAAAAAAGTTCAGTTGCAGATCATAAGATGAAAAAGCCATTCTCTTCTTTTAAAAAGGTGTTCTAGGCTGATATCAGACTTGGTATTTGTTCACAAATCTGAGCTATTGTTGGGACTTTGTTTTTGGAAAAGTGTTTGGTATTTTGCCGGACAATGTCACAGCTGTTGAGAGGAAAAAAATAAAATAAAATTTCAAGACCCTGCATTGGAAGTTTGTCCAATGGAAACCAGAAAGGTGAGCAGAGGTGAAACAATCCTAGGACATGTGCCTTGATCATAATCTGAGACCTCTTGATAGTGAGTGACAAATGACTTAAGAGACAATACTGGGGAAAAGTTGGCATTTGAACAAATGGAGATGAGTGATGGCTGTGATGATAGACAGCTATAGAAATCTAGTTGCCAGCACACAGCATAAAAAGATGGATTTGGATTTTGAACATCCAAAATCAAAGCAAACTCAGAGATGAAAATTAGCATAAGACAGCACAGGTGCTTTTCAACATTGAAATGCAGAGCAAGTTCTTACTTTCAACAGAGATCTTTTCAGGAATCTAAGGATCATCTTAATGCAATAAGATAGTCGCAGCTGTAAATAAATCATCATGAAAACAAATAATTAAGTGGATATAATTCATACATTGAAACTAAATGGTGATAAAATTCCTCACTAACCAAGGAATGACCTTCTTGCCAATCTGTGCTTTTAAAAGGAACCAGAACATTTCCAAATGTTTCCTGGAACCTTCTTCTGCTTCTTATGCTGCTCTGTAGTTTGAAAGGAGCCTGTCATCTCCATTGTCTTTTTATTTAAGTACTCAGAAGAGCAATATCTCAAAAATGAGTAATTTCATTTTTCACTTATTGATCCATTAATTTGTTGGTTTTCTGCTTCTGAACGTGAGATGTCTTTTAAAAATGTAGTATTATAAAGAAGGGATGCTGCAGATGTACTATCTCAATGTGGCTTTCTCTTGGAGCACAGAGATGCCTAGGGGAGTAAATAGCAAAGACTTCTCCTGCATGTAGACGCATCTGGTTTCTCTACGGATTCCCAAGGCAGTCCTGTTGGTGGCTCTGCAGGTGCCCTCAGGCCTGTTGTGTGATGAAGCCACAGATGGTTGACTGGGCTTCTTTAGTCTCCCAGTTACAATTTCTGTCAGTGCATCCCATATTCTGAGGAATTTAAACACTTTGGAAAAGAAGATATGGTTCATTTTGCTATCAAGAGATGTATTTTTGTTTTTAAAAACAAATCTAAAGGCTGCAGCCACCAGAATTCCAAGAGCTGACCCACTGAATCCAAAGAAGGCGCAGCCACATGGAGCTCATGGAAGAGATGATAGCGGCAGGGTAATTGAAGCCGTATTCCTGTGCAAGTTGTGCATGTTTCCCTTTGGGTCAGGTATGCGATATGCCCTGTCCAAAATGTACTGTACAAAAGAGTAAGGGTACCCATAGCTCACACACAGTAAGAAGCTAATGCTACCTCTCCAATTCCGGAGTCTTACAGTCTTCATCAAGACTGCGGTAGACTCTGAAGAAAAGGAGCAGTTCAGCTTCACAAAAGACAGCTTGACTTTTTCAGAACCTAAGGAAATGTTTGTTTTGAGTTTTTTGTCATGCTTCAAGTTGCAAAACTATGGCGTCTGTTCAAAAAGCAGCTCCACACATTCATTATGCCATTGTGCACTCTGCTGATAAATATGCAGAGAAATGCTATCTGTTTAATCTGTGTAGGCATTCAAACCTTGTGTAATACTCGGTAGAAATAACTGGGCTGAATAAAGATTATATTTCTATACTGCAGGAAAACAAAGCAATTCTCACAGCAGCTGTTGTAATCTTGGTAGTAAAAGCAGGAGAGTTTGAGCAGATGCTTCAGTCTTGGGAGCCATACAGGCAGATGTATCAGAGGAAATACCAATACATGGCCTTGCATATTTTGCTCTCACTAATCACAACTGCAGTAGCACCTAATTTTCTCTCAGTCACCCTTTTCTTTCACTACAGCTTCCTGTAGTGCATCAACACCAGCCAGCTTCTCCCTTCCATGAGCTGGCTACACTGTACAGTAACGCAACAGTGATGACATATATCCACATTATTCCAAGAAGTGATTTTTTGCCAATGAATCTTTCTTCTTGTGAACAGGACACAAGCAATTCCATTATCTTCTGCACCATGTTTGTATCTCAGCTAAAGAAATAGGCTGGGGGTATGTGTTGTGATTTACTGTAGCAAGCAAGACAGAAGCAGCTTCTTTGACCCTACTTTGAATTACATAGATTACATTCGTTTCTCAGGTCTGGACTAAGGTATCAATGCATAGAACCTCCAAATGATGGCATGTGTTGGTCTAGAAGTGTGTGCATGAATGACACTCTTAATTTCTTTACCTTAGGATGTGTGTTATCTTTCAGTGAGCAGACAGGAGACAATTAAATAATCAGCAAAATAAAATCCCTTATTGGAGCTAGACACAATTATTTTTCTCTAATTTACAGTAACTGATAACTCAAAATTATTTATTGTCTGACATATTCTGCCCCCTGATACAACTTGTCACTTGTAAGCACCTCAGAAGAACTGCATTTCAAGAGAAGTTTTGAAGATGATGATCTAAGTTAACTCCAATCTCCAGGAGAGGGAGGAAGTGTAAAAACAAGAAGCATATGGAAGAATTCACAATAAGAGAACAGTGGGAGAGTAGAAAGTGGGGTAGGAAGAGCAGGAGGAGGTATATTAGGAGGAGGGAGGACAGCTGATCCTTGCCGGTGGGTAGAAATGATTGCCACGCTCTTATCATGGTCCAAGTTTCCATTTCACTCCTGTGATGACTTCTCACACGCTCTGTGTTTTATTCACACATTTTGTAAATAGAAACAGTATTTAACTCACTTACAGGAAAATGTTAAAGAAGAAATGGCTGATCCCCACTTTCTTTTTTAAGGTGAATTTTCAAATCAGATTATACAAGTTTTAACACCATGCCTGCCACCACGGTATGTAAAAAAGACAAAGTAGTGTACTAAATAACATGACTAATATCTACCACATGCTGGTTTTTTTGTTTGTTTGTTTTTCTCTCCCTAATGGAAAAAATGAGTGCTTGGGAGTTTTCAATTTTTTCTGTCAAAACAAAACACGTCCATTCTACTGTGTCTGTGTTAGAGGAGACAGGTCACAGAGCTGCACTTCTCTCCCAGGAAGAGGGCAGCGAGGTCTGCAGTGGCTGTTCTGCTTGGTGGGGATTTGTCCCCTAATCTGGGATTACTCAGAGCAGCTCTGACTTCTGTATAAGTGAATTTTTGCCCTATGGTAGGGAATTCTGCAGTCAGCCTCAAGCCTCTTCCTGGGTTTTCCAGAGAGGAAGGGAAGGTGGAGAGAGGGGAACAGGGTCCTTGGGAGATGAGTGGTTAGGGGACCACCCTCCTCTGCTCTTTGTTAATGTTTCCTAAAGACTCGCAGTTTTGTGCTCAAACATGTTATTTTCCATGCAGCTAGAGAAGAAGACACTTATGCAAGGTGAGGCCACCATTTGTCAAGGTGTTCCTTTACCAGCCAGAGACAGCAGAAAGTTTTACTTGAGTGGCTTGTACAATGATAGTTGTAATCACTAACTAATATGTGTGTACCAGTAAAAAACAGGACTGTGCCACGTCTGCAGATTCTTGAAGTACTTCACAGATGAGTGACACCTCTTTTTCTGAGGTCCATTTTCAGACAGCTGTTTTTGGCCCATCATCTGATCTTGTCCAACACTGAGACTGTTGGTAAATACCTTTTTGTTAATTTGTGTTTACAGGAATATTGCTGGTGCTTGCTGTCATGGCATCTCATGTGATATCTTTTGGGCTGCTTGAAGATATTGATTTGGGCTGCTGAAGACACTGGCCCTTGTAAAACTGTAAAAATACTCCTGCCGCTAGAGTTAGTGATGGGTGAGCAATATGATGAAAAAAGCAACACCTAAGTCACCTGCAATCACGTAAAACTGCTTTACTTATGGACTGGATTTAGTTAAAGGATTATTCAAAGCGAAATGGAAGGTAGAAATAAAAATTAAATCTATAACATAGCCTTTGAAAAACATTGGCTGTGAACTATCAATGGATGGGAAGATTTTTGCAGCAGAATTTGGGGGAGGTTTCACCTGGAAAATGGTGAGATTTATGACAGTGAAGACAGTTTACCAAGAGACAAGCTGCCACGGTTGGATTAGCCCAGAGCAAGACTCCAGCAATCACCTCTGTTTGGAAGCTCTATAGGGAATTTAACGAATCCTAGACTGATTAATCTGTGCTGAAAAGTTTCTGCTAGTTTCATGGGAAAAATAATTTTGTTCTCCTTGATCACACTCCTGGCTCATACCATTTTCACCAGGGAGATGCCCAGATCTCCCAGAAAAGGAAGGAGTAAAGCAACAGAGCTGGGTGGGTTGGAAAGCAATCTTTCCTTGTGTGTCTTCACTGGATAAGCTTGCCCAGTACCGTTATTTCCTCATAAGAATGCATGAACCTCTTCTATGCACCCTGTTGAAATTAGCTCTCAAACAGCATTACTCATAATATAAGTGATTCTCAGACTTTTTCTTACATGTTATTGTATTGCCCAGTGCTAAATCTACAGGGGAGAGCACACACCTGAGCTGCTACATCATTATGTGGAATGACTTCCAGAAATCTGTGTTTCCAAGAACAAGATTAACTGGTGTGCCAATTTTTCAGCTGTTTGGATAAGTTTTCTGTGATGTCTTGGCTAGTCACTGATTGAAGAGTAGTGCTATAAAAATATACATCGTCGGAAGATGGCACATTAAAAAGGTGTTTTACTTTGTCATAAAATATTGTGCTTTTTCTTCTATTCTCTTCAAATGCTTTCTTAAATCAAGAGCCTGTACTTAGGTTAATATAATGCAATGCAATGGAATAATGAGATGATGATGGTCTCAGGCTCATAGCCAAAGCCTATAGTCATAGACTATATCTATTTTTATTTCAGAAATGACTAGCAGCTCAGCTCATGTCTTTCCCAGCTGTGGCTGTACAGCTGAATGGGGATAAAACAGATGTTCATAATATAAAAACTTCCTCTGATAGTTCATGAACTCACAAATGTGGATGGTAGGAGAGTTGCCTGTTTCTATCACAAATAGGAAATACCACCAAATGCAGCTGGAGACCTAGGCCAGAAATTGTTTTACTGCTTTACTGCAGAACTGTTCTGGGGCACTTCCCAGTACGCGGGAAAATCGCAAGACATAGGACCATACACTTCTATTCACGTTGAAGCTGGTATGATTTTGCGTTATAAGAATGTTTGTAAATGACAGTTTCTCTTACACAGCTCACTAAAAAGTCTGTGGCAGGTTTTTTTTGTTGTTGTTGTTGTTTTTTTTAAACTCAGTTGGATTGCACAATTATTTGAGTTGTTATTATGGTTCAGGTGCAGAAAAGGAAGTTGGAATTAAAATGAACTCCCTTCCACATCACATCTTCATATATGCTGCCTACCACAGTCACTTGCATGTAAAACTCAGTGATCTGAGACTTGACAAAAGCAAGCAGGTAACAGTGGCACACTGTCTAAGTAACATCAGCCCAGACTCAGATGTATGACCCATAGGTGTTAGGTAGTTACTCTTCCCACTGACCTTGCTCACTGCTATTTGAAAATCAGAAAAAATGACAGATTATTTCTGTTCTAGTGAAGTGCGTTTGCAACAGGAACTTTTCCAACAGTAGAACTCGGGTGATTCCACCAGGGCTGTTTTGGAGACCTGCTCAGACAGGAGCTGTGATGCTCCTCCCCCAGCTGCCCATGCCCAGCCACTCTTCTCCTTTGTCTTCCAGAGTCATCAGCTAACCACGGAGCCCCAGGTATGCCTCCGCAGGTAGACAGTCTTTTGCCAGTGTGGGAATGTTCCCTGAGCCCCAGCATCCTCCTCAGGGTACACCAGTCTCCACATGATGCAGTTATTCCCCCACCACGTTCTCCTGAGATGCCTTGTGCTACTTTAGGTTTCCTGCTATGGATATCAGACATACTGCTTTTCTGTTTCCTTTAACACATTTCCCTTGGTTCCATTTTTGGGTCGCTTTTTCCTTCAGTTTCCCTGTTATTACAGCCCAATTATTTCCCTCCTACATGACACGTCTAATGCTTTACCTAAATGTTTCCCCACACTAACAGGGTCTAATCTTATTTCCAGCTTCCAGTTTTCCAAGTTTGCTGTCCTGACAGCTTTGCTGTGAGTTAAAATGGCATAATGCCAGTGACTGCACATCTAACAAATCCTTGAAATCCTTGACTGAAGAGAGACTGAAGAATATAGACAAAGATAGGCTCCTATTGGACCTAAAATGTGATTCAATTTCTTTCTTTACTTCTCTAAGTTTAGTTTTTCAGGAGAGTTGAGTGGGATTGTTTTGTTGTTGTTTTTGTGTTTTTTTGACTGTAAAACTTTTTTTAGTTTTTTTCTAAGTGGCTTGGAATCTCTTCACTTTGCAGAAGTTGCCTCAGGTTACTTCAACCCAAAAGGTTGAGGAGGTCTATGTGTTTTAAGCTCTGACCCGGGGTCTGTGTAGTTCTCCAGTCTCCCCTCACCATCTATCACTCCTTGTCACGGGAAGGGCAGGGCAGAATTGCTCAAAGGATGCCCAACCTACCGTTGTTTTTCAGTCAGGCATATGAAACTTCCTGCTCATTTGTGTCTCTTTAATTATTATTCATCACATCTGCCACCCTCACCAGTTTCAGCGTTACCAACACTTTAATGATCTGTCTCCAACAGGGAATGAGCTTGCTAGTGAAACGGATATTTTTATAGCCTTAGATTGTATAACATGGGAAAAAGATCAGCATGTTAATAACATTCTTGCTTATTCACTTCAAGCTCCTTCTGGATAGATTACCCTGATCTCACACAGTAATAAGCCATCTACAAAGTCTGGATACACTTCCATTCCTCCAAGTGTGCTGGGTAAAAAGTGGCATCAACTGGTAAGACAGATTTACACTAGTGTAAAACTAGAATGAATTTGAAAGTAGGTGGGCAAAATAAGAAAAGAATTTTCAACACAAGCTAACATCTGTTACTGTTTAATATTATTAAAGGAAACTGAGACAGACAGGTTATGCTTTTTTTTTGCACAAAGCACTGCTTTTAGATAATTTTGGTTAGCAACAGCATGAGTGCTGGTTCCATAATTGCATGACTGACCAGACTTGTGGTCTATTGTATACCCAGTATTGGTCTCCAAAATTTGCCTAATCAGGCAATTGCTAGTTTATCAAGTAGACAATATATAGTCTTAAAAGGATTGTAATTGCATCATTATCGTCCACAGTGGGCTATGAAAGAGCTGTTATGGAACGAATAGTCAATGTTTCAACACAAGCAAGTATGGATGCTCCTTTATTTACAGAGAAGAAAAGGAAAAGGGAAAAAAAAAAAAAAAAAAAAAAAAAAAAAAAGGATGTTTTAGTGTTTATTTGCTCTCAGCAGCCTAAAGAGATTTAAGTGGGTGTCAGTTTAAAAGAACCCTAGGAGAGAGGACATTGGTTTCCCTGCATGAATGCCTTCTAATCCCTGTGTTGTTTTTTTTTTTCTGATTTCTTTCTCTGTGAATTAGGGTCCTGGTCTCTACCCACATGACAGCAATTGTCAGAATAAGAAATATTGATATTTAAAGCAACAAAAGCCTACACCAAGACAAAGCTCCAACAAAAGCCTACTAAATCACACAGTCTCTGTCTAATCTCACAATGAATTCCCCTTCATCTTCTTGCTAAATTGAACATCCAAAAGTTAGAACTTCTAATATAGAGAATAACTTTGGAAAATTTCTGGTTAAAAACAGTAATACCGATTAACGTGATATACAGCTATCTGGGTTTACTTTACTTGCATACCACAAATGTGGTTTCTAATACAGAGCAAAAACCCTACACTGATTGATTTAGCTATTGTGGAGTACATAACAGGCTATATTACTTGGTTTCTGTTAAATAAAAATTCTTTTTAAAAAGTTTTATTATTTCTACTATTTAGGAATTTATATCTTCATTCAAATGTGAATGTTTATGAGCTTTAAGCATTTATTTTTAAAGATATTTCACTGTCAGTCTATTACTATTTGTGTCTAGAACTGAAATTTTCAGAGGAATGTGTGAACAGATGATCATGTTGTGTTTCCTGCATGTCCCGAGCCAAGGTACACTGAGATCTTGAAAAATAAATAAATAAATAAAATTGTCTTTGTGAAATTTTAGAACAATGTTACCCATCACAGAAGATACAAAATTCCCTTAGATTTGATCAGAAACTCCTGTAGTCAGACACCTATAACTTTCAATGTTAATTTGTTACCAATAAAGATCAAGGATTTCTCTTCTCGAAACTGTTGATCCAAAAAGCATTTTATTTTTTGTGGCATTTAGTTTGCATGAAGCTGTATCAGCTTCTGGGCAAAAAGCAGAGGGCAGATACGACTTCAGCTCAAAAGAAAAATGTGAAAAGATCTGCAGGAGTTTGACTTCACTAATCCTAGAGGAATGTAGGGATGAAGGAAATCCCACAAAACAATGATCCAGGCAGATGTACTGTCCTATCTTTGTCTTTGGACTGGTTGTAGATGTGTGATGCTGACTCACGTAGATAAGAGTTCTCAGCAGACTCTCGTAACCAGAATAGGGAAGGGAGGGACAAGCTAGGGCTGAAACACGCTGCTCTAATGCATTGCTGCAAAATGCTTCAGGTTGCACCATTGCTCCTGCTGCAAGTCTTGAACAACTAGTCATAAATGTCAACTAGTCAAATGATATTTCATTCAACATAAATTTATTCTACTTAGAAAATCACTGTGTTGGATAACAGAAAATAAACCTTTTGATTCGGGGTTAGTGTTTGTCCCTTCTAATAGATTAGTGATGATTTATATAAGAAAACAGGATAGTGTCAACAAACAACATGACTGTATGCATACACACTCATAAAAACATATTTCTTTGAACTATATTATATATGCCCATGTGTATATACTGTCTTATATCTGAGGAAAAGGAGAAAAATGAGAAATATTTATTCCAAGAAAAAGAAAAGAGAGCATTTGTTTCACTGGGGAAGAAAAATAAAAAATAAAAATGAGCCTTTTTTTTTTTTTTTTTAAGACTTATGGAGTATGAAAACATGGTACAAGAAGTTAGAAAGCTGGCAAGCAGGAAAACGTTAAAGGTAGCAGAACCAAGAATCTTAAGAGCCCTCTCACGTTACTCAAACCTGGCAACAATGATCCAAGAAAGGCAGAGCTTGACTGCATTAAAGTTAAGTATAGCCCTTCAATAGCTAAGGGAAATCTTAGACACAAACATGTTGAAATCAGCTCATCCAAATAACCTCTGGTGAAGACTTTTGCAAGCAAGGGATGCTAAGTGGCCCACAGCTTTGAGGTGGCTGGCAGTCAGGAGCTGTTTTGCTCGTTCTGGCTCTGGAGGGCTCAGGACTGAAGAGAGTTTCAGCGAAACAGCTTCTGGATCTCTAGTGGGCTTCCTGTTACTTTTCTTATTGCTCATTACATTTAACCAAGGCTTATTTCTTAAATCCACTCAGACAGACATTTACCAACACTGATTAAACTCAGTAAGTGTTAGCAAACATGCTAGTCAGTCATGCTGTCTCCACTGAAGGATGCTCAGTTCTTCCCTTTCTTTCCCTCCTCCTCTGAGCTGGTAGCTAACCTTTGCAGATGGCTTTTTCTCATAATTTACACAGGACTTTTTTCAGTTACAGTGACCCACTAATTTCATAACAGCTTTAAGAGTGAAATATTGAAATCACATAGCCACAAGCAGAAGTGTTATCATACTTAAAGGGAAGAAAAAAAATAAATAAAAAAATCCAGCCTTCTGGAAAATGTCCATATTGTCCCATTACTTCAAGAAACCTGATTTTAGTCTCTGACAAATTTAAAGACATGGCTGGTAAGTACATAAAGGTAATAAATTTCAATCAGACTTCTGGCATGCTGTTCCTATTGACACCTATTTGTTTAGATTTGTCTAATAAAACCATCTAAGATGTGATTTATTGATACAGTAGAGCATTAACTTTTCAGCTGGGACTTAAGCAGGAGGTGTTTTGTTTTGTTTTGCAGGATTTACAAGGATTTGTACCATTCCTATCAGTACTGAATATTCATATCAACAAACTGCAAAGTATATATAAAATCATGGTGAACAAAATTTACAGATGACAGAAAGACAAATAGAGTGATGAATCTTAAAAAAGACAGGCTTGGCCAGCTGAAGCAAATATTCAAATACAGCTAAATGCAACATGTGTCTAGGGCCGATGAATGCAAACCACGTGCACAAGATAAAGGACTATTCCTACAGAACAAGCAATGACTTTCAAGGAGAATTGGGGTGAAAGTAGACAACCAGACATTGGACAACCCTTAAGCTGCCGCTGAATACACACACGGGGGAAAATGAAAGGGAAACAATTTTAACCGTGAATCTGGTGTTTACAAGGTTGATACTGAAATGATTAATTCCATTTTGGTATCCACATTTTAAAAGGATACTGAAAGCACAAAGAAAGCTACAAGATGGGATGCAAGAAAAGTTGCTTTCCAATAAGAGAGGAAGGAATTCAGTCTGTTCATGGAAAAGGGTGATTTGACTCCCATGTGTAGCTGCCACACAAAACCAAGAAATTCATATCGCACATTCTTTAACCTAGTGGAAAAAGCCATAATAAGAACCAGTGCCTGGAAGCTGAAGCCAGGCGAATCTAAATGAAGCATGCTAGATGAACCTTAGATGAACATTAGATGTTATCTGATGAATCGCTAGACTGAATTGCCTTTGGAGGTCATGTGCTTATAGTCACGTTTCCCTCAGATAAAGAATGGATGATCTGCAGGAGGATAGGCTTTAGTTAAATGCAAGTTACATATTAGTACATCTCAAAACCTTGGGTAAACAGGTTTTTAACAGGTTGTGAGAGAGTAGTATCTGATGGTCCTTTCTGCTTCAAGCTCCATGGATACATAGACAAATTGGAACACAGAGACTTGCTTTTTTAAATTCTACTTTCTAATAATTTTTAATTGATTCCTTTTTAAATATTTTCCGCCGTGCCCAAACTAACCTAGCAAAATATCTTTGAATGTGCTACCATAGTATACAGAAACCTGGACACATACCAAATGTGTAAATGCAAATAAATTAATAAATAAATGTATTTTTGAAGATCCAGAGTTCACTATGAGATCTTTACAGAAGGCATGAGTGAGAAAGTGACTTTGTAGTCATTAATACTGCATTGTTCTGGCTTACCACAGAGGAACATATAGCATAGAGGAACACCTAAGGTAGGGAACTATTGCTAATTCATTCTAGACTGTTCCTCAAGCTGAGGCCCTTATCTGCATTTATATATTACTTCTGAAAGGCAAAAAATATGGATTTGTGAATTTTAGTAAAATATTGCATTCAACATTTCAAGTGCTGTAATACTTGCTCTTACAAAGCAAGATGATTGTGCACTTCTTCATGCTATTCTTCATGAAGAATAGCAGAGGAAACTCCACCTGTGAGATTAATTCATCATAATGTCCAGGAATTGCCTGACTGAAAGGCATAGTTTTCTCTAACCGATTTCTGAATTGCCTCCTATTTCACTTGGCTTTCACAAAAAACTTGTACTTGAGGGAATTTTATGGATCTTCCCTCATTCCCAGTCCTTTTGTAGGACTGAAAGTCCTTCAAATACATTTGCATTGCAGCTTGCACTACTTCTTTTCTTTCCCTGTGCTCCTCTAGGTATTAACAAAGATAAATTCATCTCTGTCTATAACTACAAATTGTCTGTATCTGGTTATCTAAAAAGGCCTTCAGTTTTGTTTCCATAGGTTTCAGTATGTACTTTCACCATTGCAAAAATTATTTGTAAAATCAACTGTTATACCGATACTACAGAAAACCTGTATTAGGTCAGTATGTTTCCAGGAGAGAGTACTCTGGTCTTCCATACAGTCATGTGCATTTTACCTGCTGGAAAGGACACTACCAAGTAACCCAGCTGCAAAGATCACAGATTCCAGGCAGTACAACACCAATTTCACATCACACTAAGCTGCAGGGAGACTTTTCTATGCAAACTCCCCAGCTGATCAGCTGTTTGTGAGTGTTAGTTTAAGATTTCCTTTCCTGCTTGTCCAAGTCTCTAGTTCCCAGAGCAAGCCACTTCCATTCACGATTCTCACCATTTTCCCCTTGGAACTGGGGCAATGTTGCAGCCCCCTCCAGCACCACAAAATCCTCCCCTCTGGGAAGTGCTGCCCACTTGGGCTCCCAGTGACAACCTCACTGCCTCCCACTTTGTCCAAAATACCCACAAGCATCCACAGACTCCCTTCATGTGGGTTTTGAATTCCTGATCACGAGGTCACTGTTCTTCCCTAATCTATCCTGTCTGCATTTAATACAGGCTGACTCACACTCGCCTATTTGAAGTCAGTGTTCTGCCATGACCATCTGCTTCAGTATTACTTTCTTCTGTTTCATAAAAAAAACGAAAGAGAAAAAATAACTCCAAAAATAACTCAAAATGCAAAAGATTTTTTTTTTTTTTTCCTCAGATTTGTCTATAAGGCTGATCATGATGCATTTATTTAAAATAAAAATTTAGGGCCATTCTAATTTATATTGTTGCTTGACTCAAATATACCTAAAGATGTAGCTTACTGCCTTGATGACCTACTCTGTCTGTACCATGCTTATGCTGTCTCGGTAAGAACAGACTTTCTGTTCCCTAGATGCGTGTTAACGTTAACATGATTAGCAGCATACTTGTGTTATAGCATGTTTCAGGGGCATATATCTGTCTGGGGTCACTGATACCCTCAGGGCCAGAATCTCCCTCACTGTAAATGAGAGCTTCACATCTGGCCTGCTGGACGGGGTTGCTGACATGGAGTTTTCCCTGTCCCCTTCTTTCTTGCCAGGGGAAGGGCTCTGGTGTCAGCAGCTTGGAGTTGCACAGGAGGGTTTTGGGAGGTGCTAGAGGTTGATCAGCTGAACAGCAAACCTGTAGCCACAGAGATGTGCCTGCAGTTTGTGAACCAAGAATTGAATGTCATGGGTTGTTCTCCCCTGTCTCTTCTTACTAGAACAGCTGTGTAGATTGTCACTAGGGGATTCCTAATCATGAGGGAGAATCTGATTTTCTACTTATAAAAAAAAGAAAGTATGCAAGTATGGTCATACTACTGATTTCCAGGAGGGCCTGCAAGAATTTCTGTTCAGGATGGGAAAAGATTAAAATGCCATTTATGTGACAGATGCTAAACCTTCAGTCTTGTAGTCTTGTAAATGAATTTACGCTTCACAGGCACCTCATGTTATGAAAACATTTTACATTCAGATGGAATAATTGTACATTTAAATTCAAAGTTACAACCTGCCTCAGGTTTAATTTGTCAGGTCCACACTAGAACTGTACAAATGTAAAAAAAAAAAAAAAAGGCTCAAGATAGAGCTGCCATGCATTGCAAAGTATTCCATCTTCCCTGAATTCTGTACTTTAGATGTTGAATCAAAATTTTTTATAGTTCAGGAAAACTCAATACTTGCCAGTCACTGAAGACCATTTAGTCCGCTTGAGCTAGACTTCTGGGTAGTATTATAAGATGAGGAGCTATTACTGACTACCACTGCCAGCTTGCTCTATTGCTTTTAAATTAGTTTTGTATGCACAAATAGCCATGGAGCAAGATATATTCCTCATACAGACAGTTATTTAATCTCTTTTAAATTAAAAGAAGGCTGTGAAGTTGGTTTTATTTTTGAATCACTGCAGTAATGAATGCTTGCAAAGAGATAACGGCGCTGGTAATACAAGCGTGTGTAATACCCAAGTGATTTCATTCACGGACTGTACAACGCTCCTGCCAGTTATGGCACCATTTGGCATCGAGTTTGTCTGTGCTTCATAGGGCCTACTGATAAAAGTGATAAAACGCCTTAGAATTTGTACCAGCTTCAGATGTTTGCAATTCAAAATCAGTGAAAAAGTGAAAATGTCACTAATTTCCTTTTAAAAAAATTATTATTATTATTTTAATACCAATGATCAGAGTCAGATGATAACGTGGGCAGGTTAGAAAAGCAAACTGAGCTAATCCAAATAAACTTACACAGCACCCGGGGACAACCTCCCTGAATTTGCTGAAGGCTTTGCTGCTCATAAGGTTCAGGTAGCTATCTCTTGCTTTGGCAGGAGCTATTTCACAAAGACAAAGGCTGTACAAATAAAGCTCATCAACTCAAGTAATGCATTAGTTTATACATTATTGAGTCTTTTGACCATGACAGAAATTTGATTCTGCATAATGTGTTCTGCAGCTGAAATAATTTGCCTGAATAAAATACATGCAGAGAACTAATAGGAAAATCAGTGGGGAAGTGGTAGTTGATTCTTGATATTTGCTGAATAGCTTTCTTCCTGGAATTTGATAGTGTATAATTCAAATATATTTTTATAAGATGATCCTTTAAAATTGTGATGACATGGGATTTGCAGCTAACTTTAAATTGTATCTAACCTCTAATGTAAGCTTGTTATTGTGTTTGTTATTTTTGATGCCACTGTTTCAAAGTTATTTCATTTGTTCAATCTTTGCACTTTCCAATTGTATTTATGTTTAACATTTAACTAAATGAGCACTTTTTAACTTCCTAACCTAGATTCAAGGAGAAAAAGATGTAATTCAAATCTGGTCTTTCTGGTTATTTCTATGTAGCTTATACATAACAACTTGGAATTACGCTTGAAATAGCTCTGAAATATTTGTGGGCTAAGTATCTCTGAAAACATACATTAAACAGGAAACTGGTGCTATCACCATTATTGGAGTAAAACGCTCTTGCTAAATCTTTCCAATAAATCAGTCAATGAAGCGGTTATTTCATTTCTATGATCTAATGTCTTCTGCTACTTTTAATTAAAAATGTATCTAATCATGTAAACATTATTATGAGCAAAACATTTTCTACTTACGAGTTTTTAAGTGTCAGCAAACACATCTGGAACTTTGCTTAATAGATAATAGAAAAAGTGTCCAATTTTGCCAACAACAAAAATATAGACAGCAAATTTCAGGAGAAGGATGGGGTCTTGTGTTTATTTGAAGCAGCCTGTAGAGGTGATAGATAACATAATGAAGGCTTCATTTAACCACCCCCAGTAGGCCATTAATTAAACAAGGTAAGTACGTGTTTATAGAGAAGATGACATGCTGGAATTTCAAATGACCTGGCTTCAACGTTTTCAGTGCTTTCTATAAAAATGTGCAAACAAAAACTGCCATGTATGTAATTACTGCATCTGCAGCGAATTGCGCGGTTATTGCTCAGTCCACCAAATGACACCAAGTCAGAGGACGAGGCTGACTTCCCACAAGGTTGATTAACTGCTGTTGATTCTGTTCAGTGACGTAAATGTGCTGAAATGCGCTAATTTGGGAGTACATTCCAGTGGTACGTTAATCATTCAAATGAAGGGAAAGAAACATTTTTTGCCACAAGTGGTGTGCATCAGGGCCTCAGCTCCCTGCTGTTTCCCAAGTACGGGTGAGCAGGTGAAGTCAAGAGGTGGGAGCTGCCTGTTGTCAAGGAGCAGCAGCACATTTAAATGAAAATGACCTTTCATCTGGCTCTGCTTCACCTGGAAGGCTGACCTCAACCATGAGCGGGGCCATGGATCAGTCCCACTCAGCACTAGGATTTTGCAGGAAGCTTGTAAATGAGGATCCGAGATGCCCTGGGCCCTCTGTGCAGCTATCAGATGAGGGGCAGGTCCAGGGTGTGGCTGAACTAATACAAACCTAAGCAACTCTCAGGATCCACAAAGTTATATTCATATGGGTCACAAAGAGAGAATTGGGAAAAAAAAAAAAAAAAAAAAGATACATAAAATCAAGTTCCTAAACCCCTTTTTCATTTTTTTCCTCCATTCTTTTTATAAAATCTCACTGAAGTTAGTGTTTCAAATGTGATGTCTTTCATCTTTCATCACCTAAGGGTAACAGCTTTGATGCCATATAAAATTTGCCATTAAAAATGGCAAAGTTAGGTTCTTTAATACAGTAAGAAGTATTTTGAATGGACTATTCAACATATAACTATTTCATTAATATATTCCCTGACAGTCATTCTTTCACAATCCTGCATATAAAACGTTTTGCTGTTAATTCATGTTAGATACATAAAATTTCTGCATTCTTGGTCTGTCTGTTAACAAATTAGAGGGGACAGCAAGAACAATAATGAGCTAGATCCAGCAGACATAATAACATTTTCATTTAGATATTATTCAGGCTGTCTATCTGTAGAGTGGTGCTCTATAAATGATGTTTAACAGTTAGCTATATTATTAACTTTTATGAAATATCAAATTTGGATCCTAAAACTCAGTGTTTGAGAAAATCTTCCAAAACACCATTTAATTACCAGCAATTATATTCCTAAATTAATAATGTGTTAGCACTGTTTTCTAGTGAAAAGGGAGCTTTGTTCAATGTGCTGATAGACAGCAAGGTATCGTGGATGTTGTCAAACCTAAAGCATGCAACCTTATCAAACAGAAAGTAAAACTCTGTTGTTCCTGCCCTGTACAGGAATGTCTCAAAGGGAGCCTTTGTTCAGAGAAAGGCATCTCAAGGGCACCAAGAGGGCTTTATACACCAGCATCAAAGTAAAGCTGCCTTTAATTTAGAGACTTGTTTGGTTTTCTAGAACAGCTGCTAATCTGTTTCTGTAGGATTGTTTTCTGGTACGCTGCAGAGTGCTTTCAGCCCGCACTAACACATCGCACTTAGGCTCACAGTCATGATCGAAGGAAAAGCATGAGGATGGCTTAGGTTTTGCTGACAAACAATGAAATTATACTTTGGTGTTTGTATGTGTAGTTGGACATTGACACCAATTTGTAATGTAAAATTTCAGCTTCTCTGCAATTCCTGTGGAGTGCTCTTCAACCAGGTGATGACAGTCCTGACCCTCCTGCCTGTCTCTGACAGGAACCACCACCACACTCTGGCCTAAAAACTGCTGAAGGACCACAAGGGGAGTCAGCTCCCACATGGTGTTGGTTTGCTACCTAGATGATCTGTGTTTGTGGGTGCATGCTGGAGCTGTGGACTTCACCCCAGGGACCTTCCCCAGCTTTTGAGTGTTCCTAGTTCAAATGCGTAGGCCTCACAATTAGCCTCATTTGGCCTAGGCACACTAGTGTGCTCTCATGAGTTGCATCAACAACACAAATATTTTGACTTAGTTTATTTCTTCTGAGGCACTTTTCTTCTTGTGATAAATAAAAGGTATCCTAACAGCTAGCATGACTAGTTTTCAGTGAAAGAGACGGAAATCATGGGCACACTGTTGTTTGCTGTGACCTTATAGCCCTTGAAGTTTTATTTCAGCAGGGAGTTAAAAGCAGGCAATGCACACCTAACTAACTCAAAAATGAGCCTACAGTCTGACAGATATGTGTGTAACATTTACCTTATGACAAATAATCACAAACTTTACTCAAAAAGTGTGGACAAAGTGTCTCCTTGTCCACTGTGGACAGGAGGAGCAGAGAGACCAGGGGACCTGAACAA
This sequence comes from Nettapus auritus, assembly GCA_011076525.1. Lineage (NCBI taxonomy): Eukaryota > Metazoa > Chordata > Aves > Anseriformes > Anatidae > Nettapus > Nettapus auritus. The sequence continues at coordinate 13,179,744 of CM021771.1, forward strand.
CCAAAAATCTCATTGAGTTACTCTTGTTTGCCATGCAGACTCAGTGCACAAGTAAAGAATCATGCCAAATCTAATCTGCTTAAATGACAAAAAAAAAAAAAAAGACATCAGAAATACAGACAGCACTGGATTCCTTTAAACTGAATTTAAATATAATTGCAACTACAATATCTATGAGTTTATATTTGTGTAATTACATTCACGACTACTAACTATAAATTATATATACGATTGTTTTTAACTGTTTGCTTCATCTAAATAATAGAGAACTGTATACTGCTAATGATTCGATGAGGTGAAAAAGAACATGAACATCGTTTTATTTTTGTGTTTTGCTACAAGTGGTCTCCTTGAAGTTAGCTTATAAGTGCCTGACACTGTGTGCTCTCAATTGGGAATTGTGCCTTCAGTGCTTTCAGCCAATAATATATGGATTTTCTAGGAACTTTTACTACAGTAAATTGCCATATTTAGCAGCCTCATCCTCTCAGATTCTTTTTCAAGCCATGGGAATTATTTCTTGCTGTGCTAAGGCAGCAGGACTTTCTCTCTTAATTTTTATCATTCCATTAAGTAAACCCGCTGAGCAAATAGCTGTTATTATGGTAGTGTAGATTTTCCTCTGCTCCATTAGAGTGAAAATAAAGTTGATAATTGACCAATATCTTATAGCATTTATCCTATGTCCTAATTTCAGTTAGTCCCTATTCAGGTATTCTGTTCACTGTATATAAACATCAGAAAAGCGATCAAATGTATATCAGTAAGAAATTCTGGTTGAATGGGAGTGAACCACACAGGCTGTGAGTTACTAGACAGCACAGAACAACTTTTCCCCAAAAGAGTCTGGTTCTTACTCTCTGTTTCAATTTCTGGATTCATCTCTATGCTGTTTCATTTATTTGGTGTATTTTTACATTGGTGATCATTCCATGAGTGTACAATGAGGTTTTCAAAGTAGTGAGATAAATGCATGTGCTCAAATCCAACTGAGTTTACGTGACATGACTGAGCTGTTAAAACTGTTGAAAACCCAGCCAGGTTTACCTTCTAAATCACATCCATTTAAACCTGAGCACTTGGTGTTTCAAGCACTGATATTTTCCTTGCTTCTCCTTGCTTCTCCTTGCTTCTCCTCCAGTCAGCAAGAAATGCTAACTCGGAGCACGAGCTCGCTTGAATGAACATGTCTGTCTTCATCTCAATATCCCAGCTCTCCAGAAAGAGGAAGAAATCCAGCTTATTGTGGAGAGTGCAGTGTGTTTTATGTTGCACGCAATGCCTTTTATGTTGCACCCTGGTCTTCGTGTGCAGAGTCATTGCAGCACAGCATAAAATTCCCTGTCAGCATTCCTCACCCAACAGTAAACTCTGTAAGAGATCCTGCTACCACAGGGGCTGTTTCCCTATATAAATTCAGCTGTTAGGAAAGATTAACATTTGTAATGGCAGCATTTGCACCATCTTTTCAGTACTAGGCCATGGATGTAAATCCCTTTCCTGAAAAGGTGTCAGGGTAAACTTCTCCAAAGATCATCTTTCAAAGTCTCTTCATTCACATCACATCCTGTAAAAGGGAGGAGGCTGCTCTCCTCTGACTCAGATGTTCCTTTGTGATGGGCCCTTTAGAAATTCAAAGATAATCAGCATGCTGTAAGAGGCATGCACATTAGAGGAATAGAGAAAATTAAAACAAAAGCAAACCCTTAGCCTTATCTAAAACTTCAGGAATTTTATCAAAGTCTTTGGGTTTAGATGCCTGAAGTATAATATGTTGGTTTTATATCTAAAGGGACAGGAGAGGAACAAAAGAAAGCAGAACTGGGAGAATTCAACATTAAGAAATGGACAGCATTTCAAAATGAGGGTTAAAAAAAAGGAAATAATTGCAGAGCAAAATACAGGCTGACCCCAGAAATGCAAGAGGCATTATTTTTATGTTGCATATACAGAGGACATGGAAAATTCTTTCCATAGTCCATGTTAATGGTCACTTCCTAAAATATCCAACATTTCAATTTTCACTTCACTGCTTCAGTCAATCTGAGAAGAGATTAAGCTCACCTAGCTGCTGTGTTTAAGAAAGTAATTGAAGCTGGGAATGTGGTTTATTTTTTCACCTCCCATGAGTTGTTTGGGGTTCTGTCATTCTTGCTGTACTTGTGTTTTGATCAGGGGACATTTCCTGCTCAGTCCAGCATAAAAGACCCACAGGGACTCTGCGAGTTCAAAACCTCAGTCTCTTGATGAAAAGTTTCTATTTTTCATAAAGCATTTTTAAAGTAATGTGTTTATATTCAGAGAATAAGTAAAAATAACTCAGAGAAAAAAAAATATATGTGTTGAAGGAATCATGAAAGTAGTTTAGCTTTTTCCCTTTTATGTCTTGGTTCTGATTTTTCCTCTGTGATCAAGATAGCTCCCCTCCACAGCACTGAATGTGTCAAGGGTTTGTAAAGCCCCCTTTCCCTTCTTGATCATATGTCGTTCTTGTATACTTTTTCTTTCTTTTTTTTTCTCCTTTTTTTTAGTGCTTAAGTTTACTCACTCCTTACAGTTCCCACATTCAGCTATGGGAAGAAACTGAAGCCACATCCTTTTGATACTCTGCGAGGACTTCAGGGTCTTTCTCAAAACAGAGTAGCTTGTGTTTTTCCAGTTATCATTTTCCTTTTTTAACATGGGACTTCCTGTTACAAAAGAATGACTTGTACAAGGAAACACCAAAGCAAATGTTCAGCTCATTAAGAGTGCAGTTTTTGTAGGGCTAAATTGATTTTGCTGTGGTTTGATGTCCTTTGGGAGACTATTGACTAATCCATAAGAAATGAAAAATAACAGTAGTCTTATCTGGATAAGGTAGAAAGTGAGTTACATATGGAAATAACAGTAAAAGTTTTTACATTGCTCCCACTTCCCAACCTTACAATGTAATCTTAACACAATGAATGTATAAGAATTATGTTGCAGTTGCAACTCCTTTACTGCTATCCTCTCAGCAGTGCATGCACACACACAGAGGCACACACAGCTGCAGCAGTGGACGAGTGTTACCAGTTGATCCTGTAGATGGCATGAACACAGATAAGCCTAAATTCGCTATGAGGAATTGGATCCAGAAATGTGGCCCTGACATTACAGGGTTGCTTTGTGGCTTTTTCTGTGTATTTCTTTGTTGTTGCCAATTTTTTGTTTTTCATTGAGATTTGTGCTTCCTCCTCTGCCTACCAGAAAGTGCTGTGGAGTCTTTTTGAACTTCAAATGTGGGGCATTTTGTATTTTCCTTACTCAGACTGTATACAACTCTGTATTTTCCTTACAATGACTTAAGACTGCCAGAAAGTTCATAGAGAACTATGCAAAGCAAAACCTCAGTGCTTGTGTTCGGTGGGAGCATCCTTCATCCTTTACTCATCCTTCAGCATTACAGGAAAAAATGTGGAGTGAACTGCAGTGGAGACCAACTGAGTTGAGCAGGCTGACTGCGGCAGCAGGGTCTGTGCCATACTGCCCAGTAATGCAGCGGCGTGTGCCTGTGTCCTTGCTCTGCCCTCAGGTATGAAGCAGAAATGCACAAGAGTTTACGTGTGGTCCACCTATCCACCAGCTGTGGTTGGGAAGTCTAGCTCCAAACTTCTGACAAGCCAGAGTAAAGCCATAGCAGTATGTTTGGCAGGGTCTGAATTTCTCACCCTGTGGACTGTGATTCCCAGGGTGATGACAAAAGGCTTTGCAGAGGGTCATGCAGTATTTTATACCAGGTGACTCGGCAGCAGCCCAGCTCTTCCATGGTAGAAGAGTGAAAGCAGGCTCTAACTACTGGCAGCGAGTCCAGTTCCCCAGACAAAGCAATGCTGTAGCTGCTGGAGGCTGAGCAGCTCCTACAGGCATCTCCAAGGTTGCAGGGGCTGGAGAGGAAACCTCCAAAATTAGTCACAAGTTTTCTTGCCTCCTCCCTTAGCAGTTTATCTAATCCAGAGATGCCACTTTGGGTCTCAATGGTGACCCAAAAGAGGCTGTGCTTTCTAAAAAGTTTGAAAGCCCCTGATCTAGTGCAATCTCATCTGGCTGCCTCAGAAAGCTTGCCAATGCTTTTCTGCCTTTAATTCTGTTAATGTTTCCATTCAGAAATATTTGCATTAGACAAGGAATGTGAGATCAATCACGGCCTTTTAGCATGGCAAACTCAGAGACAGGCAGCAAGGTTTGTGAGCTCTTTGATAGATAACACAAGCCAGAAGTAGAAAAAAACTTATTGTAAATGCTCTATTGAAAACCTAACATTTAAAACTTCTAAAAACATTTATTTTAAGCACAAAAAGTTTATGCAGCTTGTAGGAAATCAGTTTTTGGGACAATAAATATCTGTTTCTATAGTTCTTTTATGTTATTTATGCTTCTTCCCCTACCACCAATAAAACACATAAATGCCTATAATTTAGCTGGTAGAACCAGTAAAATAACTTATTTCCTTACAGAATATGCTACATCCAAGTATCTTTATTTTTTGTAACGCATACTGTACTGTCTGTCATGCACTATCGTGTCTTCTTCCCCTCGGTGGCAGGAAGATGTCTGATCCAATTCAGACAGATCATCAGTTAACTATTTTTAAGAGTGGCATTGTTTTCACATGGACAGCATTGAAACCATATGGTCTTTCCCTTTCTTGTCTCGTGCTTTCATCTAACAGATATTTATGTTTGAAAGTACTGGAAAGCATTTAGCTTTAGAATCTATCCCTACCTTCTGGCACTCCGCTTAATTTCCAAGTTTTAACATCAAGGAAAGCAGTATTTCAGCATGAAAGATATATTTTTTTCCATTTTCTTTCTCCTTTCCACCTTCCAAGAGAAGTGATCTATGCTATCGAGGAATTAAACAGCTGAGGACTTGCTGAAAATGGGCAGTTTTATTTAAAAGGTTTTAAGACCTTCTGTGTGAACCAGTACATCAAAATATTTTTTTCAAAATAATGCATTATTTTAATAAGTGCTATGCAATAAAAATAATAGTAATAAAATAAAAAGGGAAGAAGAAGAAAATTAAATTGTGTACTGGATGGAAAAAAATATATAAAAATACAAATTTGTTTATCTGGAATAATTTTGTGCTTGAAATAATTGAAAATATTTTTTATGAATAAGCACATGACAGAGTCTTATTCAGCAGACTCCTTCAATACATGCATGCATATAACTGCAATTAGTCTGAAGAATGAGAGTTACTCTGGGCTTGTTTACTTGCCAGTCCAATGTGTCATCATCACTGTTTTCTGAGGCTGAAGCAAGGCTGATCACACCCCTGCTTCTCTAAACCAGCAGCTCCTTCCATGATCTGTGCCGGGGACATGGTGATTCATGCTTGGGGTCACAAGGGGATGAAGTAGAGCCCTGTGCTCTAACAGAATTTAATCTCAGTTCCACCCGCCTATTTGCCAGCCTGCAGGTTAAAAAAAGTTCAAGGCATGGGCAGCGAATGAGCACATTTAGGGAAACATGAGTTGAACCATGATCCTTGTTGTGTAGATGAATGCTTAGCTATACGTTCTTCCATCTGCCTCTGATAATCAAGGTCATGCAACATTAGGGATCTATAAAGGGGCAATCATGCAAGAATAAGTTAGTCCCTGCCTTCTTATCTTGTGCATTACATTTGCTTTGTCGAAATGTATACAGTCCTGTCCTGCAGGATCAAGCTCCTTCTCTACCGGTTACTTCCTTGTCTTCAGAAACTTTTATTTCTCAGTTTTTGCACATGGGTTGCAAACATTTTTATGAATGTCGGTAGCTAAGTTTTGAGTGTTAAAAACAGGAAATCCAGTACCCAGTGGTGCACCCAAGACCTGAAGAGGCTGTGGGCCACCCAGGAGGAGGACGGAAGTTTGCAGGGCAAGAGAGACACACCAGACAAGCAAACCAAGACCTGGTGAGGCATTTCTCAAGTGTCTTAGCTGACCACTCCATAGCAAGAAGAGTCTTTGGATAAATGAAAAGACATATAAAAGGAAGAGTATGCGTGGAGGTAGTATCTATCATCATTTTTATACTTTATATGTGTTTTAAATTGAGTTGCCTTTCTTGACACCAGGCAAAGCTAGTTTCTTTTCCATGAAAGAGCAGCAGAAGCAAATTTTATGCAAAGGAAAATGAGGAATGGACTTATGAGGAAGTCCATTTCATATGCACTTTGTTACTGGTGCTACTGAGCCACTTAGCTGGCATGATGAGCCTGGCCAACTCTCAGGGAACTTTGAGCTGGTGCTGGTGGCATGAAACAGGACTGCCGTACTGGAGCTGCCACAGCTTTGGGAAGAGACTCCTGCCTTAGCCTATCTGATATTGCAACTGCTTGGTTTCACGTAAATGCAAAATGAAGGCATCTAAATAAAATCAAGACCTTAACAACTAACTGTTGCATTTGGAAGCATTGCACACTGACCCCCAGAGAAAGAGAAGGATGCCAAAGAATCAAGCTCTAGAGAATTTTATTTTATTTTTTTCAAAGACCTGATTTTAAAAGAACTATACTGAGCATATTAATGGCAGAACACAGAAATAACTGAAAATAATGCACTACTAGCCTATTAGATATGCACAGATACACACAACACTAAGGTAGTGGAAGCATACTTCCACATGCCCATTGGAAGTAAATCTTAGCCATGCTGAAGAAATTAAGATGCAGAGACTGGGAGTGTCCACACCTGCGGGCAGTAAGCTCAGCATGAGCATGAGGTTGGTGTCAGAAAACACCAACCTATTAGTCACATGTTTTTGGAGTGATTAGATCTGAGACACAGCCTAACTTTGTTACTCTGGGGTTACTAAATCATGGGGTCTCATTCCCTGATGACAACTTTAACTATCCATGGTTAAAAATTCACTGCTGTTACGTCCATGTCTCTGTTACCTTTTCCTTCAAGATCTTCCTGTGGAGCAACTGAGCACAAAAGCTCTCTCCTGTGCCATGGCAGCAAACCCCAGGGAAAAGACAAGAACAGCCTATGCTGCAGGCAGAGCTGGACTGGGCTCTGGATCACCAAGAGCACACGTGAATGGCTGGGTTTTGCGAGACCCTTTTTGATTATGCAGTATGGGTAAAGATTGTATAGAGACTGACCTACTATACATTTCTTTCCAGGCTGACTCCTGTTTTTAAAGGTGACTAGAAGTGTCTAAATCTTGATTTTACAGAAAAAAGTAACAGGGACTATGTGTAGATATGAATATTTGCAGGTTCAGGAGTTCCTTCCTGGAGTTTGCCCAAAGAGCTGCTAGAGCTTCCCCGTAGAATCAAAGGGCCTGAAACTGGCTGAGTGATGCCAGAGAAAGATGCTACCTTGCAGTGCAGAGCCAGAACATTTCCACAGTGAAGAGAAAAAATAAATAAATAAATTGCTAACAGTTTGGGAGGCTTTTTGAAACTCTTTCCATATAAAGCTGTTTTTCAATCTGTCATCAATCTGCAGTAACCCAGTGAAGAAAAACAGAGCTGTGGTATCAGTTTGGATGTCAGATCCAGTTGTAAAAAGCTGTTAAAAACATGCAAAGCCAAATTTGGAAGATCTCAATTTCATATTCCTGGAAAAGGATTCATTGGCAGAGACATGAGCAGAAGTTTTAAGTTATACAAAGAGAGTTCCCTAAAACATGTTTATGCTCCTCATTTGACCAGTCTTTGGAGTTCAAATTACCCTGTCTTTTTGCCTGAGTAGCCAGGTTTGCTTTCACAGTATGAGAACTCTTAATCTGCCACTGGCATGGTTAAATTCAGAAGCATTTCACATCTTGGTTTAACATATCCTGACCGATTCTCTCATACTATTACAGAGAAACATTTCACAAAGTAAATACTGGGAAACTCTTATGACCAGTGATTAAAAAACTTCAAAAGACTTAAAAGCCCATCTTGGAACCTGCTGTTATGGACACTTTTCAAAGGCTTCCATAAAGGCTTTTATAGACTCTATCTGCAGTAATTTTGTGTTGGCGTTGCCTGCCTGCAGTTTTATCTTCTCAAATTAAATTGTTTTTCTTTATTTCCTGATCATATTTCCTTCTTCTTACAACTCTCCAGATAGCTCCTTCTTTTTCTTCCTATAGTACATTCCTTTTTTTTTTTTTTTTTCCCTTGAGATCATAGAAACTGAATCTCAAAGGAAAAAGGCCTTTTTGTCACATGGAAGAGATTGTTAGAAACACAATTCATTTCCACTGAGCTCCAGTAATTTCAGTGGCAGAAGAGGATAGGGATTCCCCTCCTTTTTCTCAGATGCCACACTTCCCCAGAGTTTCCTCAGGTTGCTGGTAGCACCTCCAACCTAGCTTATGGCCCCAAACACAAACACACACTGTCAACAGGGGAAGAGCAGGAGAATGCCTCTGCACTGTTCCACAGATTCTTGTTGAACACTTGGTTACTGCCCCAAGCCCATTTAGTGGCAATTTTTTTGGTTTATGCTGACAGCTCCCTATCATCTCAACTAGGAAACTTATACTAGGCTTTTGTAAGCATAAGTGAAAATACCTGGGCTCTGCTTGTGCTGTACAGAACATTGAAAGTCTTTTGCTTGTGTAAACTGCCATGTCTACTTGTGAATAACAAATTAATATTATGTTCCCTTGTCCGTGAAGCATTTCACAGTGTTTCCAGGTCAGTCAGAAGTTGAACAATTATGTTGCAATATGACCCTACTTGCGCTGTATCATAGGGAACTCACATAGCATCAAATGCAGTGGTAAAAAAATCATGCAGAAGTCTTCCTTTGGTGTTTCCATTAACACACTGAATTTCACACCCACGTGTGAGCCTTGGAATATCATAAAAGTGTCACAGCTGCTGCTAGAGTTTTAAGCTTAAACTTTAACATCTGGAGAATCACGAAGTCTACTGTAAGATGATAAATATAGATGTTTAGATGTTTGGGGCAGACAGAAGGTATGCATTTTTTCTTTCATGCAGTCCTAAATATATCATCTATTTAAAAGGTCATCGTGATGTTGGAAAACCACTTCTAAAAAGAATGAAATAAAGTGAATAAAATATATTTCTGGTTGCTCTTGGCTCTTTGAACCTGGACAGCAAGTCCAATTTGTAAGTCTTGGATAAAAGCAGCTGTTAAACATTTACACGTTATATTTCAGGTTCCAGTCAGGTAACTGTATCCCCAGTTCCACTTTTAAATAAAGGATAAAGTTCATATTTTACTGTCACAAAAGGAGGATTTTCAGAAAGGTACACTTAACCAGTTTTCTTGCTCTTATAGCTTTCAGAAGATATTTTTTTTTTCAACCTTCTGTGTAGCTTCTGCATGTAAGAGAGGCCAAATGCAGATGCACAATGTGCTCAGGGGCTGTGTCCTACTCATCTGCACCTTGTAAGCTGCCCAGAGGCTGTGTGTTTGCCACAGCAGCAGTTCTCTGGCAGACTGCAAAGCCTTCTATCTTTGAGAAATGTTCTCATGGTCAGCATTGGTCAGTGGATCTTGTTTTCAATTATATCATGAAAATGAAAATCTGGACAAGGTTTGGGATAAGCTATTTCTATGGATTTCTAAAATTGCAATGTAAAGAAACAATATTCAAGAATTTTGGAAGGAATATAAATCCCCATGTTTGAATATTCAGGTTCAAAAGAACTGCTGAACAACAGCAATGGGAAAAATGTTTCTAGACAACTTTACGAGGACTACAAATTTTCCTGTACATTTTCCTAAAGCAAGTGCTATTGTAATACTGAAATTCATACTATTGTTTTTAAGTATTTGTATTGCATTACTACTACAAAATTTGGTAAGAACTAGCATTAATAATTATAAAGAGACAGAAGATAAGATTTCACTGGATTGCAAGTTTGCAGAGTGGCACCATCATCTCTGGCTCATTGTAAAAGGAAGTCAGTGGAAGTGAGGAGGCATAATTCAAGTATATTGGATTTCTTCCCAGTTCCTAATTTTCCGTTTCCATTGAGTCTGTGAGAATTGTTCTCAATCCAATTCCCATGGTATTTAAAGAACTTAGCTTAAATACAGATATATTTGTGACCATATATTATGATCAACTCACACACACAGAAAAGAAGGTGCTCCACAGGAGACTCAAAAACTGTTTTTCTGTGCCCTTCTTGAGATCAGAAGTGGGAATCTTGGGAAGTCCAAACATTCAGCATGTGCTCTCCACATAGCAAACCCGTGGAACTGTAACATTGGACAGTACTGTAGATTTATATAAACACTGAGAAACTCCCTACCTAGACCTGAAGAGTTAGCAAAACTAATGAGAAGAGCAACTGTCTGTACAACAGCCAGAGGATAGAGGAATGGCCACAGTGTACATTTTGTACTTCAAATTTGTTCTTGTTACAGTTTAAGTGTGGAGTGTATTTCTGTCATTCAGTGATGATTTCCTGGAAACAGAAGCAGCAAGAAATCTTTATAATAATCACTCTGGACCTTCAGTGCTGCCCTCCAAGCTGTGCTTACATCCATCCTTGGCTTTATTTGGATGGAATCACAGAGGCAACAGTGCTTTCAGGATCAGAAAGCTTTAAAAGCCTCGTATGTCTGAAAGCACAAATCTTGCGCCTGTCACAAAAGCCACCATGCTAGAATCATTCTAGAGTAATATAAGTCTCCTTTCAAATACCAAATAAAAATATATATAATTATTCTAAAATTGAAATTATTCTATATAATAAAATTATTCACTTGTATTATTAAAAATGAAATTATTCTTAAAATGAAAATGCATAAAATATAAACCTTCTCCCTGTTGAGTTGAGAAGAAATCAGAAACTTGTATCTGATGTTTCTGAATGAACTTCGAATCTGAGAATTTCCTCTGTATACAGTTGGCTAAAGGAAGAGCTATGGAACTGAGCACAAGGAATAGTGTCACACGTACCAGTTTAAATTGATTATATTTTTGCTATACATTATTATTATTTTTTAAATAAGCAACAGCAAATTGAATATGAGATGAGGACCTCAATGATATGCCTGAAAATGGGACTTGATTATAAGGTTAAAAGCAATTTCTTCTGTCTACCCAAAATGGGGAGGCAGACTCTCTGAGCTGTGCTCTTCCTTACCAGAGGTATTTATCATGAGAATCCGAGAGCAAAGTGAACATATGATAACTAATGAGCTGCAAAATACAGCATGCCAAGCAGAAGAAAGGAGAGAAGAAGCTGTGTGAAGATCAGACTGCTTTTCTGGAACACTTCCTGCTGTCTCAGTATCTCTTATTTTTATGCTGGTATATTAGATCTGACTGCATGAGTCAAAGTGTCTGGCAGCTCTCATGCCAAGAGAATTACAAGTGGTTTCATGGAAAAGAAAGAGATACTGATTCTGTCCCTTTCTCATTGGTACCTTTTATTTGTAACGGTAAAAGCAGCAGCAACGATACTATGAGATGCTCCCTTCATACAAGGGAAGTGAAAGGTAGCAGTGACAGGGAGAGAGACCTGAACATGCAGTCCTTACAGTGGCAAAAGCTGCAGCCCAAATGAGTGAGCCCTACCCTGCCCCAAAGGGATGGCAGAACTGTGCCAGCACAGTCCTTACTGCAGAACCACAGCGCTGCCTGCCAACAAGGAGCGGAGCCTTTGGAAAGCAGGAAGTTTTTACAAAGAGGCACGTCCCACAGTGCGGGAGCTTACATTTGGGTTGACAGCAACCCACCTGATTTACAGACACCCACTGCTGTGGCGGTGTCTGTCAGTGGCAGTGGAGGAGTACCTGGGTTTCCAAACAATTTATGGTAATAGAAATAACCTGTTTCTTGTGAGTACTCACCGCCCTTCCATCTGCTGAACATTTGGAAGAGATACTTTCCATCCAAATTGGATCAGACACTAACTGCATTGGGCACAAATGAAATACTACAGCCAGCTATTCCTGCCTTGCAAAATTTGTCCCAGACAAAGCATGAAACCTTCCTCCACTTACAACATTTGACATGCTCTGTTTGTTCTAGCAAAATAGGTCCTGTGTAACGAAATAGAGGATTTTGTAAAGGATATTTGTAACACCACTCAAAACCCACAGTTCTCAGTTTTCCTGAAGCTAAGAAAATCATGAAATTGCAAACACCTCCAGTGAGAAAACAATGCAAATATTAATCATAGTAACAAAGAAGTATTTACAGGATTGCTAAATATGCATTTTAGCCTATAACAAATTTAGATGTGCTCTAGGGAAATTTTCAACTGTCCCACTGTAATTTAGTCTCCAAAACTTATTTGTGGCAGCCAGGCTTTACAGTAACCCCCTGATTTTAAATGCAGGTTTTGCAGATTGCAAATGGTGCCAAGAGGCTTCTCTACACTCCCTGCACATTCAAGTTCATCTATCTTTTCAAAGTTTACATCAATAAATTTCTGTTCATGAACTTTTGTGTTTCTGTCTAGGTTACGTAATAGCTTTCAAGCCTCTAACAACGTATATAAAAGTATAGCACACTGGTTTTCTGAAAAAGTTGACCTTTTAAATTCTTACTATTATTTTTTATTTATTTCTGCACCACATAACATAGCCCTGAGATCTATGTGAAGGGTGCAGTCCGTCACACTGGTATTCCTCAAGGTGAGAATCACAGCTTTTAAAACACATGGAGACTTTTAGTTTCTTTCATAAATAAAGATTCAGTAACAGCAGCTGTTTTTTTTTAGGTACTATAGTGAATGTAGATTAAAGCCTCTCTTTTTCCTAATAAGGATGCATATTTACTTTTTTTTTTTCCTTCCCTGACAGCCTTCTGTTTTCTAGTCCAACCTCTTGCTTTTCATTAAAACTTTGTAGAAAATGTGGTCCCATTATGCACCATTCACACACATTTTAGTATTTGTAGAAGTACAGCTCCAGATAGGCTCTCATGATTGATTAAGTTGATGCCGGGACTTCAGAAAACAGTGAATTCTGTTCCAGTATAGACCTGATATATTTTTGCTCTTTCATTGAGTTTTAATACAAAACATAAGATTTTGAACATTAATACCTGATGCTGTTTGTGACCCAGCTGGCATGTATCTGATGGAATGTAGCTGTTGTCCACTAATAGCTAACATGTACAAATATTTGGGTACTTTCTCATGAAAGGACCTCAAACAATCAAAACGTGATACTATTTTTTTTTTCTTTATGCGGTAGAATCAGAAACTATTTGCTACTTTTTTTCTATACTTGATAAAAAGGTAGATTGATGAGGTTTGGGAGTGGCTCAGGAGACTTGGTTGGTTTTTTAGATAATTGGCACAGCATGTTTTCTGGGACAAAGAGTTTTCTTCTCACTCTACTTTTATTTCAATCCTTGCTGTCTTGGAGCAGATGTCATTAACAATGTCTAATTCCAGATGACTTTCTTAATGCATCTTACTTCAATGACCAAAAAAATATACTTTGCTACTAAACATTCACAAAAGCACACAAACGAATACCCATATTTTATTTTTTTTGCAATTCTGTAGCGCTCTCATTGATCTTGTATTAAATATTTAAATTCACTAACTTTTAACCTTGTCCCCACTCTGCTTCTGAACACAAAACTTTAGCTCTCTGGAAAAAGCAGTTTTTCAAGGATGCTTAATTTAGACATCTACAGCTCACTCACTGCATTCAACAGTGTATGGTGATTTAACAGTATGGTTCCAGAATTCAAGTGCCAAGCTTTTTTTCTTTTTTCTTTTCTTTTTTTTTTTGAGATAATGCAGATTTGAGGTATGTACTTCTACTTATTCATGAATGGCTTAAAATTTAAAACAAAATGTATTAATCTCTTCATCTGACTGACTTTAACAGTATTTTTAAAGGTTCCATAAACCAACTAATTGTGCGAAATGGTTATTGTTTGTTAGTCTCAAGAGATCACAAGAAGGTGGAGGTATAAAATTAACTTTTCAAAGGGACACAAATAAGAGACAGAACTCTTAGCAACTTACGTCACCCACCAATCAGCAGTAAAATACCATTCCTTTCTGATAAGTATTTCTCCAGTAACATCAGGTCTTCATTAAGAGTTTGATGATAACAAATGACCCTAAGGAGGACTCTTTGGTTCAGCTCAAGATCTTTTGTAATAATCCACAGCTGTTTGAAGAGTGATGGTGGTGGGAGCTTCCCTGAAGGAGTATAAATAGCTTTTCAGGTGGTTTCCATAGTTTCTTTGGGGTAAGCAGCCTGGTTCATCAGCTCAGCTGTAGAGGCCTGTTCCTGGAGTCTTTTCAGTTCTTGACTGCAATTTTCCCCATTAACCTCATGAAATTAACTCTTCCCATGGAAAGAAGGCAGGGAGGTAGGTAGGTGTATTGTTTCAAAATGATGCGAACATACTGCAAAGAAGATAAGCTTTGTGAAATCCAATAGTTGTTTCCCTCCCTGTTATTGGTCTCTCCCTCTAACTTCTGAGATAGAACAACTGTTTGATGCTGTTATTCTATTATGTAGAGTATAAAAAGAGTGGAATTAAGCCTGCTAGTAATGATCCTTAAAGTAAATTAGGGATTTAGCTGGTGCACCTAATCTAAGAAGTGACAAGGAGCATATTAAAGGAAAAGAATGAAGAATATGGTTAAAGATATTAATGGTTTCAGCTTAATGCAAGTGTTAAAAAGTTGGACTTAGTTATTGAGACATAAAAATATTACAAGTGATACACATTAATTTTTCCATATAATTATGTGCGAATAAGAACACAAACAATATAGCTTATCCCAGAAGGACAATATTAAAGATTCATGGTTACACATCAGAGTGCAAAAGTGTTGTTTAATTCATATTTGTGTATGAAATTAAATCCATGAACACATGTAAAACTATATGTTGTATGCAGAGCCATAGAAAAAAAAAAAAAAAGGCCTAAATTCTAATTTAGACTCCTATTCCATAGCATGTTTTTTAACCTGATAGTGAATTCTTTTGATTTGTTTCTAAACTGGCCTGAAAAGGCCATTCTATGAACAGGCTAGAACTTCCCAGTCTTTGGCTGACCCTGTTACTACAAAACATGACCACATTGTTGCATGAAGATGACTTAATTGCATCAATATTCTCATATGTTATCTATTGTTACTTTAATATTGTTCTAAATGGATTTAAACTGACTGCACAGCATTTATATATATATATGAAAAGGCTAAAAAGCTGCCCCCTGCCCCCTTTTTTTGATTAAGTTGTTAGCCAGTTCATATATCAACTGAGTGGTTTAAAATCCTGCCTGCATTGTAGTTAATGCAATTTCAATTAGACCAAAATTTCACATTTGTAGTAGTTCTTGCCCTTCAATTCATATAAGTTATGATAGCTGGCAGGCATACTCCAGATGTGGTTCAGGTTTGCCTCAAAAAAAAAAAAAAAAAAAAAAAAACATCAGAAGAAGCTACCCACAGCATGGTTCCACATTGCCAAATGACAAACTGGGGCCAAAAGCAGTTTTTTCCACGTTTACTTTAATCAACACAAAAATTTGTTTCTAACAGCAGAAGGATGAATATTTCTGCCTGGGATGTTATTTTTTTGCCCCAAATTACCAATTTGAGTTGAACAAAGCATTTCCTGAGTTCATTTTGATCATTTCCAGTGAAGAATTACAACTCCATGACCATCCAATGTTGAAACACGTTGTTGCAAAACTAAAAGCATTTCTGCTATCAAAACAACTTCGCTTGTAGGAATTTAATTTCTTAAGTAAAAATAGATCTAGTTGTTATATTTTAGAGACCTAATATATATATGTATTAAAAAAAAAAGCATTCTGTGTAAACATCAGTGAGTATTTCACTGTTTAAAAAAATCAAGTTTTCCTTTTATTTCTTAATTCCAGCTTGTCTTAAATTATTTATTTCCCAATTCACTCAAACACATTCAGCTATTCATAGGGCTCTGATTCTAGCCATTTGCAATTGTTTCTCATGTTGTTTGCAATTGGGGATAGAAGCCAAGTCACAGAGGAACAGAATAAGAGGGAAAGAGGGGTTATAAAAAGGAAAAGGCAGGTTGGTGCAATGGAGGAAGAGGCCAGTGAATTCTCTTGTCAGATGATTCATCAGTAAATGTAACTGGAGAGCCTGAGAAAACTGCAAGGTTTATTAAGTAGTCCATTATTTAATGTACAGGTGCAACATGGGGAGATGAGCTGTCTGTAGAAGAGGTAAGGTCAGAATTCAGATCAGTCACTAAATCCCTTTTATTTTTTCCCCTTGTTCACAATGTGTCGCCCATGGGCTGTTCTATATCATACAACTCCAAAATCATGGCAAATAGAGACTCTTTCGGCTCAGGTACCAGTTAGACTAGTCAATGACACAAACTTTGTTTCAAGCTGCTTTAATTTGGAGATAAAGCAGATATATGCAAGCAACAAAGATGTCCCCATCCACTGATTTTGTGTGGCGTGCAGCTTGGCTGGTGCTGCAGGGCCATGCGCAAGGACCTGCTGAATTTTCCAAAGAGCTGTGGCACCTCCTGCTTCTGGGCAAGCCATAGTAAATAAAGATGCTATCAAGAGGAGAATAATGGCACCTCTTCTTTACTCCTCCTCCAAGTTCTTCTGGGCTCCCACAGTAACGTTTAGCTTGGAGGTGGTGGAAGAACAAAAAAACACCTCACCCTGCCAAACTGTTGCCATTTTCCTCAGTCAGAGCAGGGTTCACCATCTCGTTGAGACCTCCTGTCCATTTGAGTTGCTCTGACTCCAGTCCTTGCCACCCTGAAATGCTCTTCCCCGGGAGAAAACAGAGACTGTAGCTACCCAACATAAGAGAGCTTTTCAGAAAATGAAGAGTGGAACAGGGCCAGGACCCGGCTGATAATGTAAAGCTTTGACTAAGGTAGTGTCAGCATCTCCATTTCCTTAAATTATGACATAAGGAAGTGTCCTTTCATAGCTTATTCAGCTGGGGGAAAAGAAGAAACAATAGCATGACATTTTCTAATCAGATTTTTTTCCCACTTTTCCAAAAGACAGTGTCCATCTGTTTTAGCATCTGCTCAGTGTAGTTCAAATCCTACTAAAAACAACAAATAAGTGAAATGGCTTCACTGCCTTCAAAATGTCAAGATCTAAGGATTTCTTGGGGGGAAAAAAAGTTACACATGTTGTCATTATTACTGCAATAAAGTGCTTCTGACCCCCGTCTCTTTAAATACAGTGTGCAATCTCCCCTTATTTCAGCAAGTCTGAGAGATGTTCATCACTCAGTTTTGATGTTTCTAAACACACTTAAAAAAAAAAATGCAAAAATTTGCCCTACTCTAGACTCATGATAAAGGTGTTGATCTTTCATTGTGCTTTCCTTGGAGCAATTACAGCAATAATGAAGGAGCTAACTATGCCCTTGAAATGAAATACCACTTACAATACAAAACATCTGATAAAAAAAAAACAGAAGTCATAAGTCAATCTGCACATATTTTGTTTCCACATATCTTCAACAGAAGATGATGGGAAAGAGTTATTTGCAAAAGGGTCGTGTTGGCCATCTTTCTCTCTCTCTGAGTGCCCACTGGCCATACCCTGCTCTAGTGAGTTCTAGTTCCCCAGACGTGCAAAGCAGATACCTTCACTCCTGCTGAACACCGAAAACATTAAATTTTCCTGTCACTTTTACTAACACTCCTGGGAGGGCACTTTCAGGGTTACATTTTTGCCCTCAAGTGTGCTCATTCTGCTGTTCCAGTGATCTAAGACACTGCACAGAAGTAATTTGATCTCAATATTCATAAAATAATTTTAGTTAGAAGGGACCTTTGGTGCTCATTCAGCAGTTAATCAACTCACATGCTATATTCATAAAATAATTTTATCTCAGTGGTCATAACCTGATGGCATATCAGATGCATGTCTACCTGGCACATGATATTCTGCTGAGCAATACATTTATAAAATCAGTTAAGATTTTCATTTTGGTTTTAGAATGTTCTAAATATACGGATTGAAATTATCTCTAAGTTGTAGTTCGTTGAATAAGTATTGTCTCTGGATATGACAAAAAAAAAAATATTGCCAAAACACATCGTTTCAGGCAAAAGAAGTAGAAAGGAATACACTTAGAAGAAAAAATACTCTGGTTTGGGATGTCTTTTATTCGGTGTTACTGATTCTAGGAAAATTTCAATACTTGTGTATGTACGCTTTATGCTCAACTCTGAACTGTGTCTTACAAAGTTCCTTTAAGAAAAGGAGCGTGCCTATCCTAATGTGGCAAAAGACAGATGCAGCAAAATTTCTTGTTGCATCTTACGTTCCCTAGTCTCCTTCCTGTGTGTGCTCACCCATCTTCTACCTCATACGTTATGGATTCCAAAAATGATCTTCCAGCTTGTGTTTCTACTGTTCCACCTTGTCAGTCTGATAGTACCTGCTTGAATGAGGAAGGGTGGCCCAGGTCCAGCTTTTCTGAAAGGATCAGCCAGTGTCTGACAGATATTACTAGAATGAGGTAATCAAACAGTAAACTACCAAGAGAATTGAAGGATTTCAGTTTCACAGATTCTCTGTGGGAGCCAGACAAGGTTCCAATTGAACCAGACAATAATATGAAAGGGTATTTATGAAAGAAAGAGTTGTGTGTTTTTTTTTTCCCCCTCAAAAAATGGAACAAATAGATTTCCAATCGGAATAACCCTCACAGCCATGTTACCTGGGGGGTTCAGAATTAAGGAAAGAGATCTACTCCATTGCCTTTAATAATGCTGAGCTATCTGTCCATTTTGTTGAATACCGGTGGTCCATACTTAGCACAGCAAAAGATAAAAGATTTGTTTTTACTTATGTTTTTACCACTGAGCAGAATGAAAGATCTGCAAGTAGGGAAAGCTGTTCATGCACAGGCACTGACATCTGCATTATTAAGCAATGAAGTCTGATTTATCCCACCTATTTCTGTTCCTTCCTTCCCCCCTTTATCCCACAGTTAAAGTTCTTGCTGGTTCCAATTAGCATTTGTACATTTCCATGAAAATCAATATATTAGAAAACAAGGGGTTTGGAAATAGTAAGAGATGAAAACAACTGGTGACTGATAAATTAATTGTGTTAACATTGCTGACAAATGTCAGGGTGGATAGTAAAGCATGGTTAGAAGCAGCAAGAGAGATGAAGTATCATGTAGAGGTTTCAAATAATATCTAGTCATGGTAATTTCATATGGAAACAAATACATCTAAATAGCTGACCTTATTTATAGAAGGAATGGCATTTATATGGCAAAAGAAATGGAATTTAAATTATTGTCTGTAAATGGCAGTAATTAAAGATTACAAGGCTACAGCAGTCTTCTGTAGAAATAGATGGATATCTGATAGCATGAATTAGTGATGGAAAAGCCTCTATTCAGTGCATAATTCTCATCAGATCTTCTTTATCTGAAAAGTGTTATAGCTCTATCATCAGTGACTAAAATGGAATGAATTAAAATGTCATCTGGAATTAAGTCTATCCTTTTGTTGTTATTCATTTTATCTATCAGTGGAATTTTTGCATGAGGAGGGAAAATATCAGTTCATCTGATAAATTCAGTTTTACTAGTAGTTTCAGCCTGAAATGATTATTGTTTTCAGTAACTTGATTAAAACATGAGCTGTGTTAAGCATTCCTGCTTTTTAACTATATGGATAAATTCATTGAATCAAAAGGATTATACTTGTTTTTGAAAGTGTACAAAAGGTAGTCTATACATAGGTTTTGGTGAGAAGTACAAGCAGCATAGTTAGCTACAAATTTTAGCGTGGATTTAGTTTAAAATAATGTGAAAAATTTGTTTACTGTTGTTTATTAAGTATTCTTCTTTCTCTTTTTGTATGATAAATTCTGTGGAAGCTTGGCTCCTTGGTTGGTTGCTTTGAAATTCACTTTGTAAGTGAATAATGAATATGGGAGAACAGCCCATGGAAAAATGAAATGTCTTTTACAGATTATTTAAGTGTTAATATCAAACCAGGAAGCTTGGTAACAGCTGAAATTGTGAGTGCAAGATGTGTTCCTTATGCAGATAGTAAAAATGATTTATCCATAGATCAGATTCATATATGTATAGATTTTTAAATAAACTTCTATTTCTGAATATTAGAAAGTAGAGATATTTCTTTCCTTTTTAACACAACTTTGTGACAATAGAAATATGCATAAACTCCCTTTTCTAGCTCAAGTTCTACGGACACAGGACCAGTTGTATTTATTTCTTATACCTTTTCATTGCTTTTTCCCTTGGAGCACTCTGAAAGCCACTGCTGTGAGTCTGCTAGCCCAGCAGAGGGTTTGCATTCAGAGGGGATTTGCAGCAGTGCAGTATCCTGGCGGTGGTTGCCCCCCTGTCACTGGCAGTGCTGAAGCAGGACACAGCACTCTGGAAGTGCAGTAAGGACAGTGCTTTGCTCAGGGGATCCGACTAAGGAAGCAGCTAAAGCTTTCCATGTAAGGAAAAGGCTGCTTTTAAATTAAACTACTGATCTTCAATGTGTTTAACTAATCTTATAACAGGAAGGAAGGAGGAAAGCAGGGAATATATTTGATTTTTTCTTTTACATTCCTTCTAAGAATAAATCAAGGAAACTACAACAAGGTGCCAGTTTTGTACATCCTGGAGTGCTGTGCACTGTTCCTTAGAGCACCTGGGAACTGCTGCTTCTGGACCCAGAGTATGCAATCCCAAATATTCTGCATGAGTTGTTTTAGGAGACCTTATATACAGGAAAAGTATCCAATAGTGTATTTAAACCTAAGCATAGATGAAGTATAATGAACAATCTGTTAAATGTTAATGCAATTTATCCTTTCTTAATTTACAAACATGACATATTGCATGTATTTAGTGTTAATCTATTTTAGACACTCATTTGTTTTGACCTATGTCCATAATATATTATGTACCTTGAGATATTTATCTTGTCACTTTGAAACAAGATTACAATTAATATGACACACATGAGTTTAAATTAGTACTCCAACTAGAGATGTGTGAGTAATGAATTAGCCACAGTCCTGAACTGTTGGCAGACAATTTAAATTGCCTGCCTCTTTCTCATGCACGATCTGGAATTGCTAAATATGTATATGGACTTAAGTCAACATGTTTTTTAGATCATTGACTGAGCAATCCTATTTAAACACTTTTTCTAGTAGAAACTGACAAAAAAGAAAAAAAAAAAAAAAAAAAAAAAAAGTTTGGGACTGTATAGTCAGATGTCTGACTGTAAACAATTCTTCCACAGATTTATTTTGTCACACCACATTTGGTTTGCTATTGTAAGGTCAAGGCTAAAAAGTTAAGTGGTTGTCTATAGGAAGCAGGACTGTAATTGTGATATCATTAGAAATACTGAATTGTGGATAATACTTTATATTTGTACTTGTCACTTGTCTGGTTTTTGACAAGAGGAGGCAGTTTTGATGGGCTTCCTGTGGTCCTTGTGTTTTTTATCCTGTTATCCAATTTTCTGCTGCACTGCTTTCCTTCTGTCACACTGACTGCTAGCCAGCCTTGCCTCCTTTGCTGGAAGGGCATACAAAGCTTTTCGCTATAGTGGACAGAAATAAAGGGAGAGGCAATAACAGGGCTGAATTTTGATAAGTACCTTATGTCCCCTGCCCAGGGTAAGTCATACATGACCTATGTATCACCTGAAGGTCTTTCAAA
This sequence comes from Nettapus auritus, assembly GCA_011076525.1. Taxonomy (NCBI): domain Eukaryota; kingdom Metazoa; phylum Chordata; class Aves; order Anseriformes; family Anatidae; genus Nettapus; species Nettapus auritus. Next base: position 13,201,377 of record CM021771.1, read on the forward strand.
TATTATAGAAAAAGTAAAATTTATGGATTTTTTGTATATAACCCAATATATACTTTTTGAAATTAAATAAGTCCTGAAGAGGGAGAAAACAGTATATAACTTCAACTGCTATTTGTAGGTGACAGGGAAGTACTTAAGTGGAGTGATCCTGTGTTCTTTGGAAAAAAAAAAAAAAAAAAAAAAAAAAAAAAAGAAATCATAATGTAAATCCTAGTACATAAGTGAATACTACCCACTAAACCTTTACTCTTTATTCAATTTATAACACCCACTAGTCTTTTGGTTATGAATTTCCACTAGGTTTCCATGTTTTATATTTGGAATTTGGGGTGAACAAGATCAAACATATACAAGGTTAATGCTCTTTGCTCATGCTTGCATGCTGATTTAATCTGATTTAGATGCATCTTGTACAAAACTGGCTTAGTCTTTGCTAACAGCCACATTTGCTCCTATTCACTGAAAATAAGTTCCCTAACATTGTCCTTTCCCAGGTTCAGCAGTTGATGGCACTTTAATGCTTTCACCCATCCCTCTGAAAGGTCACACACACATGTAGGCAGTTTGCATCAAGCTGAACTGCAGCTTCCTGAGTGTCCTGTAGAGTTGTCCCAGACTTTGCATGAACTTTTTCTTATGCTTGTTGTATTTTAATACACTTGGAAACCTCAGGACACAGGTGTAATTATATGAGCAAGATATTGAGGCTATGTCTGAACTGGCAAAGCTTGGAGTGCTTTGCGTTCCTGCACTTAGATTCGTGCTTCATTCGGCCTCTGCCATGATGTGAGGCAGAGCTCGCAAGAGCTGCTACCTCCCACCACGCCTGTCTCCTTTGGTAGGGATCTGGTCAGCAGGGGAGTGGTGGCACACATCTGGATACCCTGGAGACAGGACAATTGGTGTGCCTTGGGATGCTTCTAAACACAGCTCAGGAGAGCTATGTTTCCTTCCCAACGCACCTACTAGCCCACTCTGTCTCCTCAGAAGGCTCCCAGGTGCATTGTTTTTGCATAGCTGAGGTAGGAATGCTCTTGCAACAGGCTATTATTTTGCCATATGTCATAGACTGCCAACACTCTAGCCATTGCTATAATGCCATAATAGATAATGTAGCTGATATGAAAATTAAGGATACAAGAGTAGACTCTTACAGTTAAAATACAACTTGATAGAGGGGTGGGAGCTACTGGAACATACTGGAACATACTGGAACGAAAGGTCCCAGATTTTCTCCACTTTGAAAGAAATAACAGACAAACATTATTGTAGCTGGACAAGCTGTGGAAGTTTGAAATGCATGCTGCTGTTTGCACAGCCCAGGCATTCATGTTTTCAGTTAAGTGGTCGCACTTGCTGCCTGCTGTGGGTGATACTTGCTAGAAAGATGTTAAATGTAAAAAAAAAAAAAATAGGTTCAGTAAGCTAGCAGCCATAACTGTGTTACTGAAAGAAAGAACATCTATGTGCTCCCTTCATCATTGATATGTATTAAGAGAACACATTCCTCCTATACTTTTAATCATTAAAATACATTTTCAGCACAGGAAATTTCTGGCTTATGTGGAACATTTTAATGTAAGTTATTTACTCTATTATTCCTCTTGTTACACTCAATATGAACATATACTGTGAAGGAAGAAATAATATTCCTGAATATTTGGGAAGTCTTGGCAGTGCTGTTTCTGGAAAACAAGGCAGTGTCCCAAAGAAACATCTGAATCCTTTATAGCCAGTACTTTTAAATCTAGTTTGAATAATGCAATAAGTTATAGAATTAAAAATGAAAACAGTACTTTAATCAGAGGTTGAGCTATGAGTTCGTAGATCTCTTTATAACTTTGTTTTAAAAAGTTGTTGTTTTTTTTTTTTTTTTTTTTTTTTTTTTAAATGTGCCATATGGGGTGTAGGATGGAGCTGGAACAGATTGGTACTCATTAATCAGTAATTCATACTTCATACAGAGCAGAATTAGTGTTAAAAGTAATGAATTCTCTAAGTTAACATTCTCAGTCAGGGACAGCAAACACAAGAATAATGATTGCTGTCCTTACAGGGTTTCTTCCACAACCTCCTCCTTCATTCCCACAGTACAGCAGGAGCGTACGCAGTTTTAGACTTGGAAATGAGTGGCTGCAGGAGCCAACATTCATGCTTGAGGCAAAGGTGATACAGAGAGCCATGAACTGAGAACAGTCACACTCCGAGCAAATCCAGGATGAGACTGCAGGAGTTACATGATATCATAAGAAAACTGACCGCATAAAAGAAACTTTAAGGGCATCAACAAGCTTTGATAAGTCAAGAAAAAGGAAACCAGATCAATTTAATACTCAAAGGTTCTGTTAAAAAAATAAAAAAGTTGAACTTATATCATATACTGGAACTAACAGTAAAATGGACTGCCCAATATATTCGCAAGGTATTTATACATATTTTTATCTAATTTTATTTTATACTATTGGTGATCTTAAGAAATCTTGGTTTTTTTAGACCACTTAATGAAGGGATGCCATCTGGTACATCCCATGCCCAGGACTGCAGTCAGCAGAGCATGCATGATGGAGTCCTCTGCAAGGTATGGAAGATGCCCAGGAAGTGCCTTCAGGCAATAAACTGGAAAGTCTCTGAGTTCTTAATTACTGCTGTGACTTTCTTGTCTACTGGTTTTATCCTTACATATAATAAGGCGTCATCCTATGGACCTGGTTGTAGTGATACATCTCTTCTACTTTTATTCTATTCCTTTATATATTTTGTGTTTATTCTCATGGGAAATAAGCATTAGGGTGCTTAAAATATTTTTGTTTTACTCCAGGCATAAATTTGTGTGCAGGCCTGTGCTAAAATGTGTTCTTTGGGTTCAGACAGAGTATCACAAATCTTACTAACTGGCAAAGCTAAAGAAGATGAACATAAGTCAAAACAGGTGCTCTCATCCTTAGTGTGCTGCAGAATAGCTATGCATCCATGCCTGTGAAAGAGCTCTTATAAATTCCTCATTCAATTAAGTACAGGCTGGATGTCCTGTATTTACTCCTTTTTATCTCAAAACACAGGCAACATAAAGGTCTACTCTGTTCAAAGCTCACCTATATTAAGATCATGCTTTCTGTTTTAATGTTTCTCATTTTAAGGTGGCTTTAACAGACTCCCGTGGTTCAGTGCTGGTAAGTCATATCTGACTGTGGTACATGTCTGAACTTCTGGATACTTATTCATA
>CM021771.1:13204699-13387014 GCA_011076525.1 Nettapus auritus
TTTTGGGGTTTTTTTTTTTTTTTTTTTTTTTTTTTTTTTTTTTTTTTTTTTGACCCAGTGACTACAGTCTAGTAATTTCAGTAGCATTATAACTGTACACTCTCTGGACTCAACCACCATAATAAGGTTTTGAGTTTCCCTAGGAGTAAATGATTGCAAGAGACAATTCCTCTTCTAAACAACAATTAGAGCATTAGCTGAACAAAGAGCTTCATCTGGCAATTAGTATTCCTGTGGTGAACAGGGAGAGAATTAGTCAGAGATGCAAGAGGCTCAGGCTGCAAGAGCTGGAGCAAAAGGCTCGGTGAGCAAGCTTTCTGATGCTCCGATGCCTTTTCTCCTCCCAGTTTGAGAATCTCTTGCATTTATTTTTCACAATAGGTTAATGCTCTCATGTTGAAAGAATACATTATGGCTCAAACATTCATCTCTGCTTCAAAAGATAGGCAACAGCTACTGGAAGCAGCAGGGCTCTCTGCTGTGTTTTCAGTCCTGAGGCTGATCAATAAACTCTGGTGACACAAGGGAGGAAGGGGTAACACACTCACACACTGTTCAGCCCCAGGAATGCAGAAAGGATGAATAGAAAGCTAAATGTTTCTTTAAGGAAAGAGACCCAAGCACAGATGGCACTCTGTATTCATGGAAGGCTCCCACATGGTGCAAAGAATTAGAGCCTGCAGGGCCTCATAAAAATAATGGAATCACCTATATTCAAAATCTTCAGCCTGATTCACTCTCAGCTACATTGCTGTAAGATAGTAGGAGTAAAGGTATTAAAGTCATTAGATTAACACAGTCTAACGCTGTCCTTACAGCTGAAGCTCACACCCACTGTGCAAACTGGTTATCCAAAGGGCTTGTAGTGACTGTGTTATGAATAAACTAGTCAAGAAACCTAAAACTTCATTTTTCGCCCCATGGAACCAGATCTTGGATACTATCTGGAGCTACTGATACTCCCGGTTAAGGTGGAAACAACCCAGAAATCTAGTTTAACAGAGCAGGTGTGGATTTCACAGCGATGGGAATTAGCTCTTGCATTAGCCATTACTACAGTGCTACCTCTATATTTCTTTTCTTTAACTTGAGTAGTGTGAAGTCATGAGAAAAAACAAAAAAGAAAAATCTTGCTCTTTCCATCTAGTAAGCATCAGATGTCTGAAGCTTCTTTAGGAGAAAAAATCAACTGATGTCATTCTTTGCTTTCTAAGTTGCCAGTCAGAAGAACAAATTTCCAGATATTCCAGAATCTCGGATGTCCTGGAACAGATTAAAACCTTGCTGCTAAAGGGATTTAGCTGATTCCAGGAATCTGTACCCTAAATGGAAATGAGCAGAATTTATCTGGTAAACATATGTAGTGGATACAAATAATCCATGCCACACAGAGTCAAATATTTGTATTACTTTCAGCCAATGAAGTCTTACTACAATTTCTGGATCACTAAGTTCACTTGGGGTACTTAGTTCAATGCCACAAAAGATGTAAGAAAATAAAATTGTCTTGATTTTTCTTCAATACAAAGTCTGGTGGTTTAGGTGTGTCTGCAATGTCCGCTAGTAGGTCACTTAGCAAATAGCACCACTTCTTCAGATTTTAGGTCCCGTGGGTGGGTCAGTTCTGAATTTTCCCTTGCGAATGGGAAATAATTCATAATCCATTACAGTACTGTTTTTGCTGCCTGCTTGTTAACGAACATGTATTTGAACTTCTGAGACTGCAGAGCTGTGAAGTTGAAGCAATCTGGGGAGACAAAACCACTTTATCAACTCTGCTGCACACCCAGATCTGCCAGACTGCTCTCGAGGCAGCCAAGAGGGAAGAAGGGTGATGTGGCTCTGTCTCTAGCTCAAGCAGACACCAGGAATTGTATCTGTTCCTGCCTGAGGAATCTTCCTTGCCTGAGATTCTACCAAGGAAAGGACAGATGGAAAGGAACCCTATTCACCCCACATTATGTGTCTTCCCAGTCTCCATCTCTTCAGTCATGAGTGAATTGTTCTGTTGCGGTGTTCTGCTTAAGGGGGCCCTCTGGTCTGGGACATGCCTTGAGTTATGCTCTAGCAGGGTCTGGCCCAGGGAGGGCTTTGGGAAGTCATGACTTGCCATAAATCCACTGCGCCTGGACCTTGAATTCCTGGTAGAAAGGGTTGTTGGTGAGGTAACAGCTGTGAGAAATGTGTGGTTTTGAAATACACAACTGGCTTTGGAGGAAAGAAGCATTATCAGACGAGAGTCACGGGCCCACCGCAAATCTTGACAGGTATGTTTTGAATGTTTGAATTTGGGATAAAATTGGAGACTGAGGAAGAAGATAAGATTGTTATGTGAATGGCAATAGGATTTTTGCCATTTATAAATAATAGTGTGTGTTTCAACTACCATGTCAAATGGAGGCACTCTCACCTCTGTACTGCTCCGGAGCATCATCCTGCAAGCCCTCATCCTGCCTGGCCATATATTGTCCCTTAGAAAAGCCCTCTTTCAGAAGCAGGAGGCCCCTCAGCCTAGGGAGGCAGCCTGCAGCATCCCTCTGTGCCACTACTAGCTGCAGCTGTTGCTGCTACAAGGACACTTAAGTACAATACATTACTAACCAGTTAGATTTTCTTCAGGTGCTACAGTTTCCTAGGTGGATGGTAGGTTGTTCATTTGATGGAAATGCATCCAAGAGCAACATTAAGTGTAAGAGGTCTGTCTGCTTTTAGGCGTGTAGTTTAAATGCTTGGTTTTAGATACTTGAGTGTGGCTAGATTAAGCACTGCTGAATTTGGAGATCATAGAAATGACTATCCTACAAATATACATGCTTATTAGGCATTATAGAGCCAGCACATAAACTAAGTTGGAGTAATTAAATAAGAGGAAGGCGAAGGGGTGAAAGAAAACACCATCTGCTAACTCTCGATCAGTCACTTATAAGCAAACTGGAGTATAATGAAGACCATTGCATTCTGATCATGAATGGATCCTTCTGCTTGCCTTGTGTTATTTTTCCTCAAAAATAGTGCATATGTTTTGTCACAGTTTGGTAAACACATGAAAAAGGGAGGAAAAAGAAAGCTAAAAAACTCTGGTGAACTGTACGAAAAGCAGCAATTGGATGCTTTGTAACTTTTTTATATTTATTTTATAGGCATTTTAATAACATTTACAATATCAATAGTTTGATTTGCAAGCTAAAGGCTTGATTACCCACTGTCAGCAGTTTCACATCATCATAAGATCATTGCATTTGACAGAGTGACTGTGATTTGTCCAGATCAACACTCATTCATGACCTTCCATTCCCAGTTATTTATAGCCGTTAACTCAACACTGATTTTATTAGCTGGCTGTTAAATGTAGGGTATTCATGGAATCTCCTTTAGGGTTGAAATAGCAATTGTTTTTAAAGTGTGTGCATTTTCCAAAATGAATGATGACTTTCTATGCTATTAATATAGAAGAATGATATAAAATGACATATCCACCTGTTGTCAACTACTCTTAGCCAATAACACATGTTAACACAAGGCCAATATTCTTTAATAGTTACAAAATGAAATAAATCAATATTTTGATTAGATGCAAGTAATTGAATTATTACAAAAAGTAAGCATTGTCAAGGGCATTCAAATCCTACTCCTGAAACACTTAAGCAGATGAATGACTTCATATGAGAAGGAACATGCCACAGTGTGTGGGACAAGGTGTATGAAATGTGCTTGTGCTTGCGTGTTTTTTTTTTTTGGAAGAGATTATGTTGAGACATGCAACCACAGATACAGTCTTCTAAGGGGACTTTAAAGGTGAGGAACTCTCAGCCACACCTGCGGCAAGGTGCAGTGATGTTAGTTCACCTCAGCTATGTAACTGAGAGAGAATCTCAAGAATCGTTTCAGAAATTGTGAGGTTGGATACTTTAAATAATATTTTATGTCCCTAATAATATTTTATGTCCCTAATAAAGGATTTCTCATTTATTTTTTTATCTGGAGGACCTTTTAATCAGACCTCATCAGAAAATAAAAACCTCTAATTGTGCCAGGAATCATCTATTTTCCTTGTAAATTTCATCTGAATGGAATTTTGAAAACCAGCTCATCACTAGGTCATTTAGAATAAAAATACTGCATGCCATTTTCACTTTTGGAAGTTGATTTTGCTCTCCACTTAAGCTCATACTGTGCCTCTTCTGACATTGCCAGAATACAGTATGATGAATAGCAGTGTGGGATCACTGTCAGATTCCTCATTGTTTATCTTTGGGTCTGGAGTTACCAACAATCAAGTCCTTGTTCTTACGAAGTCTATCAAAGCACCCCTTTGCCGGGAAGGCAGACTCCTACAACTGTGGAAGGTCCAATTATGCCTGCTGGTGTAATGGGGATCTACAATCTGAGGCTGACAAACTGCGGTGAAAACATGTCTGGGGGAAATGTCCAGTCTGCCCCTAAAATGCATGTATTTTCCTGCTCACAACTTTTTGAGGAAAGGCAATATGTTACTTAAAAGTAAGGAAAATAAACCCAAACATGGTGTATGTGCACGAGGCATTAATTAGGACTTCAAAGTACTTGAAACACTTGATGTTAAGAAGAATTTATATGATAACCGTTATGTTTTGCTGCTTGCAAGTGCTCTTCTTTTGGCCTAATTTCTGTTAATGACCTTTAACTGTGAAAAGCAAACTTAGAGACAGATACATTTGTGCTTGAGATATGCTATTAATGTTCTCATTAGAGTCAGCATGTTTGTGTCTTTGCCAGCTCTTAGAATGCTTTCAAAGTTATGTTCCCAGAGATTACAAAGTCATTTCAGTGCATCTCAAATTGGTTTTAAGGCTGTTAAGGCTAGAGGATTAGAACACGACACTTGTTTGATTGCATTTCAGCCCAACAAACCAGGACGGATCAAGCTCACATAGGAATCGGAAGCACGCCTGCCTCTCTGTGCGCTCCTCATGTAAAATTGGAGGTCTCCAAAACAGAGAAAAGAAAAAGTCCATCTACAGAGCTTAAGGAAATGGCTTTCTCCAACAGCTAATTCTTGTTTCTGAAATAGTATTGCCCTCTTTACACTCAGGGTAACTTAGCTATCACCAGATATATTTTTTTCAAATGATGGGGCTCTCTGAGGACCCTGTCCCTAGCTCCAAAATTATTTGCCTTGCAACATCCACAAAAAAAAAAAAAAAAAAAAAATGAAAAGCACTACAGGGCTCTTTAAACGTGAGTCTTGGGGAGCTGCTTTCTAATCTGCAAAGTACAGTAGGAGAATGTCAGAGCTACATGATGATAAACGTGCAGGGGCTGAGTCTCTCTTGTTTTATCATAAAGGTTTCTTTTTCCCCTATATTTAACTTACACCACATAGTCATCAGGGATGAGTGGGTGCTGTGGAAGAACTATGTGGGAGCAAATTCCATAGCTAAACTCTTGGGTATCTTATAACTTAATACAGAAAATGTATCTTTGCTGTGATTGTACTGTCTCACTGGAGTTATTTTGGCTTAGCTGAATGCTACAGTGAATTCTCTGTTGCAAAATAACCTCCCGCTTGCCTATTTGACATCCAGAAACTTGAAGGGGGTTAGTTGCTGCCTTATGTCATAGTCAATTACTTTTTAAAAGACAATTTTACCAGTTGGCACCCAGCTAACTGACCGTAGCTGCCCTTTCCTTGGAGGCAGTCTCCCTAGGTCAGTTCTGAAGTACACGGGGGAAGTATGTGCACTGTATCTGTGAGAAATAAATAGACATCTCCACTTAAGGAATAATCTGATTTATCCTGTTTTTCTTATGCTGATTTATATAAAGGCAGGGATAGGAGGTTTGTAGCTACCCCTTATTTCACCACAGAGCTCCTGTTATGCTCCCATTTCTATTAAAAATTGTAAGGAGGGAGGGAGGGGGAAGTATATTTTGGCATCATGAAACACACCATTACTTGCATATCATTTCAAAGCAGAGGAACCATGGTCACTGTCACATATTTGTTACTGGGAGAAAAAGATAGGACTCATAGCATAGTCAGCCAGGCCACAACAGTGATAATAAAAAGCTGCCTTGCCCTTAATATTTAAAAGTCCAAGAATGTTCTAGAAACTGAAAAGGAACAAATTGGCTGAGTGCGGTTTAACTGACCAGGGAGAGGGGCAGGAAGATGATGCAGCCCAGTAAATGGGATCCTCCAGATTAAATAAATGAATAACTGCTCTTTCAGAGGAGCCATAGAATCACTCAGGTTGCAGAAGAGCCTCCCAAGATCATCCAGTCCAACATTTATCCTAGTACTAAAGTCCACCACTAAACTAAGTTCCAAATCTAAGCGTTTCTTGAAAACCTCCAGGGATGGTGACTCAACCACTTCCCTGGGCAGTCTACTCCAAAGTTGCACAACCCTTTCAGTAACAAAACATCTCCTAATCTCCAACCTAAACTTTCCCTGGTGCAACTTGAGGCCATTTTGCCTCATCTCAAATGTAGGTGACAACGTTCCTGTTTTTAACAGGAACACATGAGGCATTTCACCCCTGCATATTCTTTCCTTGACAGTATTGGTCTAAATAACTGTGATGCACTGAGGTTTGAGATGCATTTATTGATGTTGTGCTTCTTTAACAGTTCCTTTTCTTCACCTAATTCAAATCCATTTGTTCTCCTTTGCGTAAGTATCTATTATGATTTATAGGAAATCAATCTTTTTCTAAAATAAAACAACTGTTAGGTTCTGTTCAAAGAAAATAATTTTATTATTTTATTTTTTGAAAAGCAACTATTGCTACATGTGGAAAAATGCAGAAAAACATAATACTTCTTTTCTTTCCTATCTTTTAGGGAATGGTACGGGCTAGTCAGACTATATAATATTTATCTAGGTTAGAAACATTAACAATTAACCTTTTTCTGGTATGTAATTGATGTAGCACTTAGCAATGAGTACTCAGATAAATTTGCTTGCAGGAAGTCATCCCCTTTCCTCCTTTTTATTCTAATAAAGGTTCAAGGTTTAACTATCCTTAAGTTATACCATATTTAGAGCCAGCATCCCCTGTAACCTGACTTACACACATTTTCATTTTACTAACTCTCCTAAATGGTTTATATTAAAGAAACTGAACTATGGAATTTCAAGTGTTTTTGTCCTACCAGGTATTAGTAGATCAAAAAACAAAAAATAAAAGCATGAAAAAAAATTCATGAATGCTCCACAGGTGTTTTGGACCTATAACCAGACAACCTTGGACTGTATTTTTGAAATGGATAGGAGGTACTCAACCAAATGAATTACAATAGGAATCTTCTCTTGAAGTTAATGGATACTCCCTTTCCTTTCAACATCTGCAGAGGATTGCTGATTAACACCTGCTTGGTAAATTCATAAAAAACGTACACAGGGTCCATCTAGCTTAGTCATCTGTTTCAAACAGAGGCAATGGGAGATTGCAACGGAATTTAGGCAATGGGAATTTAGAATTTAACTAGTTACTTATTAAAGATAGAACTCCAGTTCCAGAAAAGGAAGTTCCAGAAATTAAAAAGTTCCAGAAATTCATTATCTTCTGCATGAAGGATTTTCTTTTTTCTGTTTACAGATCACTTTTATGTTTCATAAAAACAATACTATTTTCCACATTTGAATATATTATCTCTTCCTACATCATCATGCCCTGCTTCTTTCCATGCAGAGGCACTGGTTAGATGCATGAAGGACAGATACTTCTCATTTTTCAGGTTACTCATCACTGTATTGCATCTTTCTGCATTTGTTTTACCTAATCCTCAGATGCCATGCAGACTTCTGAATGATTAAGCTGCAAACAATATGTGATGGACAGATTTTATTTTCTCAGAATTTGAAATACTGTAGATGCTCTGAACATAGACTGCTCCTATTGATGAGGAACCAAGGTGGTTCTGTGGTTTCAGACTAGAGGTGCGTATTTGCTGCCTCTCAAAAACATATTACATATGGCTTGCAGCAAGAATATTTCTTATTTTAAAAAAAAAAAAAAAAAAAAAAAAAAAAAAGGCCTTTTCATATTTGGAAAAACTAGATGTAGGCTGCTGGCACAGAAGGATTCCTGTGCAATTTGGTATATAAACAGTTGCTTTAACTACTTGCTCCTCTCCACCTCACCAATTAAGTGTTTAAATAAACCTAGAAAGTGAATCCCTGCTGCGAGGCAGACATACACAGACAAAAGATTAAGAAAAATAATGAATAGAATAGACCAAGTATTTTTAACAAATGATTTTATGCAGAGATGTAAAAAGGAAGCAAAATGTGATGAAGGTAGCTGTGGAAATGACAAGATGCAACAGTGGGAAGGTAAAAGTTTTATCTACTTACATTTTCATGATTTACCTTTGACCTGTTTGAGTCAGAAATATAACACACTGTGACCTTCACAGTTTCCCAGGGGAGACTTCTGTACACCACAATTCCCCTACTGTTCTTGGCATAAGGGACTTCTCATGAGCAAAGATGTATGCTTGTTCAGTGTAGTCAAATTCTATATAAAATGATTTAATCCCATAGGAACTGTGCAGTTCCATACATTGTGAAAAAAATCCAAGCATCTCCTTCACAAACAGAAGATCATGAGCCATCCTGTGCAAGCAGGAACCAGGAGACTGTATGTTATCTGTTATGGTGGTTTGTGTTTGTTTGTTCGTTTTTTTTTCCTATCTATGGGATTGCATGGAGCAAATCTGTAACTCTTGGAAGGCCCCTTTGAGATGCATCTCAGAAGTGGTGTAGACACAGGTAGTTTTCAATAAGTATGAGCATCTATTTTTGACTCAGAGGCTGGGTTAACTCCACTGGGAGATGGTGGCAGCATGCAATAAATAGGAAGAAAAACACTTAGGGACTTAGAGCTCTTATAAAAATCAGTGGAAATTATATGGATCCCATAGGCTATTCAAGATACATGCACAATTGCAGACCATTTTGACCTCCCCAGATGCAGTGATTTTGAATTCTGTGCTTACAAGCACCGCACTATATAAGACAAAATCCTGAGCTCTAACTTTTAAAATGTTTACACAGAAATATATGGAAAGATAAACAAGCTTTTAAACATGTATAAGTAAACCATTTAAATCTCTTTCTATTCACCTTAATTTCATTTAAAAACACTTAATGTGGATGAGAGTATACATACATTGGAAGTTCAGGTAATGTAACTAACTGACTTCAGATGCCACCTTTAGTCACTTCAGGTGAAGCTTGTGTGAAAACAAGCCCTGATTTTAACTGATACATGCAAGGCTGCCCTGTGAATCACTTGCCTGACTGTCAGAAAGCCTGAGAGCAGATGAAAATAAGTTAAAATAAATTAGTTAAAAAGAATACCTACCTATTATTAGAAATAGTTAGGATGTACTCCCCATGGTATTACAGATACAAGTTTGCCATCACTGTATTGATGGTTTTCAAAGTCATTCTTGTGTTCTGTGTCATATATTATTTTCATAATGATATAATGTGCTTTTTAATATTATTTTCATTTTCTATCTAAAAGTAATGTACTTAAATATCAGACAAGAATATTTTCAGAAAGCATGCACTGCTATTTAATTTTTCTTTTTGTATACCTCTCATGCAACATTTTGCAAGCAAATTTCATCTCTGATAAACTTACATAGAAATGGGAAAATTCACTGAAAATAGCAATACTATTCAGCGTTCCATGAGAGTGCAGGGTTGAACAGGGTGACCTGCTGTGATCTCTAAACTCAGGGGAGTGGGAGTTCTTAAAAGGATGTGTAACCAAAGCCTGATCTGTGTTTAATTAACAGTTCCAGAAGTCTGGGAACTTTCTGAAATGCATTCTCATTTAGTTAATGCTTTGTATGGTAAAGACGTACATTTTAATGACAATGAGTGATAACAAAGCGTTAATTTTTAAATGAAGTTAACATTGTTTTGCTCATAACTTGCATATGATTAGAAGTAGCCATACTGGGTTCATATTTAGTATCTGGTATATTTTAAGAAAAAATTAGGTACATTCAAGTACCTTTTATCTTAAGAAAGCAGAAAACCCAACTTTAAGTATTCCTTTTCATGTTATTTATGATTTTAATATGCCATAACACATTCTAGAGTTCCTCTTTTTTAAGTCTACCACATAATCACACAGAAAAAAAAATCATTTATGCATAGCAAAAATCAGTCTGTATTTTTTGGTGGCATACAGAACTATGCTCCTCCTTTGTAGAGCTGTATCTTAGTCAATATTTCTGAGGGAGCTTTGTGATATCATCAAAAAAATAGAAAAATTATGGAACTATTTCAAGTGTCTTTGCACTTTCTTCCATATTGATATTGCAGCTGGTAAACCACTAAACCAAGTGTGAGATATTTGCCAAAAAAAGATGTGATCTCACTGCTGGTCTTAGAGATGGTTCCCAGCTGACATTCTCAGCATTGCTGCCTTATACTAAAAAAAAGGCAAAACAAACGGAGATTAAAATGACAGAAATCATTATTAATAAACCACATCTATAATAAAAATGATTTTAAAGTACTGGTATATTCCTATGATCAGGGACAAATTGTAAAAGGTAAGAAATACCTGTAAAGTTATAACGTGAATCACGTACTAAATGCTCCAGTTTTTTGTTAGTTTGTGTTTCAAATTGGAAGTGTCATTGTATGTGATAAGCATGCATAGAAAGGGGCTAATTCTTTTTTTTTTTTTTTTCCTGAATGCACCATGAAACTGTACTCTGTAACAAGTTATTCAATATGACCTGGGCTCCAAGCTTGCCATCCTCACCCAAACCAAGAACTACAAGTCCTAAGCTGAGTTCCTTTAAATAGTTTCCTCTAGGTTTAGTGAACTTTTAATCAGATCCTCGGTTCAGAACATTATGATAACTGTCACCACCTGCCTTCTCAAAAGAAATAGGATATTTGAAGTAAGTTTACATATGCACCAGTTTTCATTGGGTCTGTGCAGTTTGTGAACACTAAAGAGTTCAGATTGCAAATTCTAAGATCATTCCCAGGGTTCAGATGGTTAAAATTTATTTTTAATACAGTAACTTCAAGGGATACCAACTAAAACATTTTTTTTTTCCCTCCTGCTTATTTTTGTTCCGTCTTTCAGTTTCCCAAGTGTAAGATTATATTGTGGAAATTAAAGGGAAGCACTTTCCCTGCATTATCCACTTGACAGTACTTGGTCTTTACTTCGTTTCAGCTGTTTCCCATCCCTATAGTGAAACGTTTCCTCTGTTTTGTTGTTATTTATTTGTTTTTTGTTTTTAAACTGCTTTTTTGCACAGCAACAAAGGCAGTGAAGAAGCATAAAAACAGGGCAAGATCTAATTGCAACAAAACCCCAGAAGTATTATAAATTGCTAAAAAGCCTAAAAAATCCTCTCCTACAGCTCCACAGACTAGCTTCTTAAAAGAGCAATAGAACTTGTTGACTTTGGTGGAAGTTTATTGAACATACTGATTGCTGCAAAGTTTGTCTCATTGGTAAAGGGCGAGGCAGACATATTTAAAAATTTTTTTTTTTTTTTTTTTTTTTTTTTTTTTTTTTTCCAAGGGAGAAAATAAATAAATTCCACGAAGATGTAAAGAAAAATACTTCAACAAATATGCTACTAAAAAACTTATGTCTGACTGGGGATTTCAAAATGTCAAACTTAATGGAAGAATTACAAAATCATGCCATGAAATTTGTATTCTTTTAGGAGCAGTGAGAAGGATGCAACATATTTACAACTCAAGATATTTACTTCTCCCAGAGGACTTGCAGGTGCAGGGCAACCCAACAGTTCACTTGAAGGCACCGTGTGCACTTCTGCTGCTCTTCATGCTCTGCTCTTTTTTATCCTAGAAAGAGGCTGAGTTCTGAGCACTGGAAAATTTCCTGAATAAAAGACGCCTCATTTGTGTTCCTTGCTGTGCCTCTTTAGGCACCATCTTAGCATTACAAAAAAGCCTATATGGCAGTTTAAATCACAACATTTAACAGCATAGTGTCACCAAAATTTTATTTAATCTCTGTTTTGCCATAAGTTTTAGGTTCACACCGCATGAAAAATGTTGTAATGTTAATGGCAGATACATATTGGTTAATAATTGGCACATAAGCATCCTTAAAAAAATCCTTGTTGTGCATGAAATCCTTGTTGTGCATGAAATTTCTTCAAAACAAGATTGTCTTTGCAGTAGGCTTTTGGTGAAAAAAATAATAATCATGTATAAAAATGTGCAATACATAATTTGAACTGTAAGCACTGCCAAAGCGTAGAGGAGCGAAGCACGTTTTGGCCTGGGCAGTTACATGGAGCGTGACTGGTTCTGTTAAACAAGTCTGTAAGCAATCACTGAAGTAAGTTGGTAGTTGTATTAACAGTTTAAGTTCATCCAGAACAGAAATTCATAGTGTACCCTTGAGAAGAATAAAAGACTGTTTAACATCAATACATAACCATGTTTGCATTCATATGAATGAGTTTCATTGTTTCCATTAGCAGAAGCAGGAACAGACTGGGTATTTTAAATTCCTTTGATCAAAGTATATAAACAAGACATATTAAAATTATCCTGGGAGGTGAATCTAGTCAAAAGAAAATATGTAATGAAGAAAATTTTCTTCTTCTTTTGACTTCGAAGAGGATGTCTTCAGAAACGTTCACAAGTTTTTTTTTGTGTGTTGTTTTGTTTTTATAGTCTTCATAGAAATAATAAATATCTCCTGGACAAGTTCCCATATAGTAAGTTATGTCCAAGATGGATATTGAGAGAAGTCCCGCTGGGGGTCACTGGGAGAAAAGGATGTTTAGATGACTTTTATCTCCCATGGATCTATTTTTAGCAGGGGGTTCATTTAAAATTATTTTATGATTTTTTTAAAAAAAATTATAATCTGGATACTGTAAGCCTCATTCTGAACACAGCACAAAGAATATAGGAATGTTCTTTGATCAAACTTCTGCTTTTTCTATTCCGTATTTTCACGTGATAAATTTTCTCCATGGCATATATTCTTAGTCTTAAAAGAGTAGTCTCTAGTCTTAAAATACAAAAGATAATTGTCATTGATCATTCAAAATGCTATGAAAAAGAAGCAAACTTGAAAGATAAACCACGTATCAGAAAATAGTGAGAAGATAGTCAGAAAACATGGCATTAATAATTATTTCAAGAAATCAGTCTGCTTCTTTAGGAAATGCTTTACTTTGGGTACCAGGAAAGGCTGGACTGGGCAAACTCTTCTGGTGTAGCATGGCCCTTAAATGTAACTACTGGAATAAATGCACAGAAATTTTAACTATGTTTTGTAGTCCCATTAGAAGGGCTACAGAGATTTCTCATTTTTCAAATGTATGTTTAAGCATACTAAAGATGTAAACTCATGGCCTGTACCCCTTTGTACCTTCATCTGCCCTGTTTTGCAGTAGTTATCTACAGTACATGAGAAGAAAGCCAGTCAAGGCGCTGGGGAAAAAAAGAGATTTGATGAGTTCATTCTGTAATATTCAATCAGAAGATGGAAAATTGCATCTTGTATCCTTTTATTCATTTAATCCCTGTAAAATTCTGTTCCACACCCAGTGGAGTGTTTTGTTTGTGTTTTCTATAGAACCCTGTGGAAGTATCTATCCATCATCCAAACCCATGTACGATACGTAACTCGAATAAACACAAGTTGAATTCAGCAGAAGCTTTGCCAACAATACAATAAAATATCATGACACATCTTCAGATACAGTTGCCATGTCCTACGTGTTTTTCTCTTATGATTTACCTTCTGGGGAAAGTAATATGTGATAAACTTGTTGCAGGTGGTAATAAATTAGTAAATGCAGAACTGATTCAGAGCAGCCACGTCCGCCCATCGCTAGCACAGATGTTCTGCAAAAGATTTAGAGTCTGCTCAGCCGGTATTCAGCCCCTGAGGTGAATTAGTTGCATGCTTGCAAGGAAAAATGGAAACAGTCCTTTTTTTGCATGCAGTCCCATGATTATTTGCTTTTTCCTTCCTTCACACTCCTTCACAGAGCCTCTCCCAAGTACAGTATGTCCATGTGCTTAGGCTGAGAACAGTTTTTAATCTGCAACATAGTCTTGCTTCTGGTGAATAATTATCTTCCTTTAAAGCATCTTGTAGTATCTTTACTTGGACTTGTAATAATTTCAGTAAATGTACTCACTAGAAATGTACTCATCACAAAGTACTTATTTTTCTAAGAATTGTTACCGGATTAGAGCAGCACCACTTTTGTGGTCTGAAGGGCTGGTTGTTCTATCAGGTTATACTTATCCTATCATAACTAGTATTATAGTTACAGGTAAGGATCACCCAACTGTTTTTATGCTTAACTCCCACTGTTCCTTTGCTTAAGGAGGAACTCTGTTAGTATAATTTTTGAAAATGGTGGCTATTTCAGAGATGACGCAACACAGCCTTGTCAATCTTACTGGTGTTTACTACACTATTTTTTTCTTGGCACTGGCCTTTAATCTCAGAAATCTCATTTAGAATCCAAACAGACTGAGAAAGGTCTGTCTGGGCTCTCCTATGACAGCTGAAAAAGGTTAGATGTAATGTACTCAGATAGGTTCAGCAAAGCTGTCCCTCTCTAAATTCAAATAATTAATCTTTTCCAGATTGGCAGTAATTCAACAGTGAATACATAGAAGCTCAAGCTTTGATATTCACGTGGCTCTTCAGCACTTCAGGATAATATATTACTAGGTTAAGGCGCACTGAAGATGAATATTTCAGTCCTTGCAGTGTCATTTTCCTCATGTTGTCCGATATTTAAACTAAAAATATGATGATGACAGATAATGCTTACAACTTGATGTTGCACTTGCCTCTTGATGTCAGTGGCATTTCTATTAATGGCAGACAGCAACCTTGCTAATCAAATGAATAAAGGCTACATTGCCCAGCGGAAATGGTGAATAACCTAAAAACACGTAGCCAGGGGAGCCTGGCAGTACTCACACCCACTGAGAATTTGGAGACCCCATGAATGACTTTTTCATCTCTGTTCTCAGAGGGCACCATGCCATAGAGCAAAGTAAGCTCATACAGAGACTAACCCTACTTTACTGCCTGCTGTAGCTACAAAATAAGGCCCTGATCCGCACAAGTATATAGGTGCTCTAAGTGCCTTCTACTTTAATTTCAGTTCTTAGACATTCTTCTCTGAGTGTGTTTGAGTAACTTTGTAGATATGCATTAAATTCACTAAATACAGGATCAATTCTAAAGTTACTGATTTTTTTGTTATACACAAACCTTCATAATTGCTGTGATCCAGCTTTGTATCTTTGATAACAGAAGCATCAAAACCAAGCAACCAAAACAAAAAAATTGAAAGTAATTGCATAACATCTTGGTCTCATGATGTAAAATACCCACAGCTCACCATAGATTTACAAAGGTACAAATAAATCCTGCAAATGCAAGTTTTGCTCTTGTTAGACTTCACAGCATAAATGCACATACAGCAACTGCTCAGCCTACTGCTGGATTTATATTTTTTCCCTGGCTTCACAGCCAGGGAACCACAGGTCTAGAGCATCCTCAAAGAGTTACTGTGAAACTTGGAGTCAGGTTTCAGAAACGTCTTCTAAGTCTGTATGTTCTCTGCTTCCCAGTCCAGCTCTGTATAGATGCAATCTGCAATGTTCTGCCACCTGTGCAGAACGTTGATTTTGTTTGTTTGTTTGCTTGTTTGTTTGTTTTTCAGTTCAGGTGCTATTCCCTTACACAACTGAGCAAGCTAACCCATGTTAAACTCTGAGGGAGACAACTTCAGCTCACAGTTGAGCCAATTCACCGTCAGCCACAGAAACAATTCTTTTCATACCTCAGTTTTTAGTAGCATTGCATGCTGTGAGAGTCCACGAGGAGAGGTACTTATTGAGTTGTGTCCTGATAAATGTCACCCCTGCTTAGCAGCCATCATCAGTGATGAAAGTACGTGGTATGTTACCTTTCACTGTGCACAGTGAACTGCTGGATGCTTCATTGGAAAAGGAGCCTGACTACTCATTTAGCACCAGCTATAGGAATGCCCAGGATTCATGCTTTCATTTGGATGAACACATGGACTATCTAACCTGTCTTTTAAAAGGGTGAGTGACAGCAAATATATCACAGTCCTTGGATAACTGCCATTGCTGATAACAACACAGGTTTTATTTTGGTCTGAGCTGTTCTAGCTTTAACGTCAGCTCTCTGCATCTGTTCCCTCCTACTTGGTATTTGCCTGCAGCACACTGACAACATCTACAGATGTGAGCTCGTATTTGCAAGTATGAGACTCCTACCCATTTCCTCTTGCTTAATACTTCCATACTCTGCCTGAAAAATGTTGTCATAAACCCCTTTCACTTTTATTCAAGCAATCCTATTCTCAAACAGGTGTAAGGCACCAACACCTTCTTCTATGCTGAAATGGGCTGTAAATTCAAGGGGAGCCCAATTCTAAGCAAACCTCCAACTACACGATCACAACTGGGGTGACTACCAGTGGTGTGTGCTCACTATCAGAAGGCTGAGGAGATCAGCATCCAGTATAGGGACTTTTCTGAGGTGCAACCAACAGAGAGAAGTATCTCAAAAGCATCTGACAGGGGCTTCCCGTTTTGCTGAGGCAGTGCTGTACAGGCAATGGGATTCGAGAGCCTTTGCACAACCCCCCCCCAAAAAGAAGATGACTTTTTCATGCGCTGTAGGAGTGCAAACCAATCTGCCCTGAGCACCAAAATGTCTTGCTGTCTGTGATATAGTACACTGATGCTAAAATAGCACATAATTTAATATGGCAGACAGCTTCTGATTCACAGCTGAACAGACCCGCAAAGAATCATATTATTACACACTGAGGAAACCACGTATGACATGAATGTGATCTGACACAACTGACAAAACCAGGCAGTATGTATCAAGCTAATCATGCAGACAACAAATATGGGCAGTTTTCAGAGAACAGGTTTTTGATGTATAGTTATTTTCCACAATAAGACATAAAAGCTTTTTTTTTTTTTTTTTTTTCTGTTGTTTTGACCTTTTGTCTCTTCACTGAAAGTGATGGGAAAATCTTTGATTTCACGGGTTGTTGGATCAGGCCCAGGGACCACAGTAGTGTAGCAATTTAAGTCTGAAGGGCACCATCAGAGCCGTGCGGAGGCAGAGGGTTAGGACAGTTGAAGAGATTCAGAACAGAGCTGAGATTCAGAAGGAGAATCACCAATGTGAAGCTCGCCAGGACCTTCTCCCACTGAGTATACCTCTGTTTAGCAAGATCAATCACTCACTTCCACATCAACCAACTTTTTCCAAGATTAGGAAGATAGTAATAATAAATAATTAGCATTTACATCACACCTTTCATCTTCAAAGCATCTTACAAACATTCACTAATTAATCCTCATAACAGCCTTGTGAATTTGGAATTTTCATCCCACTTTTACAGGACTCATTAAGGACTCAAAATTTACAAAGTAAAAGTAAAAAAAAAAAAAAAAAAAAAAAAAAAAAAAAAAAGCAACACTGCCCAAGCTACCCCGTCCCTGACTATATGAGTGTTTACTGTCCACCAGTACATGGGAAAATGTACAGATGCACTATGTCTTGGGAACACTTCTTTCCCAGTAATTCTTGCATTCTCTGAAAGGTAAATACATATGTATCATAAGCTCATGAATGAAACATAGGGTAAAGTAAACCCTATTATTTTAAGAGTCTTAGTGATTGTAAAAAATATTAAATACATGAATTCTGAAACAATTACACAATTATTTAATCTTTTACCAGTTACTCTGAGCATCAATTATGCTTTCTATTATATATCCCTGAAATATCAAGAGAACCTTTGCAAGTATCTATTAACTATCTATTTGTCAGACGTGTGCTGGGAACATAAATGCAGTGCTCCTAAGAGACTGTAAAGCAGCTGTGTTTCTCAAAGCAGC
This sequence comes from Nettapus auritus, assembly GCA_011076525.1. NCBI lineage: Eukaryota > Metazoa > Chordata > Aves > Anseriformes > Anatidae > Nettapus > Nettapus auritus. The sequence goes on from CM021771.1 coordinate 13,222,656, forward strand.
TAAAAGGACTCGTGAAATATTGCTTGCAGTATCTTTTATATCCAGTTTTACATTCATTCTGTGCAAGAAGAAGCTGCTAATGGGGAAAGGAGGAATTGTTAATGAATTCCATCCCTACCTCTTAATGCAGGTTACTAAGAAATAAATGCTATCTTCAAATCTTCTGGTTAGTATGCAGCATGGAGAACAAGTTATAGCAAAAGATAAAAAACTGCACAGAACCACAATGCTGGTGTCTCCCTGCTCCCTATTGTGTGTAAATCGGAATAGATCAACTGAAGGAGATGGGGCTCAGCTGATTCATGTGAGGCAAAAATGCAATGTGCCTTTGTGGTTTATAGACTCCCTTTGTCTTAGAGAGTCTCTCCAATAAGCAGCGCTGCATTTTTCCAAATGAAAAAGAACATGCTGAGAAACTGCTTAACAGAAAGACAGTTTTGCTTTGCAGTTGTTTCTTAGATCTTCATTTTACCTGTGGTAAGAAGAGGAAAGTTAAACAGGTAGCTTCTATTTTTGTTTTCAGATAGGATCGTGTACTTCTTCATTATTCACACAAAGAAAATTACTGCTACTTCAAGGTGAACATAGTTTCATTAATCAGGTTACAAAGCTTCTTTTCTTGCACTGAAACCTAAAAAGAAAACTTCATTCTTGGAAAACACATTGAAATAATATTTTTACTTTGTATTCTATTTCTACAGAGGCAGTTCATGAACTATTCAAGCTAGTGGTTTTCATATTAAAAATTGCTATAAAGTATGGCTACGAAAATGAAATGTTATTCACTGAATAGCTGTATCAGCTCAGATTGTGTTGGAGGTATCTGAGGCTGTGTTGTTAAGAGCTAGATTCTGAGCTGAATGTTAACTATCTCCAGAAATATCTAATCCCTTTTGTCGTCTGTCCTCTCTTGGAAGTTATAAAGCTTCATAAATCTGCTGAGTTCTGCAACTGACTCCTCTCCCTGCTTCCTTGCCTATCTGCTTAGGTTCAAGCCTGTAAATCTCTGCTTCCCAGCTCTCTGGCCTCACCCTTGGATCTGCCTGTTCCTTGCCTGTTGCCCACCTCCTGTGCTCTCCCCTCCTAAACTTAGACCTTCATTTACATAGGGAGTTTTTGCAAACTATATTTTTATATAGTTTGCAAAACTATACACCTAAACTATACACAAACTATACACCTCTTGGCATATCCTATTGTATATTGTGCCTATGTGAAAACAAGGGGATGCTTCACTGATGGAAAGAGGACAGAGATGGAGTCTTCCAAGGAAGTTTGAAAAACTTAATACAATTTCAAACAAAACTCTAGGAAATCACCCTAACTATAGATGTCAAGTGTTAGGACTATCAGAATATTAATAACATGCATATATTATTTGAGTTTTGGTCCTAAGTAATGTTTACTATCATAATCAAAAATACAGTAACAGAACAAAACCATGCACATTTTATCTCTAGGACAAACCCAGCATTAAACTCTGGATACTTTTAAAAGAAGCTGCAGACTTTGGAACCATGTAAGCAAATGGCTCTTTCTGTTTCAGTGCTGACCAGTATTATGTTTGTGCTGCGTCAAACAGAAAGATATACTTATGAGATTTGCCTGCTGGATTGCCCTCAAGGAATGAAGTATTCCCCTCAAGGAATCCTCTCTTTCTCTCCTATGAGGACCTCTCACTTCAGGTTATGGGTTGTGACTGGGTGTCAGGAATCCACTGAATGAATCCCAGGCTTTCACTTTCCTTGGGGCCTGAGTGGGCAATGGGGAGGCCAGGAGCTAGAGGTGGATAAAAATGACTGCCCTCTGTATCAGCCAGAGCCGCATAGTGAGAAGCCAGACAAGAATGGACTATAAAATAGGGACTAAATGAAAACAAGTTTTTTGTTTGTTTGTTTGTTTGTTTTTTTAATTATTATTCAGAACAATAAAATGATTCCAAGTCTACTGAAGAACAGTTGCTTTGTTCCTCAAGCACTAAGGAGAAATTAATTAACACCTTTGTGGTGAACTTAGCTTGAGCTTGAGGTTTCAAAATCTGGAAGGTGCATGTGGTTTGGAGATTGATCATAATCATTTTACAAGTTTATTCATTTTTCCCGACCCATAGATTTTCTCTCAGAAAAATTAGGCCACTTAAATTAGTCTTCATTTTGTGTTTTTTTTTTGTTTGTTTGTTTTTTCACTAAAGCAATTTGGATGTTTTGTATTCAGCAGCAGAACTCATTTTGAACAATACATAGGTAATGGAGCAAAAGATGTATAAGGTAAAAAACATGTGCTGAACATATGTACCCCTGTGATGCATGCCAAACTTAATTAAAAATCAGACCCTAATTTGCTGTGGGATCTAGACAGCATACTGCTTTGTCCAGATGTTTTCAAAATGAGAAAAATATATTCTCTATTGTAAGTTTGCATTTTGCATACTCTGGGAAACTATTGTCCAAGCACTATACAGTCTCTGTTCCTTAAATAGCAACAGCCACATTGTTGATGGTATAGCTTATAAAGCTCAAATACAATTGAGGCCCTCTGAGGACTGCTCATTTTACATTAGGGAGACTCAATGTATAATGATGAATAGAAGTCTTAACAGACCCCTCCGAGAATACAGGTTCTTAGGCTATTCAACAGGAGCCTATCAGCCTTTCTTCTAAAGTACAATGTAAGCAATAATTTCAGATTGCCTGATATTACTTTTGTATACATCATGATAAATGGAGAAAAGCATTTTATTTAATATTTGATTTAATTGCGTACTGTTTATTAATATATCTGCTTCCTGCAACTATTTCAGCATACTAGTTTACCTTTATTTCTGCACAGTAAGAGAGAGAATGATTGGAGGACTTTGTAATCCAGCATATTGCTGGATGTACTCATTAAATGCAATTTTGAAAGTTTATTAATAGCTATTCATGAGAGAAAAATATATGTATTTCAATGAAAAAAAAAAAAATATGAAATACTTATTTGCATCATTTGTGGTGGCCTATTCAAGATGGGAAATTAACTCCAAAACTATTCTGGGAGCTATTTAGGTAACAAGTCCATGAAGTCACATTTTGTTTTTAGAGAATTCCTTAAGGAAGAGGGGGGAAGAAGTGTTGTACACTGTTTAAATGTTTCTTCCACATAATTATTTATTTTTAAGATTGTTAGTTTTTGGTAAAATATTAACAAAGGTGTAGTTTATAACTAATAGTATTCACTGAGCATAGTGGAATATGGAAAATTTCTGGCCCCTGTGGAAATCACTGACAAAATTTGACATGGTATTTTGCATCTTTGGGGCACCTCCATTGTCAAACAGAAGAGGAATTATCCTTATATGATCTTTAATTGACATGTAGGTAAAATTTTATACTTGCTAACAGAATCAACTTAATATTTAACAAATTTAATTATTTCATTTATTATACAGCATATTTTAATGCACATCTTTGCTGAAAAAAAAATAATTAATATTTAAGAATCTTAAACTACCCTATTTTTTCCCCTTTGTTTAATATTTACCTCTCTATACTGCCAATAATATCCAATCATGCAGACTGAGTTCAGTAACAATATCTGACATTGAACGAAATATCTGAGGCCTAGTGATAGGCTCACAATGAGAGTAATGGATCTCATAAGTAGACGGGAGCTCCGAATCTAAGACCAAGGTCCTGCAATGCTTAGAGACAGCTGAAGTTGAGACCCCTGCTCCTTGCATGGTTCAGTACTAGCTCCGTAATATCTTTGGACTTTCCACAGGTCTGGATCCAACCCCATGACTTTGTCTTTTACTGAAGATGTGAACTCTTTAAAAATGTCCCTCTTGTCATGCTCTTTGTTCAGCACTTAGCAGAAAAACACACTCTTCCCAGGCTATCTTCTGGGTGATAAAATAAAACAAATAACTGCTCCAGCATTTCTGGGGAAAGACTTCTTGCTGGAAGGGGGTTTCTCTCTGTCCCCTTTCACCTGTGTGAAGAACATCCCAGGAAGATTTTGGTTGAAGTAACATTCTTTATAGTCACAGAAATATCATGAAAACCCACCAGGTTGTAACTTGCTAAGAATACTGTGAGCAAGAAAGCAGCCTTGACTCTGACAACACTGACAGAAATAAAAACGATGAAAGTTCTCAGGGTATTAATAAACCACAGAATTTCTCAATACCTCCAAATACATTTTTCTGTATATATTGTTATAGAACCTCATATATAAAAGGACTGATTCACCAATTGTTTTCCTTCACACAATTTCTATTAACAAACACACTTTTAATATTTTCCTGTTATTTTAACCCTTATTTAACTCTTTGCCACTATGGCCTATTGTGCTATTTCCTGGAAGACCATCAGACTCCTTGCCACAAGCATTATTTCATTTGTCTTCAGGACTGACAAATAATTGCTTCTACTGATCTGCTGTGTGTGTGTACACGAGTTCAGTGGAGACTCAGCTCAGAAGAACAATGAAGACACTGAAGCCCCAGTTACAAAGCCTTTCCTAACAGCTGTCTGTGCAGGAATGAGCAAATGAGGAAAAGCAAAAAGATAGCAGGAAAAATTCTCCTAGTGCCACCTGATCCTCTCACCTGATATTTAAGAACTTGCTCCCAGGAACACCACTGCTTAAATTTGATCTGTTAATCTGTCATTTTTCCTTCGAGTACCTGTCAGGCAAGGAAAGGTAAGCCTTGCTTCACACATTTGTAAGTCAAAGGAGAACCTTTTGGAAATGCAGTGCTGATATCATCATACATAGCATCAACAACACTATCCACTGTCATCAAACAGGGCACCCCCTCAAACACTGTAGTGAGAGCCTTAGTGCTTCCCACCCCGCAGAGCTTGGATGAAATCCTGCCCATACCAGAGCCGGTTGAAGGGGAACAGCTTTCGGACTGGGAGCACAAAGCCACACAAAGAAGTGATTCTTACAGGTAATGGAGAAGATGTCTGTTGGGAGCTTCGCTACTGCCCAGCTGGGTGCTCTGGCTCTTTCTCAGGAGACCTGGGGATGAAAAGTGGGCACCTGCAGCTAAGCAGTATGGATAACACCTCAGCATTTCTCCATGGGTTTAATGAGAGCAGGATCCTGTTTTCTTTGTGTATCAATATTTCCATGTGATGCTATTATAGGTTTGTTATCAATAAAATGATTTTTTCTTGATATATTGCAAATTATTAAATATAAATAAAATACATAAATTGTGAAACACTCAAGCAAAACAAGATATTGTATGAAGATAGATTTGAAACAGAATTGGTCTGGTTCATCACTAATCGTGGTTCTACGTTTTAATGTTATGCTTCTTACTAGGGGTTATTCACAGCTCAGAGTTTTTGGTGTAACCATCATAAGCTTAATGAGAAGCAATATTTTTTCCTGACAAAGTAGTTATCCTGACAGCTCTCTGAAGAGTGGTTAAGAGCAGCATAGACAAAGAGCAGCTCTCAAACTGGGCAGCAGCTTCCATACATCAGGGGTTCAGGCATTCTGGTAAGGCAACACAGAGCCAGCCAGTGCTGGTGCCTGATGTTCAGTGGATTAATACCAAACCTCTGATTCCACTGTAATTAATGATGATTGGAAGAGGTCTCAGTGGCGAGTCACATCTAAAGTACATAGATCTAATTCTCTGTAAAATCCATTTCTCTGTCTCTTAGATGAATGCATTTTCCTTCATATAAAGGACTATTGGATTCTTTCACATAGTAAGCAATGAGATTTACTTTAAAACTAATTAGTTTGGCATCTTTCTCATTACTGTCCATCAGATTAAGAACAGAGAAGTAACTCCTTGCCAGCAGATGTTCAGAAAAAGTATTCAATAGTCACTGCTACCCACTTTGGTGCACTGAAAAGACGAATGATTATACTTGGGCGATGCTGAAATACCCACGTATCTATAGCTAGACCAAGTTATGGGGTGCCATACTGTTGACCAAAGAACATATGCTAAAGTGAAGATATTTTGTGTGGTGGGAATATTGAGTACTTGTACATGGATAACAGAATCTAAAAATCTTGAATACCGAAATGTCAACAGAAATGGTTATATTTTGAAAGAAAAATAGAATCCTTTTGAAAGAAAACCTAGAATCTTTATTTGTGGCAACCCATTACGTTTCCTAAACAATTTATTTTTTAATGAATTCCCCAAGGGTGAAAATACTAATCTATTATTTAAGTATTGTATTCCCTGGTATTGATGGAGATTTAGTATTTGTATGTAAAAGAATAATTTGTGTGAGAGAACAAGACTTCTCTTCCAAAGTTTCAGTATTCTAGAAATTACAACTGTCAAATACTGTAACCACTAAAAATAAAATTAAAATAAAATAAAATAAAATAAAATAAAATAAAATAATAAAATAAAATTGTAGTCACCAAAATTATAACTTGTGAAAAATAGATCGTTTGTTTATCTCAGTACAATGTTGATATATATATATACACCACACATTTTTGGCTTACGTTCATATACTTATACATATTCTGATTTTCACTCTTTGGTATTTGTCACTATAAATACGTAGTGTAGCTATGTAATTCACAGGAACAAATGAAAGGCTATATACCTAGGCAGAAACTATATACTAAAGGCTATATACTCTAGGCAGAGAAGCTTGACACTGTGGTTAACATTTTCAGCTGGCTACTAGAAAAGCTGCCAGCACATAACTTTCCTGTGAGTGTAAAAACCCAGGAAGTGACTCTTAGACTATGTGAGGCAGTAGCACAGTGGGCCCTGATGATGGGAATTCTCAGCCAAGAGGGTGTATTTTGGACAAAAAGTCACAGTCATGCCATCTACTATTACCACAGTGAGAAAACAGCTAGGGGAAGATCTTTGGCTGAAGCAGCAGAAGGAGAGATAATTCCCCTGGGCAAAGAAAGAATGAATGGAGCAGAATATAATCCCAGAACTAGCGGAAAGGCAAAATTTAGCTAACATTCACTTAACCCTTTAAAAAAGCATCATTTCAGACTGAGATGTCAGAACATGATGTATAGGGGTTCTGAACCCTATCTCCTAAATTAAACACTTATTTTCCTGCAACAGTAAGCAGGTTAAACAGTAACTTTTAACAGTCTTATCTTCTGTTTTGTTTTGGTTTGGTTTTGGTTTGGTTTGGCTTTGGTTTTTCTGGTTAGTTGATTAGTTTGTTGGTTCATTTTTGGTTGTTGTTGTTTTTAATATCATAGTCTTCAACACTGCTTTCACAGCTATCTCACAAACATTTCAAACACTAAAAAAAGATCTTGAAATTTTATGCAGGTTGTTACCTAGCTTCATTACCACGCCTGTAAAGAAACTGCTAAGAGCTATACTTAGCATTGTAAGCCAATTTCCTCACGTCTTTTAGGGCTGCAGAAAACCACCTGTCTGACTGTGGCAGTAAGCCAGAAAACAACTGTATGATGTACGCCCACTGCTTTCCTACAAGCTGTGGGAGTGTAACCTTAACCACCAAGTTCTTGCACAAAAGATCCTGAGAACCACTTTATTTATTTTTTTACTATTTTTTCCAGAAGGGCATACTCTGAATTAAATATTTAATACACTTCCTGCCTTCACATTCTCAGAGTCTGACATGGATAGTATCTCTTTAAGAAAGTATCCACTATTTTTCATGCAACTTGAGAAATGCTAACCGAGTCAAGAATTTCTGTGCTATGGCAAGAGGCCAATTGTATACAGCCAGCTCTATGAAGGTAGTCAGACCTAAATCTCAGTGGTATTAGTGTAATTAGGCATCTAAATGCTTTTCAAAATGTGACTCATGCTGCAGTCAGTCTTACTGCAGAACCCAGCTCCAGCCCTGAAATAGTAAACTAGGCTTCATAAGCATCCATCTCTACCAAAGGATCTGTTTCTGACATGTTGCTTATATTAGGTGATAATACATTATATGGACAGATGCAGAACTGAATGGAAGAATTTATGAAGAGTTCTAATATTTAGTAAATTAAAAAAAAAAAATGTAAACAGTTCCTCTGAGAAGAAATATAGCGAAACTAAAATATCAAAAAAGACAAATCATATGGTAAACCATGTGCACTACTGGCATATCAGTCAAGATAAATATTTAACAGAGACTTCTCAAAATCCCAAACCTTTATAAAATGATAGGTCAGAGCAATGTGCAGATCAGCTTGGATGTCAGGGATAGAGTTTCCTTTCAGGCTTTGTGTTGTGACTGGTTATGTGTACAGTGCCCCTCACAGCTAATGCCAAAGAGTCCTTTTGTTTTTCCCTACTCACTGTCTGGGGGGAATCTTCTCCCATAGATACAGAAGGGAGCAATATTTGATTCTCTGATTCACAACTGAAAGCTCATTTATGAATCTCTAAAATCATTTCTTCCAGAAGCACTCCAGCTTTCTTCCTTGAACATGTTAATGGGGAAAAAAAGAGGTGGTGGGGAGGGAGGGAAGGAAGGGAAGATACAAAGGGAGAGGTGGTGCTGGAGGATTAACTTGTTTATGTGTAGCTCTCTGAAGACCTAAGACTTATTCTTTTGTGTACTACTACTCTGTGCAGTTCACTCCTTCAAAAAGATGCACAAGCTGGATAGCATGAAATGCATTTATTGCACATGCACTACAAAGCCTTCTTCCCAGCTGTCTGAAACCCTAATGTCTACCCCTACTTTTCTGTGGTTAGAAGACTTTCTAAATACAAATACTTCCCTTGAAATTAGAATGAGTAAAGGAACCACCTCTACTGGTGATCAAAGGCAATCAAAAGTGATCAAAGGTGATCAAAATCATCCTGTGCTTGAATCATGGCTAGTGACAGGAACTGCTTTAACCACTTGAGGTCCTGGGAATGTGTTGAGCTTTTCTTCCCAAACCCACCCAATAACTGCAGAGTCACATGCTCACTTTCCATGTTTATTCATCTGAATAAAGACAGCTTCTCACTTTGAAAAGTCCTTATACCCTTTCTCATTTGTGGCCTGCAAACTATCACAAAAATAAAGTTCTTCCAAAGCAGTTTTTATCACATACAAACCTACATAAGCCCTATTCCTTGCAAGCAGGTTCAGCACACAGGATGCTTTAAACCATCTCCAGTTGTCCTCAACATTGCTCAATAGTTTCAACTATGGCATTTTATCTGCTTTTATCTCCCCTGATTTTCCACTCAGAATATTTCCTTAGCTCATTTTACTCCCAGTACCATGTGTTTTCAGTGATCGTTCAGAGTCAGATAATGTTTCATTCAGCGCCTGTGCCATACCCCACCAGCACGGCTAAGCACAGGCTCCTGTCTCAGCACAACAGCTGGTTCCAGCTGGCTCATGCTGGGGACCCTTGGAGGTATACCCTGCCCAGGGGAGCCGGCTGGCTGTGAGCACGCTGCAGCCCTCGTGATACACGGCAGCTGTTGGGACGCAGCACTTTGGGAGGGGGAAACATCCCCAGTGATTTCTGTAGGCAGCACAGTTCTGCTGCAGTGCTCTTACCCCGCGAGTCGTACCCCAGGTATGGCATGCGGCTCTCAGTGCCCCGTGAGACAGCTGCTGTTGCAGGGTAAGAGAGAGAAAGCGGCACATCTTTCTGTTAGGTTACAAAAACGAGTCTGACTTCAGCTAATTAGATAAGCTAGGGTGCGACATTTCAAATCAATAAGGCTTTAAAAGGCTATACATACTTAACCTCTTTTTTACCTTCTATTCTCTCATCCCTACACAGGTCAATATTCAAATAGTATCCTACAACCCTACCTGATAATCTTTTTTCTGTTTTTATCACTGTGTGTAGCAATGGAAAATTGCTTCATCCAGCCCAAGATGGCTTTGTATTTTTTACTTCCCAAGCGTGCATTATTTTGCCTCCTTTAGCCCTCTGCATGCCAGGTGTAAGGATCTCTCTCACAGGAGAAGGTCAGATATGCAGTAGCTCACAGTTATTTCTTTGCTGACAGAGGGATTTAGTGCAGGGGGAATGACAGCTGCTGCGTGTATCTTATCATGAATGGGCTTTGCTGGGAAGGAACAAAACCATTATGCCAGAAGTGACATGAGGGTGGAAGATGGGGACGTCTGACACATCCCCCAACTTGATTCCTTCTTTGATACATTTTTGGCCAGCTGTCAGGGTCTCACATGGCAACTCTGACGTGCCTTCCCTCTTCCTTTTCTCTCATTCATGTCTACCCACAAACAATTTTTGGGGGGGGGGGGGGAGGAGTTAGCAGAAATGTTGTTTCTTTGTTTATCAGAGAGTCTTCTACTTGACAGAGGTTTCTGTCCTGTAGCTGTCGCCTACATCTCCTCCACATGGCAGTTGTCCCTAGATTCGGCTCACGGTCCAGGTTGCTCACCTGGGCTCTGTGATCTGGTGGGAAGTGCTTGTCATTCTGAGGGTTTTCTTCACTGCCAGTTTCCTGGCTATAATTTAGAAGGTGTCATTTTTTACTGAGAAAGGGCCAGAATTTATAGCCAACAATAGAAACTTTTATCCTAGGAAATGGCACTATCAGGTACTTGGTGCTTGATCACTGGGAAAATTTAAGTGATTCAGACTGACAATACCTGTTGGGTGGGAGAACACAGACACGTAACAAGCCCTCACAGATTTTATAAGAGTTCTTCTGTATTTTTGTTATTATTGAAACAATGTCAAGGAAAAAAAAAAAAAAAAGAGTAATACAGTACAAAAGGATGTTCCTAGTGTTCAGACCTCATACTTCCTTCTCTCATTTGTTTTATGTTCATAGCATTAGGCTTCACTAAGTTACATGGATTGGTTATGAAGGTCAGGTCATATGTTATGGTTGTAAACAGCTGTGCTTGAACAGCAGTCAGTTTTCGTAACTAACGGGTATGTTTTTATGGTAGGATGTGTGGTGTAAATGTAACTGGTATTTTTTCTTTAAAAGCACATCTCCAGCTCTGTGGACATAACGCTGTGCCTTCGGCTCTACTTAGAGCTTTACCATTTCAAAGATCAAGCACTTAATACTTGCAAACAGCCTTTCAAAACATTAGCATAAGGAGTTAAGCAAATGGATTTCTGCAATTCTCACTCTCTCATAAATATGTCCAAGTTTTTGCAAAGCTCTTTTGTTGATGTTCACAACCAAGGTGGGTTTTGTTTGTCTATTTTTGTTCAAATTACATGCAGAAAACTTGATCTTTCTAACCCACTCTGGCCAAGGGAGGGAAGAACCACTTGTAACATTAACAATCTAATTAACAATGAGCAATTAATACAAGTTTTAACTTGCAGGCTCCTTAGAATGTTTTCTGTCTTGCACATGTGAGAGCCTGGTTTTCACATGGCTGCATATTTGAGGAAAAAAAATATATATATTTACTGTATAAGTCACAAGTAGTGGTCAGCTTCTCTCAGAAAGCTGCATCTAATGGTATACAGACAATATCCTCAAGGTAACGCATGGTTGATAAGCATGCTAAGGAGAGCTGAAAATGACAGAGAGCATCTTAAAAAACTCTGTGGAGAATATACGCACGTGCAGCAAATGAGTCATGGGAATACATTACTGAAACACTCAATGAAGAACAAAAGTTATTTGATCAGTTTAAGGAGCCACAGAACGGTCCTTGATTTCTGTACAGTACATGAATGTGCCTTGTTAAATGCTTTTGCTTTACAGTCAGCACAATAGGAACCCGCAGGTACAGTGAAGCAAGTTTACTTGTGAATGTCTCGGTGAATCTTGACACCATATTTCAGTTCTATTATTCTGTTTCGCACTGAAATAATCAGTAAGTCCCACATCAAGACATTAGGCCTTCTCCAAGATAAAGAAAAGCTAGGGAAATTATTCACAAATGTTTGCTTGAATTCTAAATTGCTTTTCTATTCAGAAGCGTTCACACCCCTTTTGGTGATTAATCCATGAACATTTGTGCTAATGGACATCTGCCCACACAAATGTTTGGCTCTTCACTAAGTGACAACTTATTTTATTTGCAAATAAGGTATTTGTGCCCCAATAGGGCACTCACCATCCTCCAGTCAAAGAGTAGGAACAGTGCCATGTGATTTAGGTTACTAATCTTATATAATGAATTGTGAATAGGCAAAGATATAGTAGGATTAACAGTTGAGGAATACCACATGAGTATAAATGTGCTCTGGCTGGGTGTTTGGCATTTTAAAAAACTAAAAAAAAAAAAAAAAAAAAAAGGCTGTTGTGGAAATGGAAAAAGGGCTGCACTGAATTAAAGTGTTTCTGTAAGCAGTACAACCTGTTACAGCTGTACTACGACAGCCTGGTTTCAGCCAGGTCTGAAACTTGTTGGCTTGAAGTTCTAGGAGAGAATGTAGGGGGGAAGGGGGAAGAAGAAACAACAGATTTCTGAAACACATTCAAAGCAAGACTGAAGAATTTAGATAACTAGGTGCACATAACTTGCAGGCACACTACTGAAATGCTGAAACAAACTTTCCAAGATATTAATAGTTATTACTGAGTTCAGAAAAGCAGCAAAAAGCCAACCTACATTTTTCAGCTTTCAGTCTTAGAAGTTTATTTAAACTTAGAAGTTTTTGTTTGTTTGTTTGTAAGGTTGGCAGTATCACGGATCTATTCACTTAGCTCTGGGGTTCTCAGGTGGCAGTCATCACAAAGATGATCACATAGATATTTAATCAGCAGCTTCCAGAAAGTGCTCTTTTCATCCATCTTATTCATCAACATTTCATCAGAGAACTTTCAGCTGTAACTCTGAGCTTAGTGGACATTCTGTAAGTGTAACCAGCAAAGAAGAGCTTTAAAACTTCCAGTTTTCAGTGACCAGCTACAGAGAAGCAATTCCTTTCTCTTCCAAAACATGTCAGATTTCTACATTTACAAGCTCAGTTGCCTTATAGATACTCCAGTACATTTGCATTCTTGATTGATTTCAGATGTCAGGGAACGTCAGGCCTAAACAGTTCTTGGATAGGCAAGCTCTGATGAAGAGCAGGTTGTGGTGATGCACTATAAGGGACTTGATGCAGCATAAGGGACTTAGCTGGTAAGTAGAATGTTCCTGTCCACAACTGTGGCAGTTTCTGGTTTGCTGCTCCTGCAGTTTTCTTTGTTATTGTTAAGATATTAGCTGTCATACCTGGATCAAACCTTCAATGGGAAATTATAGCAGGCCTAATGTTAAAATAGTTGAACAGGTTTTAGCAGATGCAGGATGAAGTTATCAATCATAAATTATCATAAACTTAACAGTTTCTGCTTAATTTTGTTTTGAAAGAATAATCTTTACATCTTGTGCTGCACTATTGGGTAGTGTTATGTCCCTTTTAAACAGCTCTCCTCTTCTGCCCCAGAGGTAATCATAATTGTGTGTAGATAAAGTTGTCTCTTTGCCATGTGCAGTATATGGTGTGCTTATGCACACAAGAAGTTCTGGGCTATTATACCACCATCACTGCTTCTACTGACAGCTTACAGACCTAGCATCTTCCCAGCTACAGCAGCACTGTTAGCTCAGTTTCAGTTGTAATAGAAAAGAAACAACCAGAAATTAGGGGAAAACTGCTGACTGCTCTTGTGACTTGAATGACTGCTCTTCAGCCTGCCTGAGCGTGCCAGAAGTATTTGCAGTACTCTGCTAAATATGTTTAACAGTGAGTTTGGCAGACCGTTTTGCTTATTTTCGCTTTAACTCCTTGAAGCCACTTTCTATACATTCCCCTTTAGTATATGCTTTACAATAGCATCTGCTAACCACTAATATTAAAGAGCGTAGCAGGCAAGATGAATTTCTGGTCTAACCCAACGTGTCCACTCTTGTCTTCTGATCTTACCCCCAACAAGAGCTGGACAAGCAATTCTCTCGCTTCTTCCTTCTATGCCAACCTTCATTTTGGAGGGGGTTCATAAGCCAGATCTCTTCCTTCCTGCCCACTGCACAAACACAGTGTTGTGAAACATGCAATGAGGAACAAGGACTGAGCTGGCTGCCCCAGTGTGCCCCCTGCTACTCTCATTCTCTTGTTCACTGAAAGCTCCTATTGACTTTGAATCAGTTCCATGGGGCTTTGTGATGACAGAAATTTGCCCAGAGACAGTTTGGATGAATTTTGTTTTCAGACTTCAAAGAACATTGTGCTTGTATATGTAGTTCAGACAGAATTATTGATAAAGTTGGAGTGGGATTAACAAAAAGTGCTGCTGGGGCCATGGCTGTAAACTCTGAACCTATGATGTGCCATGAAACGTTGCATTTTTAAATCTGACCTTTAGGGCTTCCCATATCATTATGAATTTGAGGCAAAATTTTATTTGTATTGTTACTTTTTAACTTTCTGCTTGTTTTGCGATTTCAAATTTTATACACAGATTTTTGTGTGCATCTGTTACTGCAGAAGTTTTAGCCTGAGGATGCTCATCACAGTCAAAAGAGATAAATCTAAGACCTAGTAACATGTAAAAAGAGGCGTTGCCCTTATAGTGTATTATCTTTCTGTTATCATATATAAAGCTTTTCACCATTTGAATCAAATCTGGAAAACCGGTGTGGGAATGGGCAGAGGGGGGAGACTAAAACTAAATGTTCTTGTTTGGTTATTTATATATTTAAAGTCTTTTAAAATGAAAACTTCAAATGTTTCAGAAATGGTGAAATGGCACATGAGTGCTCAGGAGCAGGGGAGTTGGGGGTGGGCAGGGGGGACCATAATCCAGCTGCTGGTATTATTAGACATTTTAAGAAAAGTAGGTTAAAGAATTGCCATGCCTCTCATTTTTAATCAGGTTAAATGGCAACAGCTTTTTGTTCTTTCCTCTGGGTGCTTCACCCTTTCATCCTAATGCACATGGGCCTTGGGCCTAGGATGCACATTTCTCGTCCCTTGTATGATGTGACCTCAAACTGCATCTTAAGCCCCCTTTTCATCAGTATAATGTCATTATCAGAAATCTTGTGTGACCTCTGAGGCATCAAACTATTCTGTCAATATGCACAGTCATTAGCAAGCTGCTAAAAGGGTTTAGTGCATGATGAGGGATGTCAGATTGCTGCTTCTTCAATACTTTTTTTCATGAAACTATTTTTACCGCAAGTCTGCGTAGAAAGAGCTTGTATGAATTTACCTTTGAATGATGAGATTAAAAATAAAAAATAGGCTGATTGCCCTACAGTGGTTTTCTACTGTAACTTCTCTAAGTAGGTATGGTATTTATAATTAAGAGAATCTGTATACCTAGTGATAAACATGTATACATAGTTTATAATTACACATATTTTATTTCAGTTTTGCATTAATTTTGTTTGCCTAAATTTACTTTATTGTATATACTGTATATCAAAAAGTAGAATCAGTCTGTGGCTCTTGCTATCTCAGGAGGCTTTCCTGTCTCCACCTCCTCCATGGGGAGCACCCTGCACAGCCCCAGCCCAGAACAGCGCTCATGAAGGACTGCTTTATAATGGGACTTCTGAGCACACTCATCATAACATTAGGACCAAATCCACAGAAGTACTTTATCACTTCTTTTCTGACTTTACGCCTCTGTGCTGGAGAGAATGGTGTTTCGCTGAGAGGTTGCAGGGTTTGTTTTCCCTGCCCAGCCCGTGTTTGCAGACTGAAGCAGACAGATGACCCAGCAAACGGTTTACAAATACCAGTTACTTTGCAGGACATCAGCAGATTTTCCATATGTCTGCCACAGCTGCCATGTAAGCCCAACAGCTCTCTAGTCAAAATCTGACTTCTCTGTTCTGGCATTGCACTATTTTGATCTCTCTGTGACTGTAAATGAGCACAATGGGGCCAAAAGGTCACCGAGTGACACAGCTTAAAATTCTTATCACAACCATCCAAAGACGAAGGTACAAAACATCTTTGCACCTTCACGAGTAAATTATGAAATAACCACTGAGGCTTGGAGAATAAAGCAAAATTTACCTCAGAAAAGATTAGTGAGAGGACTGTAAAATATCTCTAGGCACCCAGTTGGTACCTGTAACATGTTTCCTTGGAGAATAATGTAAGTAATTTCTTCCCCAAATGATTTAAGTTCCAGATAAGCTCTTTCAAGAATAAACTCTCACCAAGGTGAGCAAACAAAATCTAGACTAAGGAGTAGAGATTTTTACTCTTTGTGGCAGTATATGTACCCAGTAATGAAGATACGACACAAGGCATTCTGCATGGTGTAGTGGAGGGGAAGAGATGTTACATGTTTCTATTTAACTCCTCATTCTTTATCTGTTTTGAAAGGTACTGATAAATTAAACCAATGTTGAACATATTTGCTCTAAGTTCATGACTCAAGTAGAGAATTATCTTGAATGAACTGATTGTCTGAATTAATTAGGAAATGGAAAACATCCTGCAGCACAGATGATTTGCATGTCACAGAAAAGGAATAATCAAAGTCCCCAATTCGTGAGCACTCTGGTTTGGGATCTGTTTAACAGGGCACCACAAAATGGGTACTAGCTAATTTATTAACAAATGATAAAGTTTGCTTAGAAATAATTACTATTTTTCTATCTGAGGAAGCAAACAAAAAACTATGAGTGCTTAACGTATGTAGCATTAGAAAACTGGCTTTAGGAGAGTCTGTCATCTTAGACAACTATCACATTCTGCTAATGTGAAGAAGAAAAGTGTGTGGAGGACTGCACTGATTTTGTAATATCAGATGAAAACCTGAAACTCTGATACGAGTCTGCCCAGTACCCAGAAGGTCTGGGTGCAGAAGAAAAATGCAGTTTTCATGTGCCCTCAAAGGCTGACCTAGTCACTTGAATGCTGCCATGACGTTTCTATTCAAAATGACATAGAATATGGAAAATAAGATATCCAAAAAGCTCCAGTCTAGTTAAAAACATATTAAACATTCAGTGGATGGAAGAGATATCCCACTTGCAATTTACGGTTGGCTCAGATGCCTGCATAACTCAGTGATGCTTCGGTGCTCAGGGGTCAGCTCCAGCCTTGGACCGTACTTGCAGTGAGGTACCACTCTCCAGATTTAAGCATCTCTTTCAGAAATTTTATACCAATCCCAGCTAGGCTAACTCCTACAGTGTGCTGAGGATTGCCAAGGATCTGATCTGAATGAAGAACAACACCTGAATTCACTGTTTCTAATGCTTTCCAGTTAGAGGAGAGCAGAACTTTTCTTACAATTATTGACTTATATGTCACAACATCAGGAATCAAATTAAATTACTAATTTAATAAACTGAAGACTGTTCTTTATTGAATTTAACTTCTTGTGCAAGCTTAGATGTAATTATTTTTGTACTCATAAAAAGATGAGGATTGAAGACCACATGACTTCAGCACCACAGACTTGAAAAACACTGATCACCACAGGCTGTCATGATTCCGTTGCAAAAGGCAGCAATACCACTGCACTGATTTCTGTGCAACTTGTTTCTAGGACATGCTGCTCCTCTGCTGAAAAGACATAGTCTTTACAGATTTTCAGTTTAGTTTCTCTTTTATATCTAATTTTTCAAGCACTAAATAGTCTTCAGGAGTTGCTTTAAGTAGCCAACAGTAAGACACAGTTATAAAATAGTATAGATCACGAAAGCCAAAGCAACTTTTGATACAAGTCCAGATACAAGAGTTATGTCTGTTTCTTCTAGTACTGGCTGAAAACACAATATATTGTAAATATATATGTTAAATCTGTTTCAAAATAAAACATTCAATGAAAAACACTGCTCTTCATACATACAAAGCCTCTTTTCTATGTGCTGATGGCATGTCTATCATCATACACCAACTGAGTGGTTAAGACTGATGGTTTTCACTTTCTGCCTTTCAAAGGCCGTGGCAAAATGTTATTTCCCTGTCACCACATTGGTTCACTTTATAGCATTCAAAGCTCATGCCAATATTATTTCAAAATGCAGTAGATGTACATTCTCCTCTATGGCTTCTTAATACAGACATTAAGAGATGAGTTAATTTTCAAAGTACTATCAGGGTTAATGCAGTTTTAAATCTGGTCTTTCAGACTGTCAGTCTGACAAAGTGTTGTCTCTTTTGGATGGTAAAGAGGTTTGGGAGGCCCGCTAAAGGAACCAAGATTTTTCTGAGAGTTCATGGCAGAACTGACAGGGGCTACAAGTCCTTAAACATGCAAGTCATCAGGTCATGCAGCAGTTGCACTTGCTTCCTGTGCATGCAGTGACCCGCTCCAGGTGTGAAATTTCTGATCTGCATGATCTGAAACAGTTACCCCTACACTATAGAGGAGCACTCTTCTGGCTTATGCCAGCTTTGTGCACATTGTATTCAACGGAGAATAAATTCAGGCTGATAAACATCCTTAAATACTGGTAAAGGAAATTACTCTCAAGCTCCCAGGCAGCTACATCAAATTTGCTGAGCTATCATGCTGCCTGCTGCTGCATGGACCCCAGTGACAGGGAGTGTGGCATCCACTCAAGACCTACATACTGCAAGTATGTGAAACAGTTCCTTCCTCATGTTCTTACTGCAGGGTTGGGCTGGTGATGCAGGGTGAGATAAATTCCCTGGCTATCACAGTTAGAGGTTGCCTATTCCTTCCCTGAAATTGTGGTGCGAATGATCACTGCAGAGCTGCTGGACAGAAGAAATAGTAGAGAAAAAAAAAAAAAAAAAAATGTTTAAAGAGTCAAGAGATTGTGGACAACTTCTGCAGACCTAATGTGTTTATGCCTTGGGGTACCTGTGAAATACAAGTGTAAAATGTGGCCAGAATTTCATGTTAATGTAATGTAAAAGACTTGTGGAAGTAGCCATGGGAAGCCAAGCTAGCTGGCTGTGTGGTGTGTGTGCACAGACCAAGGGTTTCACACAATGCTCTTTCCCAACCACGCCAGGTGCAGCATCTTCCTGAGAATGAACTAACCAGTATGATATGCCTACAGTGGCTTGGGACCACCTACTCTTTTATTTTTGTCCCTAATCTGTGCTGTCACCATGTCAGGATTTGGTGCCTGCCTCGTGCCATAAAGCCATCTGATTCTAGCCTGTGGCATGACCCAAAGGATGAGCAAAGAAAGCCCTGCCTGCCTCAGGCCCTCCCTGTGCAGCAGAGCATTTGTTTTCTTTTCCCCTTTCTCTCTTCTCTCTGGGAATAAGCTGTTACCATTGTAGTTATTATTTACAGGAATTCAATCAAATGACAAATACAGAAATATGTATTTTTTTCCTTATTAGTGTATCACTACAAGTACTGTCATTAATTATCCTTTGCTTTTCATTTAGTATAATCAGTAAAGCTGACTTGTATCCACAATGCTAGAATTTATCTCCAGTTTCAAGTTGAGGCTTTTTTATTTGATTGCTTTAATTGCATTTCTGATAAGGTACAGTGTGTTTCAAGTACCTCGAGTTAATTGACATTGGCATCGCAAAGACAAATTGGGTAACACTGTGCAGACAGAAATGGGGTATGTGGATGTCTTTGAAAAATGAAAGTGGGAACACCTTGGAAGAAATAGGATCTTTGAACAATAACATCAAGAAATAGCTTCTAAAGTGAAGACTGTGCTTATTAATTCAACACTGACCACAGCTGATTGATTTTTTTCCTATGATTTTGAAAAGTTTTGAAGAAATCATGCAAAATGAACATCTGCTGAGATTGTTTATCTACTACTGCATTTTTGTGAAAAAGAACTGCACTATGTCTGGGGTCTGGCACTTTGGGAGGTCACATACTCTCTTAAAAATGAATGTATGGATTTACTGGCCTGCAGCTGCCAAACAGCTCTTCTCAGTGGTGCCGATGTGTTGTAGCAGATTACTTTACTTCACCACAGCATTATGAAGAGCAAGACTGAAATCTTCATTACCCCCTCTTCAGGGCAGTTGTGGTAAAGTGAAGTTATCCACTGAAACTGGGATGCGCCACTAGGTTCTGTGTGCGTTTGAGGAAGCTTCTCAATTTCAGTAAAGCAGCTTTGGCTTTTGATTCTGGGCATGACTAAAACTGATTTTGATAAATATTTCTCCTATGTACTTGAATTCCCTGAACCCATCCTAATTTGTGCTTAACACTAAGGAAGACTGCAAATTAAAGTAGATACACCCTTTGTGTTAGATTTATGTAGTTGTATAGATTAGGAAGATTTAACAAGAATCTTAACTGCAACCAGCTTTTACAAATTGGTAAATTAATAATTTTCACTTACTTTATTGGATGATTTTAGCCTGTTTTCATCATCTTGTTTCCTCAAATTTCTTTGTTACTTAAACATGTTAGACAGATGTTTTCAAAGATTACTCTGTGGATACTAAAACTATATTCTGTACAGATTCTTAAGTGATCACCTTAGCAGCCACTTGTAGGAAAATATTAAATGATATAAATAACAATTCCCAGTTTTCTTTCTTATTCCTTAGTCTCCCAAGAGGGAGGTGTGTATACTTTGTGGAGATACTTGTTTTGAAAAGGTTTGTGTTTCACACATGTTTTTGCTTAAGCACTATGGGTTAGCATGGCTAGGTTTGTTTAGTTGCTGTGTATTTCTTCTGACAGAGACATTAATAATTCACTGTGCACTTGAAACAGTATATAAGGTTTAAAGCCCAGGGCAGGCCATTTCATTTCTATAGACATTATTCTTTCAAGCTTTACTTCGTCCACGTTGCATGAAGTTGCTGGACATCACCTTTATCTCATAATCTTTGGGAGAAAATGTTTACTTTTAGTATGTCAAACTACAAAGACATGGACTGAATTTAAATTTGACTCAAATTTTATGATAAGTTTTTGAAATGCTTACAGCTTAAAGACTACTGTCCAGTTGCTGTGGTCCAAAAAACAGTGAACGAAAGTGTTTAGTTATATCCAGTTTGAGAAGTGGTCTGTTTTTTGGTCTCAGTAGATGAGTGTTCAAGCACAGGCAGCAAAATTTCATCTCAAGTTGACTTTCTGCTGACATTTATGCAAGCAAAATGGAAAGTCTCATAACATCATGGAGAAGAACATGGTTAATTCACATAATGTTTGGGCAGGTTTCTGAATGTCTATTTTTTATTCACTCTGTTGTAATCCTGACCTTGTCTGCACTGCTAAGTACACTACCTTTGTGAAAGCCAAAGAGTCCACAGGAAGTGTCAGCATCATTTCCATGCATCTCACACAGCAGTCACCCTTCATCAGGTCCTAGCTCGGGAAGCCCCGGGTGGCTATCAACTTACAGTTTTTGTTCTATGACTTGTGGATTTGTTTGAGCCAAAAGAGATAGGTAGGAGAGGAATGCATAAGGGAGGAAAAAAAAAAAAAAAAAAAAAAAAAAAAAAAAAAAAAAAAGTAAACTATGCAAATCAGGTTCAGAAACATGCTCTGAAATGTATAATGCAGCTTGGCTTGCCTTTCCAACCCTGTAACTCCAGTCCAAAGTCATTGTCCTTTTTTAAGGGATTTTTTTTCCTTTATTCTGTAGTTGTGGATGATCCCTGCAACATTTTCCGCTTTACCTATGTCCAGTAGTTTTTCTCAGAGTTTGTGTATGCTGCTAGTGCTCCAAGCAACTGGAAGCAGATCATGAGCCCATGCCAAAACAGTCTGCCTCTCTGCAACACCTTTCAGTTGAGGTGTGGCATGATGTTAACCACAGGAGATCTACGGTTGGGCCACAGTGAAAGCAGAATTTACCTTCATATAATCTTACACAAATAAGGTAAACAGACAACAGACTTTTTGTGCTTTTAGACGTTAAATAAAAATTTAATAGCACATTTAATGGGAACCAGCTTCACTCAAATGTGAGAAAAAAGGGTAGTAGACATCTTTCATTTGGCCTTTCGGTAATCAAGTATCGTTCATGGCCTCAAATATTATTTCAGCAGACTATCCCCACTCAAGCACCTCCATCAGGGAAAAAAACAAACTATCAAACAAACAAAAAAACAACCAACAATAACAACAAAAACACAACAAAACAAATGCAAATCTAGCTCTGTAGAAGAGGAAACTGTAGAGCTTGTGCCTTTCTACCTCTGCTGCAACAAATATACAGGGCTTTGACTATCGCAAGTGTTCACCCAGATAAGAAACATTGCTGATATGCACACAACCTCAAAATACTTCTCACTTACCACAGACCACAAACACCTCCTTCACCACTAAGAGAAAAAAGGAGCTTTAACATGTTATCTCTCCACTTTCCAGCCTAACTTTTCCTCCTCTAACGTCTCAGTTTTTGTGCTCGACATCAGGTTTTCAACAGCAAGTGCACTGTAAACTCTTAATGCTGTAGGTACCAACACAGACCCTACTATTGTCCAGCCCAGTTGTGGAGTTGTCCTAAATAATGTGGAGTTTCTTATTTCTGGCTGCAAATGCATTAGCAGGCTTGGTCAGTGATCCCGCTGGCAAGGAATCAAAGGTCTATGAAGTGTCGCTCTGAAGATGCTTGAGAAGAACCAAGTGTGGGGGACCAGTTTCACCCTCCCAGCATACACAACAGCTCCAAAGGTTACGCAGTGACAGTTCTGCTCTGCTGGGTTATTCAAGTCTGTACAAAGGTAGCCTGTATCAACTGGCAGCAAGATAATCTGGAGGTTTTATTTGCCCTTTGTGTGAGAAATATGCTAATAATTCAGAGATTTTAGTCATTTAAACCAATTTCATTTTTGTGATGTGACCTCATAATCCTTTTAAATGAGTACTAACGCAGTCATTTAGAAACTCCAGCTTAATGACACTAGCTCAAAATTAACTGAGCAACATCTCATTGCCATGCAGATATAGGACTGAAACTTTTTTTTCTGTAGAAGGTGTGGATTTTTTTTAATGCATACAGAATTTATGGATGAAAACTTTAGATTTTCAAGTGCAAACACGGTGTTTAAACATAAATGAAAGGGCTTGGGTAAAATGTATAAATGAAGAAAAAGCTGTAAAGAATACCGCTTATCTGAAAATCAGTGTTTTTTGAAAATTTCAGTTCCAGTAGTTTCAGATGATATTTTCTTCACTGAAACAAATTAACCACAGCTAGGGCTGTTGTGAGCACACTTTCTTATAGTAGCAGGGAAAGTTTAATCCTTCACCTGAGCCAGAAAACTCCCATTCTAACATCCACCAAGAATTACTTCTAGACAAGAGCTCTTCCTCCCTGTGAGAAGCCATCCACCATCACTGCGTGCCAATATGAAAAAAAAAAAAAAAAAAAAAAAAAAATCCACTCCCAGTACATGGCAGATACTGTGCCTGGCGTACATTTTTCTACTATAGACGGACTTTCATTAATCAGCTGAAAAACGCAAGGGAGCAGTTAGTCAGAAAAGGAGCCCTGCCTTGCAGCTGTGACAGTCTGCCGCTCTGAATCTATCGTGCCCAAGCCCCCAGTCACAATTTCTTTTCCTCCATCTGGTATAAATATTTAGTAGTTTTGATGTCACTGTTTCACTGAACTGACTTTGGCTATTTAAATATTCAGGTGTTTCTTGCCTCTGATGTATTTTAAAGTAAGTGGCATGTCCGCACTCATTGTCTACCTGTGCTTTTTTAATGACAGAAGAACTACTTAGCGATGGGTTTTATGGTGACTAGAACAATGGCAGCCTTGAACTCCTTTGTGAGTATTTAATAACAGTTACAATATTCTTGTCATTCTCAGCACCAAGAGGGTTTCCTGGATGATTCTCTTCTCTGTTGATGAAAATAAGAACAGCTTTGGGGTTTACCTTCCCTGGCAAAATCAAATTGCCTTCACCAAGAGTAGCGGCATTGCTCTGGAAACCTCTCTGCAAGGTTTTCTGACTTACAGCAGGCTTTCAGTTTGACAGTCCTTGGGAGTTCAGTGATTATTGTCAGGCTTTAACAAAAAGCAACTCTAGAGTCAGTGAACATGAGAGTATCAAAGGGACTGTTTGTCTGTAGAAAGAGGAAACATTTTGCTTGGGCCCTAATGTTCTCAACATCTGCTTGTTTGTCCCACATTGTTGCTGAGGAAACTTCTGAAAATAATTGTTAGTAATATTCTGTAAGTAGCATCCACTGTTGCGACATCATTTTAGAGCTTTTGCATTCAGTGTTTGTTACAACTTCATGCCTTTGCTGCCAACCTGATTCAGGAAGGAAAAGAGATAAATGAAATTTTGAATGATTCAAAATAAAAATTAAAATTAAAAGCAAAACCCAAAAACATGCCCTGACCATGTGGCCAGCCTGTTGAGAAGCTCAACTGGATCTTGCAAAGGAATTTTATAGTCAGAAAATGGCATCTGTGAAAACCAATTTTTTTTCTTGAACATGCACTTTGCTTTATTACATGAAGCACTGCACTTTGTTCACTGCTCCAGCTAGGTGGATTAATGCTGTCCCCGCTCTTCTTCCCCAGCATTGCCTGTAAACTACCACCTGCAGAAAGCGTTAGGAAGAGCCTCCTTAATTGTACTGTGACTAACTGCTCTGCAAAGATGCAGAAAAAAAAAGATAAGTCTTTTGTTACTGGTAGTCAATCACTGGGAACAAGATGAGAAGGAGAAAGTGAAATCTTTAGGAATGACAAGCCCAGTGCTAGAAAGAGTCTAGTCATCTTCCTCTGAAGGGATGAAGATGTAATGCTCTGCTTTGAGGAAACTGGATTCAAGTAGAGGGAAAACTGACAACAATAAACAGAGCATGCAGAGGGCTTTAAAGAAAATAGAGATCACTCAGAGTTATTAACCTTTAATGTAATGTTCTCATTAAAAAAAAAAAAAAAGGCTTCTTTTTCTTGCAAAGCAGAAAATGCTTCTGTAGACTGCTTTGGAAGCAGCAAAGATATATTCTTACAGAAGCAATTACAACAAGCCAAGAACTCAAGGGGAACCAGAGGCTTTTGAGTAATGAAACTGCCCAGTACAAACTCCAGCAGGAAGTGGAAGATAGAGAGAAGAGAGTGGAGGTATATATCTGATTTGTTATTTATTTACTTTTTACTGAATACCTGCTATTTTGTCCAGCATCTATTTTGAAGTAAAGAAGGCAACATCAGGGAACAAAAATTCAGCAAGTGACATGAAAGCAAGAGTGCTCCTAGCTACAAATCTTGGTGAAAGAGGAAGTTGAATGTGTGCAGCACTGTAATAAGGAGGCAGCCTGTGCACCTTTCTAACACTAAACGTTTGATAGTAAGAACAGTGCTGCACACTGAAAACCCACTACTGCACTCAGTAGTATAGACAAAAGGAAGAGTAAACATGAGAGGAGTAGAAGGTACTTTAGAATAAAGTTATTCCAGGGGAATGGGACAAAGTTCTGCCTTCTGATTTTGATTTTTCAGTTAGTTAGACTTAAAATTCAGACTCATTGTATCATTCCGTCTTCATCCTGTCTATTTTATTCAGATTTTGTTGAGAATAAAATGTGGCTCACCTGTACAAGTTTGCGGATGAGGTTCCCTGTGTTTGCAAACTGGTCTGAAAATTCTTCCCCCTCCAAAATGAATCTATTCTCCATGCTGCACGGAAGTCATTTCGCAATCCAGACCCAGGCAAAACTTCTATTGATTTGAATTTTATATTTCTAGCTGTGGGTTATAGTTCTTAGGAATTTTTTAGTGTGTCTACTTTTCCTTAACATTATGTGAAGCACAGCTGGATAAAAAATAAAAAATAAACAGTTTTCAAAGTAGCATTTGTTTTCACGCTTGAAAGGGCAGCTTCAGCTAGAGTTTTATTGTGCCTATACATGCAAGTATAATCAACGCTTCTTCTGGTGACTTAGTATTATATTGCTTTTTTAAATGGCTTTTAAAATGCTTGATGAAATCATCTTAATTAGATGATTTGCTTTAGCATCTGCTGCTGTTGTCATTTCATTTTCAGTGTTTTCATTTGGTGAAAAGATTTTTCTTTTCCATCTTGCAAAACAACATAATATCAGTGTGCACATATGTAACTGTAGAGTGTATACATGTATTTTTAGTACGCTCTGTTCCTTCAGCTGTGCTTGGGTAACCTGGTAAGCTTCATTTCCTTGTATCTGCATGATCATGATGCACAGCATGGAGGGACTTTTGTAATGTGATAAAAGAGCTGTGAAATCTCACATTTGCTTGTAGAAATAGAAAAAAAAAATCTATCTCAACACCAGCAAAGAGTATTTTGTGGGTTACAAAACATCATTTAAATAAACACTAAATGGGGAGTGGGACCATGGTGTACTGTAAGTGAAAAGAGAATTATATAAGCTTTGAGTAAATCAATATTTAAAACTGTTTCCTGTTATTCCCCTGGGTTATTTTCAACCATTTTTAGATTAAGTCAGCTGCTGAGATGTTTCCTTTGTGTGGGACTTCAGGTTTTCAAGAAGAGCTTCTTACAGTTCATTGGAGACAAGTCTAGGAGCTGAACACCAGAGGAACAAATAGGCTGGAAGGCAAGAGGCTGAGGCTATCCTTCAGGCTCACAAAGAGCTAACTGTTTTATTCTGAGGATAAACGGTGAACATATGAATAAATCTATCTTGTGTACTCTCCTGAGGATCAGGCGCTCACTTTCAATATAGGAAAAAGTTCTTACTTCATCTCACCCCAACACCACAGGCTGTACCATTAAGATACCTATATGCTCCTACTTGTACTATTTCAATAAAAGGAGAATTACGTTTTACCTTTGGGGAACACAGAGATTTACTTTGTCTTCAGGGAGGACTCAGACTTTCTGAAAGGAACATGTTATATTACAGGATTACCATTCACACTATTTGTACGAGAAGATCTATAAAACAGTTTAACTACAAACTTCATCCCTTCCAACTTTGATTTAACTTCAGGGTAGCTTAGGACCTGTGTTAATCTTATCTGTGTATAGTAGCTACTTACAACAATGTTTAGTAACTATGTGCTAAACAAAACAAGTTTGCAAGCCAAAAATACTGGGTTTGCTATCTGCTCCACATGCACACACATTGCACTGACGGTTGGGGTTTTGGGTGGAGTTCATTTTGGTTTGTTATTGCCTATGGATCACAGAGCTCACAGATGTGTATGGCACTGAGTGTGTGATGCTACTTTCCCCAGAAGACAACACCTCCAGGTAGATGGTGTAGACACTATCATGTTATCATTAAACAAGTTTGCTCTCTCACTGACTTAAGAGCAGTGTGGGGTTCAGTACAGGCTGTGAAAATCTTTTCAAGACTTTGAACACTTCCATGTTTCTAACACCAAGCATGAACGTAGAACATTTGTCCTTTCTGAGCTCTGTGCTGCTCTGAATGCTGCTAGATGCTGAACAGACTACCACACAACTGTCCATGTTAGCAGCAGTGCCCAGAGACACTAGACAAAGAGATCAAAAGGATTAATCACCTTTTTCTTCGTGATTTGTTCCTCCCTTTAAATCATGCTCAGTTTCTCCAGCACTGCTGATACAACACCCTCTCCTTCTTACAGGAAGAGAGTGAGACCCCAGAACAGAACCATCACAGAGATGGTTCAACCAGAGATGAGCATCATGATTATCACAGCCATCTGGCATCTGTGAAGACTTTATCTTAAAAATCCAGATTGGGAAGGAAATTGAAAAAATTGGATGTTCCACATTTTCATGTATATAACTCCCCATGCGAAGAAAAAAGTGCAGAGGCAAGTGTCTATCCAGTGGAAAGAAGTACATTGTGGGAGATGGAGCAGAAGGACAACAGAGAGGTTCAGTACAGCACACAGCTCTTCATTGCATTCCCTTTTGTAGTACACACACATACGTCCCACTCCTTTGCAGAGTCGCAGAGTTACAGGTCTGGGGGGCAGTTGTGTTTGTGTCTGCTTTAGCAAAATGAATGGGTAAAAAACATGGTTCTTTTCTGGGAAGAACTAGTTCAAACTACTGAAACATTAAAATATTACAGTATTACTGAAAGGTTTCACAGACGGGAAAGAAAGTTGAGGCTGAAAGTCATATAGAGACTTTCTTAGTCCCTGTATCTGTCACAGAACTGTGTCAAGCTCTGTGCATCTTCAACTACCAGGGAGCCACAGGCACAAGAAATTAATTACTCTCTAGCATTAGACACAAAGAAAATGTTACCTGGTTTGTCAAAATCACAATGCTATGCTATGCTAGTAAGATAAACTGATCATAATATAATATGAATCCTAATGCATTTAGTACAGTGGTATTTCTTATAATTATTTCAAATGTTCTCTTCGGGCTTCTTTTTTAGCCCCAAAACATCCAGAGTGAACTTTTAAGATAAGCAAAATATCTAGTACGTAAAGCCAGTAACAGTCCTTCAAGCGATAAAATTATTGTATTATGCATTACAGTGATTTTCTCAGACAACATTTTGACACCTAAGTGTCAGGACCAGTAGCTTGTCATGGAGGGTTTAAGCCTGAATTCTAATTCCTACCTTTGTTCTTTTCCTGTTTCCAGTCTTCACCACGTAACTTCTCTCTAAACAATCTGAACTTTACCCTGTTGTGCCTGTGTGCTGAAGAAGATTTTGAACATTAGAAGTGAAAATAGAAAAGCTTGTTTCTGACATGGAGGTGAAGGAAAGGTCAGCAGACAAGTCAGAGAGGTGGCTGATGTGGTTTGACCATTCATGTAGGCACAGGGAGAGCAAAACTGTCACAGCCACAATTTAAAGAGAATTAGTAGGAGACAAGACACAAATGTGATCAGACAATGAGTGGGTGGCTCTCTGAGATGCAATGCCTTCTCATTTCATAGTGACAGCAGTGAGTTAAGAAGTCTCTCTGAGTGGTTTGAAGGAAGTACCAAGCATTTACAGGAACAGACAATTTGCCTCTGCTTTTCTGAAATCATCTCATGCTCAGCAGGAGGAACATAGAGAGGAAAATGCACTGCTGCAAGTGTCACAAAGTAAGAAGACCCTTACTGAGGATAACACAATATATAGATGTAGGTAGAATTAGACCCAAAATATGTTACCTGTAAGACTTCTGAAGATGTAATCTCCTGATGATGATGCAGAAAATTTAAAAAAAGAAAAAAAAGAAAAAAAGAAAAAAAATTGAGTGGCTGAGGATAATAAGAATGGTTTTCGAGAATAAGATGGAGAAAACTTTGCCAATGAAAGACAAACAAAAACCCTTGGTTTCCTGAATATTTCAATTATTATTGCTTCTGCTGTTGCTTTCAACAATGGGCTACAGGCAGGTAGCAGTCATGATTTCATTTGTGTGATCTAGAACCTGTACTTGACAATAACCACAGGCTTGTCAGCACCATGTGCCTTCTATCCCCAGCTCCATGATGCATGTGTTATTTTACAGACAAACTGCAGCTCTCCCCTTCTAAATGCTTCCAGGAAAGAGAAGTTCAGTACCTAGGTGGAGATCTTGACTTCCAAGACAGAAGAAAGACCAGGTAGAATTTCTGCTGCTTCAGAAATGAGATTGTCACCTGCCTATTGCTTAACCTGACTTCCTGGAAGGCAGCTCATAAAAACTTGCTGTAAAGGCTGTCATGTCTAAATCAGCTTACTAATCTTTCAAATTAACAAATGCCCAACCCATCAAACTTGAATGGTGATGAACAATGATGAACAATCGTATGTCCAATCACATAAGGGAAATACTGTTATGGGGGAAACTGTGTGTTGGATTATTCCCACATGTTTGGCAATATAAAGAAAAAAACTGTTTGTGGTGGTAGGTTAGTATGGGAAACGTCTTCTCACAGGGAAGTGTGATACTGACTTGCCATATCTGACGGGTAGTGCATAAGAAGCATCACCCGCATGTGCTGCAAACACCATGTTACTGCTGCTGCTGCTGCTAAGGGTCTGTGCAGAATCCCATGCTCAGCTCATGAAGCCTGGAAAGGCTTCCAGATGGACTCTTGACAACTACCAAGATTATTTTTTCAAAACACCCAATACCTTAAATACTATAGAACTGCTAACTAAATGTGCTGCATTCATACTTATTTGAACTACTAATTACAAAATGAAAGGAAGAGATGTTAAACAAATAAATCTTAAATAAAAATATAAAACCTTTCAGTGCTTCCTTAAGAGACAATTTCTGGCCTGAAAGTGCTTTTCCAGTATTAGTAACAAAGCTTTAGTACACAGGGCACAGATTCAGCCTGTCAAAACTAGCTGGCAAACAACATTGCAATTTCTCCAAATTCCTTCCTCTTTTTTGTATCTGAATGTGATCAATTTATCTCCAAGTACTAGATCAGTCAACTAAAAAAAAAAAAAAAAAAAAAAAGCACACAAAAATTTTAAGGATATTAGTTTTTCTTATATATATATATACACATATCTAAAATTATAATCCCAGCACAAGAAGTTCCTGTAAACTGAATGATAGCTGTGCTAACAGCTAAAGAGTTCTGCATGTCAGTGCAATGTCACCAGGTCTCTCCTGACATTTTACATGGAATTTACCTAGCTGCTACACCTGAACAGGTATTCTTTCCAAAACAAGTTTACCAAATTGCAGAAACATGGTACTAAGGTGATTCCTTTGACATGCAACAGCACCTATTATTCTCATGAAACATTGTGCTGATTAGTCTGACTGGTTCATATGTCACCAAATATGTGCGTAATTTTAAAAGATTATAATAAACGTTCTGAATTTCTGTGGTGCCAATCTGCAGAACCAACAGAATCACAATGCAGATTTCAAAACAAACTAAGCTTGTGACAGAAATGACAGCTATCATTTGCTAGACCAGAAGACAGTTGTGTTCTCCAGTTTATGAGAAAACACTCTCTAGAGAACAGGAGTTTAACTTCCAGGATCTTTGTCTCCAGACACTTCACTTAAGCAAATTTCCAACTGTCCTCCCTTCAAAAAAAATAAACCTATTACATTTGCTTGCAACTACAATAAATGGCTTGGTTGAAGTACTTATTTCCTTCTTTCTTGACAGAGAGTCTCAGCATGAAGGATGACAAATCATCTCAAATAATAGTTAATCTTTAGAAATTATTTACAACAAGTCAATGCCCTCAAGAATAAAACAAAGCATTTAATGTGGCAGACTATGATGTAGGGGAAGCAATAAAAAGGAAACACAGCTTGAACTGTAATATTGCTGGGTAACTTACATCTCCCTGCTGAAGGCAGCAGAGTTGCAGTTACCAAACTGCTAATCTGTTCTACTGTTTTTTAATCAGATGTTGGCATTATCTGCTACTAATTGCTTTTTCATTTCCACTTGTAATTATTCCATTGCATGTTTGTGGTGAGAAACTGAAAATGAAGCAGATCACCAAGAAAGAATTAATTGTTAATGAATAATCATCAGTAGGAAGCCAATTTCATTATCTTCAAAGAGGTAGCCAGAGATTAACTACTAACTGGGGCTCTCCTACTTTCAGTGCATGACTGTAAAGTAATCACAAATAATCACACCCTCCAACTTCATCAATTATTTTCTATTATGTGAATTGATACCCATTTTTGTCTTTGTTGTTTAATGTTAATGGTAGTATTCAAGCTGGGGAGTGCTAATTGGAAGGTGTTGTATTCAGTGGGCTTCAGGCCTAATTATTGGAGCATCTTTTTCATTAGCATATGATCCTAGGAGGTATACATAGTGGTAGTTACTGAATTTACCATGTTATCAATGCATTATCTTTATTGATAAATTTTAGACAGTCACTTAAAATAGAATGATACATGTGAAGCTATTTTCTCAGCAGTGCACACCCACAGGTCTGTTTCAAAAACCTGCTATCTAATAATTGTTTATTGAGGAATTTTCTTTAAATCAACATGTTGAAAACAAAGGCTATTTGGGATTTAAGCAATGGGTTTAATAATGTCAAGGTCTAAAGGAAATTAAATAAGAACTTAAATAAAGGACTGAGCAGAAGTTTTTTAAAAATCCCATCTGCCTCATCATTATTGCATACATTGGTGGTCCAGTGAGAATTGTTGACTGCCAGATTTCTGTTATGCTTTGCTGCTAGTATTTTTTTTCGGTTCTCTGAAATACTAAAGGCAACTGTAAAGAATAGTTCTCCTAATGTTTTTAGATGGATTCTGTATTACAATTTTATAATTTGTATTGAACTACAATCAAAGAAATAACACCAGCTGAGGGATAGATTCAATCTCAGTGTAATACAGCACTTGTTGAAGCCTCTAAGTTTCTGCATGTGAAGATATCTGATAAAACAGTGGAAATACTGCCTTTGTTTTTCCAGCTCTGTACTTCTTCACGTGAAACTCCCTGAAGGTCCAAGGAAACAGTTATCACCTGTTAGTTCTTTTCTATTTGAATGGATTTAAGACAAGTCAGCTTTTAGCCAAAAATTCATTTTTCCCAGGAGCAGGGGATATAAGACAACACTACTACCTGTGTTTGAAGAAATAAATACATTCAAAGTAGTTTTGTTCATGACCCTCCTAAGCAGCTTTAGTAATTCTTTAACAAGGAAGAATAACAAAATATAACATATTAGCACTCTGAAAACCTAAAGAATTGCCTTTAAGGAAGATAAGCTCTTTATGCCTTTCTGGTTTTCTGCAAAAAGAAAGATTGAAGCTTTAAAGCAATCCTTCACACCCCTAGTAAGCTGCATCACAGAGACAATGCCAGGCATGGTCAGTCCTGGTTTCTGAAAATTATCATAATTAACATCTAAGTTTGATCTTTGTCCAGCTGTGAAGAAATATATGGCCTAAACTTGAGTCTACAGATCCAACCTGATAGGAATTTACAAAACTGTAAAGTTCGGTTCTGACACATGCAGCTTCTTAAAAAACAGTAATAATTTTTTAAAAAGTAGGTGATAGTTACATCAAACCCCATTAAAAATCTCAGTGCAGTCACCATGATCTGTTGCTAATATTGTAACTGTGCCACCTTTGTAAAGTAGCAATATGTTCCTTCTTCTTTGAACATTGCATTCAATGCTTTGCGAAAGAGTTTGCAGCACTGAAGTAGTTTTCAGCCAAAACAGTCAAAAGCAGCCAAAGTAATTCTCTCTTTAAGGCAAAATCATTTTTCACATCTATCATGACAAAGCATGATGTGCTGATGTCACCACTGCAGCAAAATATTCTTCAAATTGTATATGCTTGCATTCAGAGGGGTGGCTTCTGTTACATTTCTTTTTTGGCACAGAATCTGACGATCTATTAAATAAATATTAATCCCTTGCTGCCTTCAAAGCTGTCTCTCCCATATTAGGATTTTAAATATCTTCATTAATTGCTTAACTACCTTTTCCTAAATTCCCCAAGGGGTCCTTTGATAGTAGTCACTCCAATGTGTTACCATGTGATTCATGGCTTCACTCTGCTGTAACACAAAATGTATTTTTAGATGATTTTGTTTTACAGATTCCTTTGACAAATTGAAAATTTGACATTTTCAGACTCCAAAGATATGCAGACCTAGAACCTGTCACTACAGTACTATATTTTCAAAAGAAGTAGAGAAAGCAGATCCGTCTTAGTTTAAGTGTGTGAAAAACGTTTGTGATCAAAACCATTCCACGTGTAAACACCTTCAGTTTACAAGCCACATAGAACACATTAGTATGAAACTGGCAAAAGAAAGGTTAATTGTTGAAATATCTACTGCTAAATTATTGTATGAGGTGCTTATTCACAATAAAATGGTCTTGCTTAAAGTGACACTGGGATCATAAAGAAGTGCTAGATCAAAACAGTTGCTTACACCTGGGCAGAAGATCATTTAAAGCTAAGATTTTAAATATAGTCCAAGATTCTAGTTACCCAGCTACCAAAATTAGCAGACAATTGCCTTTTATTTCTTTTCCAGTTGCTGCATGTCAGAGGTTGAAGAGACTGATGAAAAGACAACAATATAAAACCCCTCTGTATATTCAAAATGTGATGATGTTCCATTTATGGAAAAGCTCTCAACCTTAGTGTAGTCACATGGCCAGGAGAACAGAAGTGAGATGTGAAAAGTAAAATGGAAACCTTGAAAATATGGATATAATTTGTGGCACTGCTGGAAAGGTAACTCCTGAAATGTAACATGAGAAAAAGTAAAATAATTTTGGCAGCAGCAAACATAGTCAAAAGCACCCAAAATTTTATGTGTCTGAATTTATGCATTTGTAATTTTGATGCATCTTACATGTTTCCTACAAAACTGAATTCACCTATCTCCTCCAATTGCTGCAAGAGACCCCCTCATACACTCTTTCCCATAAGATGTTGAAATGACCACAGTATTTTATAGCCAGAAGTTGCATTACTTATTTTGTCATTGTCTCTTCTGTTTAATCATCTTGTTTAGGGGAACAAAAGATGTGATGAAGCATCTCCTGGCTCCCCTAATTAGAGATTTGGGTTCAGTGATGAGAATACTGATCTAATTAGCTATGCATATTCTACTGTAATTGGCCAGGACAAACTGTTTTCCAGGAGGATTTTGGACTTCTTTTTTTTTTTCTGTACCTTGTTCTGTGATATTTTCATCATGCTACAAACTCTGATGAGTGTGTAAGAGATAGCACTAGATTTTACTTTAAGTAGCAAAAGTTGAGTACGTGTTCATCTGTTGTTGGACTTTCTCCTGTGAACTTCCCAGAATTCATTTCTGACCATTCTTGCATTAAAAGAGGCATTTTAATTTGTATTGCTAATAGCTAGCTGTCACACTTAGCTTGATGTATCATAGGCACAGATAATACAGCAGGGTTGGGTTTCCCTTGTGTTTAGCCTAAATTGAAGATTATATGGGAACACTTTGACTGTAGCTCACTTTGAAATGAACGTGATGCCTTTATAGTAAGAAAAGTGTTTTGAGAAAGTGACATATTGATGGCACAGTGGGAGATAGTAAGAACACCATCCTTTTGTTACAAAGATTCATAGCCAAAGGGTCTTCAAGACTGAGGATGATTTTATTGTTTCCAGTCAGGAAATACTGATCACAAGATCAGGAATTCAGAGGTAGGTCCATATCCAATGCTAGCTAGATTTTTTGTTGTAAGAAAATGCAACCTTTCTTTGGCATCTGGCTCAAGTCCAACTTGTGTTACTCCTTTGTCATAACCAGACTGGATTACTGCAGTGAGCCTCTACACAGCAATATGCCAAACTACTCATCTCAGAATTTCAGGGAGCAGAGCATTAAGTTGCCTGCCTAGCTGGCTTATTTTTCTGTAAGAGACATTTTACAGTTACTCAGAAAAAATTATTAGTTTCCATTTTATTTCTAGACATAAAGTAATTTCTTAGTATAGATTATTAAGCACTGCGGAGCTTATGTCCTATTTCCAACAAGTGAAATTAAGTGGGGTACTTCAATGGAGAGCCTCCAATTTAAACATCTTCTAGAAGACCCTGTGCATTTGTAACTTGACTCAACTTGTAGGCAGATTGTAGCTGATTCCTTCATGAACATATTAGGAGGAAGGAAACACTTCCAACACTCACTATAAACAGGAATGTATGACACTTTTAATACTTCACCTGCTTTTCTATTTAGCTATAATATAAACATGATAATTATTAAATCCATATGTAGCTAGAGATCTCTAGTATCTGTCACAACAAAGCACCACGGGTCATGTTATAAAAGCCCAGTTACCTTTGGCTTTGAGGAGACTATTAGGCATCGCAAGTCAAGCAAACAGTTCGTGATTTATATGACATATTATGAAATTCAGCATCAACCAATATGTCATTTCTGACCAAGTATCAAGACTCTGTAATCTCTGCTTTCCTTAATTCTTCATTCCACAATCAAAATGTCACCAGAATCAACACAGAGAATTTTCAGTTTTATTCAGGCTCACCCCAGCTCATAGACTGACACAATGGACTATGACAGCTCTTTCGGAAACACTCCAGTCTATCATGTCCTGTGTGGCTGTTGTTCATGTTACACAAGTCTGTGCACTAAAACTCCTTATGAAATATTTATGTCCAGAAAGGTAATGTGCATTACCAATAACAACTTCCCCAAACAAAAATAAGTTAGTCATTTGTCATTTCTCCCCAAAGCATTGTGTGCATCACAGATTAATGTCTTCAAATCTTTAGCTAAAAAAAAAAAAAAAGCAGGAAAGCAGGAAAAATTATTTATAATTTATAAGTGCCTGAATAAACTAGGTGAAAATTTTATGCATTTCAAACACTTTAAAAGGGCCAAACAACCAGCTGCAAAGTGGAATTTATAATTGGAAGCAGTGACACGCTATACCCTACAGTGGCATCAAGAGAACTTTTATAGTACTGTCACCTGAACACACCATAATTTCATTTAGAAATTAAGTCCTGTAACAGCCACTCCTGAAAGACACTTCATTCAATAATGTAAAATACGCAGTAATCTTTTTGCATTTATTTATAGGTTTTCATTTTAATTCCAAAATAAAATTTCAGTACAGCATACATAATTCTGTCTGGTTTAAGGGGGTTTTCATTAAACTATAAGTGAATTGCCCTTCTGGCTGAAAATCTGTTTTCTTTTGCATTCCCATTCCTCTTATGTGCTACATTCCCTCTTAAATTCCACATGGATTCTATAGATTTTATTTAAGCAGGGCCAAGTTGCATGAACAGATCTGCCCTAGAGAAGTTTGCCTCTTTTAGCATGCAACCCACCACTAATGCTCCTTTTTCATTTAGGTTTTCAATTTGGATGAATTCCAAATTACCATTTATTCCAATAGAAACACAACTAATTACACAAAGCATCTTAATACAGAATGGAAACAAGATTAAAAGCCCTCCTCCTTCTGGTGTTTCAGTGTGTGGCATTTATAAAATGCAGAAAGGTACTTTAATTTCAGTTCTAGTTAGACCTCTTGCACATCTTTTGTCTGGTGTTTTAGTATTAGTCAACTAGAATAGTATTCAAGTTGAAGGCAAGATACAATCACCTCATATGCTCATATGCAAACACAGGGTTTGCTTACTCATTGTGTATTCTCATGTTTTGTGAAAAATAGCAGACAAGATCTTCACATATAATTTGTTCCGAGCACCTATCCTGCCTTAGATAATTCGCTGTCTGAAGAATGATATTTCCATCTTCAAGAGCTTTGCAAACTTCGAAGAGAGAAACAGCCCTCTCCCTGTAACAGCTGGGAGAAAGAACAACAATAGATATTTATTTTACAGATCACCTTGATTCACTACAATCAAAACACAATTTTTATATTCTCTATGAGCACTGTCCAGTTGGAAAAGAGAAGTTTCAAACAAGCTCTTAATGGTTACACAGGCATAACAGTCCTAAGCTGAAAAAAGAATAAGGTGGGACAAGAGTGATAAAAGAGTGGGGATAGAAGGTATATTTAAGGAAAATTATTATGTGAATATTTGAAGGTGACAGTAGCACTGATGCCACTAGAGATGTGAAGGTGATGACTGAAGTCCTCTAGGGGAATGATACACCCTCCAAGTGGCCAAGTCTGATGACAAGTTTTTAGACTTGAAAATGCCTGACAGAAAGAATGTAGGTGCTAGAAAAGCCAAAGAATAGACTTTTCCCACATCATTATTGCTCACATTCAAGCCTGTGTTAATACAGGCCCATGTTGGACAGGAACAGAGTCCAAGAGCACAGAGGAAAGGATTAGTTCCCTCTGCTGCCTCCTCTGTGCCACAAAGAAGCTGTGGCAGGATCCATTTAAAATAGCCACTCTGTAGCACAGCAGACCACTTTTGCAATGCTCAGCAGTCCAGGCTCAGTCCCTGAATGAAAAAATCTCTCTTACATCCTTGGTATGATCTGTTGAACACAGTGCAGTGTTGGTAGTTATGGAAGCAGAAAGACATCTGGTTCAGAGATAAATGAGAGAGCTGGAGCTCAAAGGAAACATGGACAAATATTGGAGAAAGTTAAAACTGCATTTTAAACTGGAGTAAGGATGTATTGGCTGGAGTCAGGATGTACTTTAAATCAAGCAATACCTTACTCTGAACTTTGATGTTTATACAAATTTTCCATTGACCTGGTGTCTACTTGTGAATGGGTGTTACAGAAATTTGCAGAACAGCACAGGAAAATTATCTGGCCACACAGCAGGGCCACTGCCACTGATCGTCCTCCTAATCCTGAATTCAGTGCCTATCTATCCTCTCTCAAAAGCACTGCACACTGTTTGCTTCTTGCCTTGTTAATTATTCAGCTCATGGATATAAGTAGCTTTGTTGTAATTGCATTGCTGGGTGCTAGCATGTAGCAATGCTAGCACCAGAACAGAAAGCTAGCATGTAGCAATGACTAAGAGGTCAAAAATAGGATGTTGCAAGGATTGCTTGCTTCATCCTGTGTTTATTTTTCAAAGGGGTCACTATGGGAAATTAATGATGATACAGAAGAGATTTCCAGATCTCACTGCTGGAGCTAGTGAGGTTGAACAGGACCATATACATACACTGTACTATCAGAATGATACAGCAAGATATATACAGCAAGATATATACAGATATGTATCTCTGGTACACATTCACTGTATGGCAACAAGCATCTGAAATATCTAAGAGGTCAGGAGTGCATAACAGAAAAAAAAAATAATAATAATAATAATAATAATAATAATGCTTTCCCAACCATTTTAATTGCTCTATTGCCCTAAAAACTTTGGAAGTTTCATTTGCATTACGAATATGTAAGGGAAAAACAGTGCAAAGTAGAAATTGATTATTGTAGCAGAAAATGTCCTTTTCTTAACATGAATGAAAGGATAGCACAAACCAGTGAAAAAGGTCTCTTTACCGTAGAAGGCAATAACTTGCTGTTTCTATCTTATGCTTCACAAGCATTACTTCTGCAAATTTAGTGCACTGCCCGCTGATAAACAGCTATTCACAAAGTCAGTTTGCAGTACTTCCTGGTGCAGCACTTTCCAGTGTTGTTGAAGACAGGAAGACTACGAAATCCCACAGTCTAACAGCATAAAGGTCAATGGCTGGGAGTGAAATACAGTAGAAATATGCCAGAGACTACAGCCAAGTGGTCAACTCACTATTGAGACTCTGCTACAACCTTTCAGTTTCCTGGCACCAGCAGCTCACAGAAAACATGTCCTTTCCTTTCCCAACAGCTTCCTGGAAATCCCACTATCCCCACTCTCCCTGCTGTGGTTCTATCACAGAAAAGGGATATAACTACTAATAACAATGTTACATAATTTTCAAAAGTGAGGCAATTTTTTGTGTAGCACAGACCATGCCCATAATTCATTATCTCAATATTCAGAGCTAACACGGTTCTCAGTAGTCTCACTTACCGGCAATAGGGGAACATCAGAAATGCATTGCACATCTGCAGCTGAGTACTTACTTAAGGATGCCGGTGCTATATACACCTATATTTTTTATAGTACATGAAGAATGTCTTCATAAAACTGTGGGTGCTTTTGTAAGATCCTGGCTAATTGATTAATGTTGTGTAAATGTGAACTACATTATGCACATCAATTTTAAAGGGTATTTTCTTCTTCTTATATCTATTTTTCAGCATATTTTTAATAGAAAATTCTTTTACGTAATATATTGAATATATTTTTGGAGGAAAAAAACAAACAAACAAACAAGAAAACAACAACAACAACGAAAATACAACTGGGCTTTACCCCCTGCTATAACTGCTAGACACTTCTTTAACATGTAGTGCCATTAGAATATATTTTCTCCTGATAGCAGAATACTGTAAGTATATAAAAATGTAGTATAAAGAGTTAAAAAAAAAATCAATAGAATCATAGAATAGTTTGGGAAAAGACTTTTAGAAATGCAGCTTAATTAAGATACCTCTGAAAATTTAAGCTTTTTGTCTAATTTATGTAACTGATTTTTGAGATCCATATATCCTGCTGAAAATAACTTTTTTTTTGGGGGGGGGGTGGGGGGGAGGTGGGAGGGATGCAGGAGAATGATCAGAAACCTCTTAGTAATTGAGGAACAGAGAACACTTACAATGCTGTTGATAGCTGTAAGCCCCCATAAACAGTCTCTCCTAAGCTAAGCTGAAATGTTAGCTTCTATTTAGACAGCAAAAAAGGATCAGTTTCAGGGTAAAGAAACAGACTTAATTAATAGACCATATAAGAGACTCTAATATGCATCAGATTGCAGCTCTGAAGCAGATTTCTCCCATGGAATCTAATGACTCATACAGTTTTTTTTTTTTGTTTTTTTTTTTTTTTCTTGTAAGTTGGATATATAAAAGTTCTTGGCATCAGGGGATGGAACTGATTCATGTTATGACAATTCACCCACACGATGCTCACAGAAATGCTCTTTTACTTCAAAATTAAATGCTGAAAATGACTTTCTCTGAAAAAAAATAGCTAGCCCATGAATGCTATAGAGCTTTAGTTGCTCCAGTTTTTCCAGCTCATAGAGCCATCACAGCTACAGATGCACAGTATTTTTTAACTGCATTTTTTTAATTATTTTGTTTTATTTTTTTTAGTATAGCATTTTGCGTGGACTCAGTAATCCTCCTCAAGATTCTTAAAGTAGGTGAAATTGTGGAAGACAGCATCCCTAATATAATTCTCCTTCACATGTCCTGCAGCAAGTGACAGGAGACAATCCTTACCCTTGATAGTCTAAGAAATGATACTAAAAGAAATAAAACCAAAATAAATAGACAATAATCTACATCGCTACAAAATCCTGTCACTCGTGGGATGCTATCAAAGCACCTTTTATAGAATCCTCCATCTCAAAATCTGGAAAAAGTCTGATTACCAGGCTGGGCTTTTAGCTCCAGCCCTGCTTCATTACTCCACACCTGATCCCTGCAGAAGGACTGAGCAGAAGGTATAGAAAATGAAGGCTCACTCAGTTGCTTTTGCTGTCAGGTGGGTGATCTCTGCAAGGTTGTGTTCCCGTATGCTTCTGGAAATAAGCAGGGGCATGCAATGCTTTCCTCTGCCCTCTCTCAGGCAGCTCTGTTATAAAGGTCCAGCCAGGATGTACAACTGAAGCCTCAGTTTCGCAAACCTCTTCCAAGCAAACTCCCACTGAGAATCTCCATGACTAGGCACACTCAGAGCAGGGCATATATACAGACCATCAGCATTTTGCTGCAGATCTCCTTGCCGGTGGCTGCTGCGGAGGTACCTGTCCTCTGTTCTCTGCAGGTCGATCATGAGCCCACAACATTGAGAACTGACAATGAAGTTTCAGTTGAGGTATGTAAGCTGGAAATTATACATACTATGAAATAAAGGCCAAAGATCAACATCACTATTCAGGGATTTTGAAATATAGCTGCTTCTTTTAATTTCCGAGTTATTTTCAATATTGTAACAATTAGCCACTCCTGTCATACTTTTATTTGGAGAGACTTCAGGAAACAATAATTGTCCCAAGTGTTTCTGGACTTATCCAGGCTTTGGAAAATATAAAGGAAAATTGAACAAGAGCTGACTACTGCTAATATGTTATTTTCTTACAGCAATTGCTGAGCTATTAATTATTTTACATGAATTAATGAATGTTTACATGATCTAATTGCATGTTAGTTCCTTCCACCTACAAATTAATGTTAAGAAATATTTTCTCTGTGTGGGACATAGAATCACATTTATCAATGAGTACAAAAGTCTGAAATTTATACCTGTTTTTACCGTGCCCTTGAGTAAATAAAAAACCTCCCCACTTGATCCAATGTTATAATAATATTTTAATGATAAATCTGCATTTTACATTAAATTTGAAATAGATTCTATTTCTTTTTCAAAGCACTCAATTTTTACTTCGATTAAAAAAAAAAAGTCACATGTCAAGAATATCTCTATAGAGTTCTGGTAAGTTACATAGATGCAGATTGAGTTAACTGCGCAAGTTGAGTTCATAGAAGTAAATATGATAAAAAGAAATATAAGAGCGTTGCAAGGGTGATGTTTCAAGTAGGAGTTATATGGGTCTTCACTCAACATTTGTGACAGTTATCAGTTCCTTTCTAAAATATTGGATTGACGGTCACTACCCAGCTAATCAGATCAAAAAAAAAAAAAAAAAAGAAAAAAAGAAAAAAAAAGAAAAAGAAAAAGAAAAACATCCTTGGTTGTGTTTAATAATAGAAACAATGCCAGATTTCCATTGTACATCAAAGCTTTCACAGCTGTTTTACAAACCAAGACATCTGTGAATGTATTAAACTGTCAAAGACAGTTCACTTTTGCTGTATCGGTATACATGCTTTCCTTATTGCTCAAGTAGTGAGCAGAAATCACACCTGAAGAGCATCTCAAAATAGAGACAAAACCACACTAAATTCTGTCATGTTTTATTTGGTTATGAAGAGCTGAAGAAAAATAGCAATTAATACTGTCAGAAAGATTCTGTATGCTACCACCAGCCCTTTCCACGTCTAATGAGGGAGATGGCACATCTCTGCCTGTGGACTGGGTGACTAAAAGAGTGTCCAAAAGCTGTGTTAACGCTGTCAAGAAGTTAGAAGCTGGGAAAGCCACAAAGACCAAGAAACCATTAGCCAGCTTGTGTAAACTGACCATGTAGATCAGCATGGACTAATTCCAGTGAGCTGCTAGCTCCTGGCAGTGGAATCACAAAGGAAAAGGTTATCAAAATCATTTAAAATCTGTAAATGTAACTAGACTGCAGCTGAAGCAGTGGGACAGGCCTTGGTGAGACAGCATACCTTGATGTGCTTTGAGGGAAGAGAACACCAGCAGCAGTCCCAACATTCTGGGGACATCATTGCATGGTCCCTGGGAGGGGTGCTCAGAGAAATGATGAGCAGTGGAGCTGGCAATAAAAGGTACAAATATTGTAAAAAGAATAGGAAAAGCAATGTCATTCTCAGCTGAAAACCCTCGGCATACTAACGTCAATGTTCATTATCTTGGACTTCACCAAGTGTAAATGTGAATGAAAGCATGACACCTATCAACTCCTTTAATAAAAAAGTTCCTTGTACTGTGTCCTTTTATTCCTTCTGCTCTTCGCTACTTAAAAAATATACTATCAGAAATAGCCAATTACTTTTTTGTCTCTAAATGCTGAAGAGTTTGGAGGTGCAACTTTCTACAGGACTTTTTCTGTTTCTATATACCTTCAGCCTAAGTTTTCACCTGCTTTTCACCCATATATAACTTACTTCCTCAGGTAGAAGCTGCTGTCATTGGCTGAGTCCTGGAGAAGTCACACATATCTATGATCCATGATACTTCCTCACCAGTGACAGATGGCAGGATGACAAATATAAGAGATGGCAGAGGAGATTCACTGACACTAGGGAAGGACCCAAAGCTCTGTCTAAAGGTTTCCAGCAGATCCAGCCTTCTGAGCTTGCAGGCGGTGCACCTAAAAGGTGCGAATTTATCAGCCGCATCACTGATTCATTGCCTTGCATCTCCCATAAGAGGACCAGCACTCTGCCAGCACGTTGCCAAGCAACCCTGTCTTGGGCTGAGCACAAAAATAAGTGCCACAAAGGCTTTAGGGCTGACTTTCCCTTTCCTTCACACTGGCAAACTTGCCTTTAGTTACCACACAGGTCTCAGCTGCTCTAAAAACTCTGCTGCTGCTGCTCTCTCAGTGGGATGTGTGTTTATACTGCTGCTGCAGAGATACAAACAAAAGGCCTTTACTCAGCCGTTCTCCTGTAGCAAGGCTGTTAAAACCTGAGTAGGGTTTTGGTGCGGCTGCCACTCGCTGAGTGTACGACCAGCAAAAGATCATCCCCACGCTTTTGGCTCACGTGCTGCATAATAAGATTGTAATAAGATCCATCATCTAAGAGTCACGGACTCAATCTACAACACACAGCAGCAATGCTAAATAGGTGTTTGCATTCATTTGTTTACTTCCAGCTGTCTTGGTAAACACCAGTTCGTTTTCAGTGGCAGTCCTTAAGCATAACCGTATCATAAATGAAGATTAAAG
Source organism: Nettapus auritus (assembly GCA_011076525.1). Classification (NCBI taxonomy): domain Eukaryota; kingdom Metazoa; phylum Chordata; class Aves; order Anseriformes; family Anatidae; genus Nettapus; species Nettapus auritus. Next base: position 13,266,398 of record CM021771.1, read on the forward strand.
TCTGTATTTTGGAAGGCAGAGGTTAATAAAAGAATAGGCCTGTATATCCCTATTTATTACGCAGGTCTTAGATAATTTGATTTATTTCAGTGACATTGTTCTGGCAGCACATTTTTTTTAAGCGTTGCTGACTGCTTGTCCATTTTTAACCAAAGTATTCACAAGAGTGTTTTGTTTAAAAATGCACAAAGGTATCTTATTAAATAATGTCACAAACATGAAGTTCATTATTATGCAAATGCCATCCTCAGAACAGATTTGTTAATTGCAACTCATTTGCATAATTAATGAACTCTCAAATGAATAATGCCTTTGCAGATTTGTGCAGCATTGTTTTAAAATAAATTATAAAATACATGTCAAATGAAGAGTGCTTCTTAGATTCCCATAGCATTGTTTGAAAATTAATTACCAAACGCTTGTCAAATTAAAATGAGTTTACAGTTTTTACAATGTTATTTTAAAATTAATCACAAAATAAAATGTCACCATATTAAAGTAAATAACTTTTTCTTTTTTCAAAAAACTGCAGAAAAACATTTCTAAGCTTCAGTCACATTTTTTGTTATACTGATCCAGTGTTTTAGCCATTTTGTCATAGCATTATGATGTAACAAACTTGGTAGCAGTTTGTATGTTAATGTTTTAGTAAATTGAGATTAATTTAATTATATTGCATTGGATCTCTAATAGCACTAATGATTAATGATAATGCCTGTAAAAATGTTGTGTGGGCAAGGTCAAGATATATTAGCAACAAAAAAGCTCGGACTTCTGATGACTATGTATTAATGCTTGTTTTTATACAGGGCTATTTATCTTTAAAACTCCTGGTGTTTTTGGATTTGTTTTAAACAGTGTCCTGTACCAGTGCTCTTCTTCTTGACATATAGCTTCTATTTCCATTTTTCATAGAAGAAAAATGACCTAAAAGTTCAGCAAAGTCAAAATTTTTTTTACATTCATAACTATGCAGTCTAAATGAAGTCAGAGTGTTCTCAGGAATTCGGCACTACAGCTTGAGCTCCCTTAACTCTTTTCTGTTTTAAAACCCAGATGATGGATGTTCTTCTCTGAGATGCTAGACCTTGGGCAGATTCTCTGCCTTCTGTAAATTAGTGTTCACTGACTGTAGTGGAAGAAAGGTCCTGAGTACCCAAGCACCTCTGTAAATGATGGAGTGACTGAAGGATTTGGGTACTGCGTTAGAGTATACAAGGCAACACCGGCGTATGTGTAATTTTATCAAAGCACTTAGTCCCTTTTGAGCTAAAACTTTCAAGAAATTAATCTTGGGGTTTTTAATTCTTTCCCATGCAGATCCCTGCATAGGAGGCTGTATGTACATCTGATGCCCAAGTGGAGTCACTGCCCATGAATACATCCCAAAAGGTATTTGTAAGAAGCAGTGATGCACAGTGGTCTGTCAGCTGGGTCACTTGCACACGTAACTTTACACACTGCCACACAGGAAAATTCTCTTATTTTTCAAGCAAGTAGCAAACTTGGGAGACCAGCGAGAAGACCAGCTGCATGGTGGACACACCTTAGCAGCATGCTGTCTATGGTGTTGTATCTCAGCTGAGGACACTGCAGCGTGGATGGTGGTCTCATCCCTCAGAGGTGTGCTGCTATCCGTTCAGCTGCAGGACCTTTCAAAGGAAAATTCACTTCCATTTACCCCTGCTAAAGCAGAATATATTGAGGAAAAATTTTCCCTAATATCTAACTTTTCTCCCCTGACCAGAATTTCTTATACTTCCCCATTCATTAGTAGCAGTTTTCATTAACTGGGGAGACAGAGCTGTTCTGAGCATGTGAGCCTTTTTCTGTGGAGCACAGCACACGGTCCTTCCTCCCCTCCACATGCAGAAATTACCTCGACCAGAACAGGGCTTGTGTGCTTGTATGATAGCAAGGGCCTCCCACTTACTGATTGCAATCAATATCTTTCACTAATTTCAGAAATTTTTCATTTAATTTGGGGTTGAGTTACCTTCTGTAAAGTGTAACTGTTCAGACTAATTGATAGAGAGAAAAAGTACAAACTGGTGAATGTGCAGCAAAAAAGGCTAAGAATTCACCAATTCTTTGAATAGCCTTGTTAGGTAGATAGAGCTTCCAACCCCTCCACTACCCTCTGAGTTATGCTGAAAGAGTTTTCTCCTGGAGATGTTCTCTTATTTAAGATTTTACTCAGTCCTAAGCAGTACCTTGGCAAGGCATAAATATATATACAGAAATACATATCTGTGTATGTATGTTTTAACTCAAGGCAGAAGTTATTAAAAGAAATTTCATGTACAAAAAAAAAAAAAAAAAAAAAAAAAAAAAGAATTACTGTGGAAAGCTGGTCTAAGAGCCATCAGTTTTAGAAACTTAAAATAGATGCTTCCTCTTCAGTGTGTCAGAGATACTAGTGAAATCATAATTACTTATCAGAAGGTAAGTTTACATTGTGCATTCCTTGTTTATAAAATCTTTGATTAGACAGAAGAAAGAAATGATTTAACTTTACTTTCTTCATGAGAATCTCCTCTTTGAAAAAGAAACACAGAGAAAACACCAGTGTCTTTATTCCTCCCTACATCCGTGGCAAAGGTACAGAATTTATGGAGCAATGGGGTCAATTTTCATTACACCCAGAGGAATATATTCTGTAAATGCCCCAAATGCCCACCACGAAATCAGTGCTTAGACAAAGGTTTGCTGAAGGATGTCAAATTGTACTGCTACTAATCCATACTGCCAACAATGCTATATTGAAGTCTATGTTGTCCAGATCATAGGAAATGTCCCACATGGATAAAATCTAAGTTTTAAAAGGAAAGAATATATTTTTGCAAATTTACCATATAGTGGAACAGAAATGAAAATAGAGATGAATGATACACTTCATACATTCACATAAATATTGACAAACAACAAAGCAGCTTGCAAAAATAATTAAGCATTGTAATCTTATTTATGAAAATTAGACATTTTTGTTTAATAATTACATAGCTGACTTCAATGTTAGTGCAATAATTTATGTTAATTTATATGAACTTTAAAAATACATCATTATAGTTGAAAGAGAGTTTTGGCTGTTAATCACTCTGACTTCAATACAATCAGTGGGATTTTATGATCTGTTAAGACTGAGATTTGGCCCTGCTGCACTGGTGTTTTACAAACACTCCTGTTACTCTATCTTCTTATTCTACAAATACCCATTTTTCTTGCATTATTAAAAGCTTTTCTTCATCCAAACAAATTCAACAAGAATACCATTAATAAATTAGTGGTTTATTTCCTTGAAATATGTTTGAGGGAAGGATCAGATTTATTGCCATTCATCAGACTGCAGAGCCCGCCGTGGAAAAGGCCCTGGCACCTGAATGGGCAGCACGCTGAGCGTGGGCAAGCAGTGTGTCCTGGCAGCAAGCATGGCCAACAGCATCCTCGGCACGACCAAGAGAGCAAGCAAACGGATTGATAATCCTTCTCCACTCAGCACTCATTAGACTAATCTTGAATAACAAATCCAGCTTTGGGGTCACCTCCTTATGAAAGAAAGACATCAATGACCATGACCAAATTCAGCAGAGGGCCACCATGATGGCTGGGGCTGGAGCACTTGGAGAGGATACAATAAGGGAAGATCCCACTGGATGTAAAGAGAAACGTTTTTGCCATAAAGACAGCTAGGTGGTGGAAAAGGGACCCTGAAAAGTTGTGCCATCTATGTCCTTGGAGGCTTTCAAGAAGAGACTTTAAAAGGCCTCAGCCACCTGTTCTGACCTCATTGCTGATTTTGCTTTATGCAGGAGGTTCAACTGGAGATCTCCTAGAATCCTTTCCAATCTGAACTATCCTACTGTCTGCAGAATTACAGATCTAGAGCATTTGCTTGGTAAATCCCTGCAGTGAAAACCTGTCATGTATCTTTGCCTGTGATTCAAGAAATGTACGTATTTTAATACAGGAGCCAAATAAACCATTTTGAAAGATGTTTTCTATCTTGTTTCTTTGAAACCAGAGTCCCTCATAGGGCTTAGGACTGACTGTCATGCTGGCTGCCTTAACAGACCAGATACTGCCTTCATTTTTGGTCTGGTGTGATCAGACACTTAAGTTCTTCTACCATGTACCATCCTTTGTATAACACAAGTTATTCAATTTAATGTAGTGATTCAATTCTATTTATCCCTAGTTTGTTTAATAATGATGTTGCTGAAATCCACAGAACAGGTCTGTAAGACAAACTATACTATTTGCCAGAAGGATACTGTAGAAGACAACTGAGTGATTAAGAATGAAGATCCCAGAAGCTACAATCAGGGTTCTATGAGGTATGAAATTTTCAGTTGTGGTTTGAATTTGAATATAGTATGCAGGAAATGTTGTAAACCAACTAAATATACAGAGAAGACAGACTGGAAATAAATGGCATCTTTTTGAAAGCCCTTTAGATATCCACATCAAATGGCAACACAGGAGGGTTTTGTTTTGGAATGGTTACTGAAAATCAAAGATAGACATTCAAAGGATTTAATTCTAATAACTTATTCCTTTAACTTGCTTAGGAAAAGAAATGCAGAGAGAGATGCTGGCAAATAAATTTCTTTGTGGGGACAAATAAACAAAAAACCTTAACCCTCTTGTTAATAATAATCAAGTTACAGATTTCTCTACAAGTGATACTCAAAATGGAAACAGATTTTTAAAATCCTATAAAAACTACAGTGAACTACTTACATAAGACAGTCCAATGCTCTAGAAAATAAATAAATAAATGGAATGAATTAAACTCTAATAGACCTGCCTTTAGGAAGTCACACATCCAATGTCAACTATGGAAGGATTACAGAGGACTTACTCTGAAGTAATCTTCAATTTATAATCACTTAGTTTCTTTTGGATTAGGTCCAGTCCATTTCATTAACCTGTAGTAAGGTTTTTCCTTTCTTGCTTTTTAATCCACTCTAGCCTGATTTACAAAGATTAACTTCAGATTGAAGTTCTTCAGATCCACATCCCCAAATCAGAATATTTGACTTAGAAACACATATATCAAAAATATGCCTCAAATAATGGCCCTTTTCAATTTTACTAATTAAAAATATCAGTCTGAAAATGACTGATCAACCAATTTGTAGTGACACCATCCTTCTCAGACACTCCAAAACCTACTGTTGAGGCAAAAACAAACACCAAATTTAAATATGCCTTTACTGACCTTGTGGATAAAAATGATTCAGTCTGATCTAATGAAATAAATAAGAATTTAAAAAGATACATAATAAATAAATCAGAATTGGAATGAGAGACGAAGGCCAAGCAAGAGCACTCCAATTTAGTGAAGTCTGAAAGAGACCTGAGTTTGATTTGCTTACCATTTGTAAGTTTGAGGAAAAAATAATAGAAATATGTAGTAAGACAAACTGATTCTGTTTTCACTTATCATATTGTAAATTCAGTCAAACATTACTGAATCTCAGTAGGCTGAGTTTGACTACTTGAAAACTCCTCATCTCATATTTTAAATATTTAAATATATCTGAAAAATATTTAAATATATCTGAAAGGAGACAGATAGGTGTATTTTGAAAAAGTAAAAAGATTTCCAATACTTCACATAATTTTATGGAACTATTCCTACAGATGGTGTCTATGAATTAATCAACATACCAGTTCCAGATGCTATCATACATCTTCATTTCTGAAGTAAGAAAATCAAAAGGTTAGGATGCTGTTATGCTAAGATGTTGTGCACACATTATAACTGGGCTGTATGCAATGTAACCATGATATTTCAGCTTTTCTATTCTGTGCTTAATGATGGATACTTCCTTCCAAAGCATTTTCATTTCACAGTAGTATTTGGATTTCTAAGTATTTTCATATAAAATAGTAAAGAAAACATAAGCCTTTAAGCCTTCTCCAAATATGATTGACATTTTTCAATCCAACCTGAATTTTTGTTCTGAAAGTCCTGTACTAGAATTTAAATAGATTACCACTTTGCTCAATGTATTTTATTAACTGAGATCATTAGAGTTACAAATAATAATAATAATAAAAATAAATAAACCTGAACTCATGAACTGGCTTAGTCTACACTCTTGCCAGTGCAAATTACTTTTCTCTGAATCAGTAATATCTTTATATAGACTGATGTGAAATAATAAATAAATAAATAAATAAATAAATAAATAAATGTGAAGATCACATTATAGAACAAGGATGTAAAGATACATTTGAGTTTAAAATTAAATACATGAAAAAAAAAAAAAAAAAAAAAAAAAAGAAAGAAAGAAAAGCAGAAACTGCCTCTGATATTTCTCATTTTAGACTTAGGGCTTTGCCCCTGTCCATCTCCAGAGATACTGGGATGCTCCCGGGGTAGCATCATGATGCACCCTCCGACGCTGGGGATTGCTGGGAGCAGCCCTCACTCAGCTGTTGCTCTCAAAGTCTCCCACATTCATCCATCATTCCCTCACCTTAGAGACAAGTGTTGGTAAAGTGCCCAGGTCCTGGGAAGGTTGTAGAGGATCAGTTCACCTCTGTATTAATGGGAGATTTCTGGGTGCCCATCACTTAGCTCTTTACCCAAGGGATTTAATATTGCACAGCGCTGTTAATGATCAAGGTCCCCTTCCCCCTTTTTTTTCTCTCTGAATCAGATAAGAGAATTACTAGAAACACAGCCATCCTTTTTCTGTCCTCCCTGCTCAAATGATTCATCTTATTTTTCCTCCACCTCACAGTGCAAGTTCCTTAACTATTTAGTGATTTTAATAGACATACTGCCCACAGTTATGCTGGGGGGGTTTCCTGTCCCTAAGAAGCATGACTCATCATACACTGAGCCCCATCACAGCACAGCCTTCCAGCAAATATATGCTGAATCCAGCTATGGCAAGTGTATCAATACCATTAGGATTTTACAGGTCTTATACTGATTGCTGTATTGTTATGATCAGCAGCAGCTTGATCAGAGGTACACAGGGATACAATTACAAAAAGATCCAAAAAGATAAGGCTGATGTTGTTGATGAAATAAAATATGAGTTGATGAAATAAAATATGAGTTGAAAATAAAACTGCAAATGAAATTTATGTTTTTTTGTATCTATGAGACTTTTGTATGAGTCCATGTCAGCCCAACAGACTCTATGAAAGTGGCTCAAACTAAAATTAATATATGATCAGTTGTGTCCATTCTGTGGTGTCTAAACTCATTTCAAGCAACCAATATTATATTTCAAGGTATTCTTCAATTAAATATTAAGTATTTTTCCCAAAATATTAGTTATGGTATATTTCTTTATTTTGTACACTAAAGCAAACAAATTAATTAAACAAATATGAATCTGTCACTAAACATGGAAAATCAAAATGAAAATACGTCTAGAAAGAGTTGAATTTAATTGAAAATATTCCTTCTGAGAATTGCTACAAACTTGCTTTTATTCATGATTTTTTCAGAGTGTTAGCTAGCTTTATAGTCAAACTCTATGCTACCAGTAAAAAGACTTCATTAAACCTGAGATAGATTGCATTCTGCACTTGGAAATAAAAGCTATGAATTAAAAGTACTATTTTTTTTTCAAGCAGGATTCCAAATAAAACATTTAGAAATGCCACAAAACCTAAAATGCTTAAAAAGTTCTGTTCAACTTATATTGACTCAGTTCCCTCCATCACTCCTCACAAGTTTTGTTTTCTAATCCCTTCATCAGCTTTGTTTTCTTTCCTGAACATGTTCCAGCACCTCTATGTCCTTATTGTAGTGAGGGGCCCAAAACTAACGCAGTATTTGAGGCCCAGGCTTACCGGTGCCACGTACAAGAAGACCTCTTCCCTAGTGCTGCTGGACACATCAACTCTGATGCAGACCAGGATGCCATTGGCCTGCTTGGCCACCTGGGCACTGCTGGAATACAACAGGACTTTCTTGCTTAGGGAGGATAGAGATTTCAAAAGGGCGCTCTGACATTCTAGATGAGCATATTGACCACTTGGCTATTTGGAGAGTTCACTTCCGTTGTTTAATTTTTAAAATTTGAAAGCTCAAGGTTGTGGGTTGTTTTCTTTTTCCCCAATGTAGAATGAATGCCAAAAGCTTGAAATCATTTGCAAAACAGAATTCTTGTTTTATAGCCAATCTCACAGCTGACTTCACTGGAGCTATTTGCATGAATAAGGGAAGCAGATTTTGACCACAGTAGATGTGTCTAGACTACGAGATTGAAGAGTGCCAGGGAAGTACTCCCAGGCATTGGAATTTGATTGTCTACACTGTTAAATTGTTAAAAGTGTCCCTGGCACACTTCTGGCTTTTCCCAGCTAGAGCAATTCCAAACAATTCACAAGAACCTTTCCTTGTAGATAGTGTGAACACAGACACTCTTTGGACAGTCAAAGAGTTTCCTAGTATGGATGTGGGCCAGTCTGTACTACATGCCAGAGAACAGTCACAGCTAGGTTTAATTTACTGGTATATAAATAATCAGTATGAATCAAGAGAGAAAATCAAAATCTTTGCTTTCTCTTCAGGGAAGGGAAGAAAGGTGGCAAGAAAGGGGAAAGGGGGTAAAACAATGATTATATAATTTTCACAGCAAGGTGTTTCTAAATGGACTATCTCCTCCTATCTTCTCAATGCTAGGAAAACCTAATGTTCCTTCTGACAACGTTCACATTGGTTTCTTTTTATCTCACTTGTCTATTTTGCAATTTTGTAGTAATCAGTAAAATGTTAAAGAAAAAAGTTATGGGTTTAACCGATTAGCCAATTTCACAACTAAAAAGTATAGCTACATAAATTCTGAGCAGGCCTCTGTCCAACCCAAAGATTCTACTGAAGTCTCTGTACTGAAGCGTGAAAAAGGGGTCTCTTCAAATCCTTCTCCTCTGAATAACCTAAGAAAAGCTGGTTTTGAAAAACAAGGATCAGCTCAGCTGGGGGACTAAAGCTAAATTGTGTTTGTGTCTTTGCAGAGATATACAAGGGCAGAAGGGCATCTTCTCCAGGCATTTGGTCTCTGTCCAGGGCTGAACACAATAGCAGTGATTGTACTCATGGAATGACAGGATTCTGCAGGGTTAAAGCCCCTAGAAATTATGTGTGAGAAAGGGTATGCACTCTCACCCTCTTTACTGCACCATTTATATGGCTGGAATTGGAAAGCAGAGCTTTCTGACTCCCAAGGACCTGTTTTGCCTGTACTTTTGACCTTCACTTTTAGGACTCCCAGGACTGAAATGACCAAGGCACTGTAGAAAGTATGCCTGAACTCTCCACTATAGCCACTGTGGTCCAGGTTCTTTTCAAGCACCCTTCTGGAGAAGGCAGCATGTGCTGTACTGTTAGAAGCAGGTTCGTTCAGGTGAGAAGCTCTGCTAAATTCAGTTTGACATGGTTCACAGAATCAAGATTGAGGACCTGTTTTTCTTTCATTTTTCTTCTCATCAGAGTGAGGTAGCACCCCAGGTAAATGCCTGATGCTAGTTTCCCATCTATGCACTGCAATCCATCCCACAGAATGTTTTCTGCCATAGGTTGGAGAGAAAAAACTGAAGACTGGTTCTTATCTATCTTTGCTTGAGAATACTATACAGCCTAAATATAAAAGCTGTCTTAGATAAGGAAAGGTCACATGAATTAGTTGATTTGAAGACTCCTCTAACATTTTGGAGGAAATTTATTTCAGACCATGTATATTAATAAAGCAAAGCCCATGGTGTTTCCAAGCGTGCTTGGTAACATGTGCAGAACTGCCAAATGGTCCATTATTTCTAAAAATTATGTGTCCCAAGGCAGTAGCAAACTTGTTTTCCAGACTGTGGGCATCAGTTTATGTGCTACATTTAGCATGTCCCTTTTTCTTGTGCTTTACAAGATAAGGTTGATTTTGAAAATCATATTGTTTGAATAACATTTCGTTCTTCAGAATATAATCTAAAACGCCTGCTTATTTTGTGTTGTCCACTAATATGTAAAGCATTAGCGCTGGCCAAGACTGAGAATGATAAAGTATGAAAATGAAAGATCTGGAATGTAAAAGTTGTGTTACAGTGGCACATAAGGTCTATATAGTAGTCAAAAATAAGATATTGCTGCAGTTTTATAAGCCCCATGTATTTTGTCATGTTAATTATCCGTTCATTAATACTGGTGAGAGCAATTATTTTCTTTAGGGGTCTAGTATTCCATATAAATCATGATGCCTGAGGATTTTTAGAGATTTGTTTTTGGTTTCAGCATCTATTGGATTATTTCACACTTTCGTGACAATATGAAATTCAGAGAATTTTTCAGACTGTCTACTTACAGGAAAACATGGAATTTGCTTGCATAAGAAAATGCTTTTAAGAAAGAGTGTGATAACAATAGTATTTGATTCAGTCAAATCTTCTGGTAATGGTATCCTGCTAAGGAGTCTCTCCATAAAATATAGCTTACCGGTGACAAGTGCTTATCAAGATTTAAAATTGTATACAGAAGGAGGAAAAAAAAAAAAAAAGGCAACCAAAAATAAACAAACAAAAAACAGACATGATAATGCAACAGGGCAAATTCACTCTTTACTGATCAAGAAGCTTCTTGTGAGCATGTCAGTCATGTTAGGTACTACATCACCAACTAAAATATATGCATTTTCAATTTTAACAGGTGTGAACTTCAGTGTAACAGACCTCTACCAGGTCAAAACAATTATAATGCATTTTCCCCAAGGATTTCATGCCACTGAGAATTTTGGATTCATGAGGAATTGTGGAAAAGATTTCAGCTGTCCCCCAGCCTGTAAAAGAGACTTCAGGGGGAGGGTGATTTTGGAGGGATGAGAAAATATATAAAATAGCTACATTGTTCTCAGCACAGCAGGACACTTTCAGCCTTTTAAATAGGTGGCTGTGCAGTCTCATAGATCACTGCCCGGGGTAACACAGATATCACCAGCTTCCTGTCTGACTTCAGGGAAGCTCCTCTACCCGTTCCTTAGTCTCTCTCATGATCTTTCATGCACATGAACAGACAGAGACATCTAGTCTCTGCCTCAGTTTCTCTACTTTGTAGATAATGATGTCTCTGAAATTCTTTGAAATCAGCTGATACAATAGAATATGTGTAAGTCAAGCACTGCTCATGTACAATTGACTCTCCTTTTCCCTTTCTGGAGATTAGACTGCCTTAAAAAATAAAGGAAAATAAAACTTTCATATTCGTAAAATAATCAGGTTGTAGTAGAAGGACAAATGCTTGGAGTTGATCAGTTCTGCCCTCACCAGCAGAGCTGATAATAATCAGTCACTTATGTGCTATTTCACAGCTGATACCTCCTCCAAAAAAAATTAATTGCAAAAGTTTCACAGATGTCTGCAGCAGTTGACCAGAGCTCTTGGGTTATTGCTTGTCAGACTATTAATGGGTTTGGCTAACCATGACAGTCATTACTTTCCCCCTCCTGTGAGCTACTTTCTGTGTAATTTATGCATAGGTTTTGCCAAGATTTGACAACTTTCAGGATATTAACATAAAATTAGACTGCAGAGCTGAACAATGGGTGGCATTAAAATTAGCAGCAGTGGAAACCAATCAAAGAGAATTGGTTTCTCTCCTGCTTTGCTTTTAAGTTAATATTTTTTATTTATTTTATCTTATTTCATTGTAATTTTAGAAGGAGAGGTAAAAGAATAAATGCTAAAAGCAGTTTTATTTTCCTGGGGAATCTTCAGAATGGTGGAGAAATTTCAATTATACAAAATGCCTGACAGCACCTTAAATAAGAGCTATGCTGAAATCAATCACAGAGGACGAGAAGTTAGAAGTTTTTTGTTGTTGTTGTTGTTTGGTTCAGTTTGTGTTGTGTTTTTTTTTTTGAGAGAGAGGGCCTTTAAACAGAGCAGAGTCTGCTCCACACAGATTGTTTAGTGAATGCCATTACAGAATGCGATGTGTGTGTTAATAAGTAAGGACATCTGGTAACCAGCTTTTTTCTGATTCATTAACTGACTCTGCTTCTGTGGCCACAGGGCTTGATAGGGAAGGCTGCAGGACTTTTGCTCCTAGAAAATGGGACTTTGAAGTATGCTTCTTTTCTTTGACCCAACCATATCCTTTACATTTCCTTTTATGCCTGCATTATAAATATTTAAATTTTAAGTCTTGCTGGAAACACTCAAAATCCTAGAAGAATACATCCTCCTATTTAACTGTACAAAGCAAGAAGTCGTATTTAAGATTCCTTCATCATTCCTTTATAATAACTCCCCCCACCAACACACATCAGTGATGTTCTCTGCATGTTAGCATTTACCGTGGCTACATTTAATTTTTAAGTTATTCTCCTGTTTCTCAATGTTTACACTCTTTCAGCCATGATTCATGACAATAGAAGGAATGTTTCTGAAAAGACTTTGAACTGATTCCTTTTTTTTAAAAAAAAAAAAAAAAAAAAAAAGAAAAAAAAAACTAAATTTGCGCCAAATTGGTAGCATTTTTTTAAACCCTTCATGAGATTAATGAGCTTGGACAGAGAAAGTAAAAGCATCACAATGCTCATATCAAGTGCTGTTTTTCTTCATATAATACAAGTGAAACAGCTCCAAATGCTCTAGAGAGAATGATTGAGCAAAAGAAATCTAACTTGATAGTACATGTTGAGGGATGAAATGGACAATGAAGTTTCCATATGTTGTTTTTACGCAGTAATTAGAAACTGTCACACACCGTTTCATTTTTTAGTTTCCTTGGGCTTATTTGCATGTATGAGGCTTTCCTTAGAGCAGAATTGTAAGCATCAAACTGGCACCCAGTTGAAATCTGAGGCAGTGACACGTGGGCTTCTTCCACCTCATGGACAAGAAGCCAGCGGCAGGTACTGTGATGGCCCAGAGCACAGCTCGGCAGAAGCCAGCTGCAGCCTCACTTACCTCTCTGCCTGTGCCAAATTTTCCTTTCCAGGTTGAAGCAGTGGCCGTTCCTGTGGTGTGAGTCTGTACATACTTGGGTATGCAGTCTATCTTTCATTTCAAATAGATAGAAGGATTTAGACATATTAACCTGCATGTATTCTCAGTGGGAGTTTGGCTCCTCATTCTTTCAGTTGCTTTGAAAATCCGTGCACAGTTTCTCAGGAGCAAGACAGGCAAACAGTGCTCTGGTTCTCAGTTTATGCTTCAATTTTTCTCATGTATGTAGAAAATTGCCCACATGGCTTTGAGACATCTTTCCAGCTCTTTAGTAGTGATTTCTTTCTATATCCCAACAAACAGCCGGTTCTCTTAAAACGTCTCAATCTGGCCTTCAGAATCACACAAGAGCAGAATGACCAATAAAATAAATAAATAAATAAATAAATAACGATTTGGCTTTTATCTTCATTATTCTGACGGTAATGATGATCAAGGACTTTGTAATAATTGATTTTTTTTTGTTGTTAAATGAGGGCTATACATGTACACTTTCAATGTCAGCTAAGAAACTAAGTCAGTCTGTATGTGTGTTTGAAAGTGGGCTGATGTTTTCCATCTTTGAACTGTTTTCCGAGCCTGTGTAAAATACTAGAAAGCTGAATGCATGTATCTCTTGTCTATGCATGGTAAGTTAGTTCTCTGGATTGTTGTCAAATTAAAGCTCTTAAATGACCTATAACTCCAACATGCAGGCCTCTGAAAACCATCAAAAGGCATGATTACGATCACAATTACAACCAAGAAACTTAATTCCAAGATCTACTGTGAAACTATTTTTTTTGTTGTTTTTGTTTTTGTTTTTGTTTGAACACCGGACCAGATCCTTGATGTTACTGATCCCCTTTTGTTCAGTCTTGGCTAAGGCAATATTGTCTTTGTTTAAAAAAAGGCTGAATAAACATTCACTGTAATCAGTAATTGTTTGTAATGCCATAGCACCGAAACACTCTCCTGTGCCAGCTACTGTACAACTTCCTAGAGACCTTTATCTTCACACTTGATCCATAGAGACAGCTCGAACATAAATCTAACTCATCCATGCAAGAGAATCTTTGAGGAGAACAGGTAATGGCATCCCTCTGCTTACTCATAGTCACTTTAAAATATAGAATATAAATTAGAGGTTGATTTTTTTTTATTTCTTCTTTTTTTTTTTTTCTGAATACAAAAGCAAATTCTCATGAAGCAATAAAGATAAGTTGTTGGTTTCTACCAGGAAAAAACATGGACATGATAATTTACAGAAACTTTCAAAGGCAGTTATAGTTCCTTGCTTTATTTTTGTGATTGGAAATATAATGAAAAAAATGAAGAGAGGAAAATGCTCATATGGAAAATGATGTACAGCTAGTTTGAGAGATAGTGGTGTTATTGGTCAACACTGTGGAAGGCATGTCATTGGTTATAGCACAGCTGCTGGAGGTGACTGTGTTGGTATCTGTAGCATGTTGATGTGTGAAGTGCAAAAATGAATCTTATTCCTCAAGAGAGTCCTGCATATGTCAAGTATATTGTCTCATTAAGCCAATCCATTTATCAACCCACTGAATGCCAATTAAATTGCACAGGATGGTGCAGGTATATGGTGGGCTGATGGTGCCAAACTTTATTACAGCTGAGCTTTTCTGGCTCAGTACATTCCTGCATAGCAAAATGGCAGACATATCAAAGCCAAATTAAATGTTCTTGAAATAATGCCTTTAAAGAGGAAGAAATGCCACGGTCTGGCACAAAAGAGTATGAAATGTAATGTCACTTCTTAGTGTACTTTTAGTTCCAATGAAGATGTCACGGCTCAGATCCAGCCAGTGCCAAATGTCTTCACAGCGTGCAAATTAGATCAGTGTAATTTCATCAGGATGATGATCAGATTCTGTTGTAGTTATATGGCTGCATACACAGCTTCTGCTGACTGCTGCAGTCAGACCGGCACAGCTGAGCTAATGCTGCCATCCTCAGAAAGAGACAGAAGTTGATTTTATAGCATTCTCCTGATGCCAGAGTCCAAAGGACATTTCTAGATCCTGGGAATATGTTGCATTAGTATCTACTCCAAAGAGTAAATTCAAAGAATTTCCCTTATTATCTCCAACAGTAACATGAGCATCTTTTTCTAAATACATTATTGTTACATATTTTCAGATGATCAGATTTTGATTGAAGGTTTTTCATCTGTTAAAATGTGAATAATGATAATCTAGACAAGAAATCCATTCTTCCTCTCTGCTCCAATACACCAGCCAGTTCTGGGCAGCAGAAAAGACCTACTGCCTTAGCTACTTCAGCAGAAAGTCTATCATAGGAACACAAACTTATCTTCTTTGGCAGTAGTGACCAAGGATTCTGACAGATGTTCTCTGTTGGATTTAGTATTAGCCACTAAAAAATTATTGCTCTGGCTGTCCACCTCACCCCTTTGCTGGAGGTTACAGACTGCATAGCACTGGTGGGAGAAGTGAACATTTCCCATCTTCTTCAGTTCACAATTCACAATTCATGATAGTAGCTTGAATTAACTGCTAATGTCAGTGTCTCAGATCTGCTGAGTCTTAGAATACCAAACCCTCTTCTAGAATGGCTGGTGCATGACCATGTTTTGCTGATGGGGCTGGTCACCACCAGCACCGTGGAAAGCCAGATGGTAGAAGAAATATTGTCCTACAAAGGTTCAGCCTGCCTGCTGCCTTTTTGTACGCTCAGTCTCCAGGCATGCAAAATGGGCTTGCATCTTAGGAATGCCACTATCATGAAGAAAGATTGAATCTACTAAGACAACAAATTTCTGACAACGGCATTCAGAAGCAGGAACATGCTGTTTGGTACTAGATTTCAGCACCTGGTAAGAGGCATACCTATGATGTATTGAAGGTTTGGTTTCACTTAGTTTTTTGCATGGAGGATTTTATATGTTAAATTGTTAGATTTGGTGATTTCTTTTTCTCCCTAAAGCATTTGGTAAAGAGCAATTACTTACACATATAGCAGCTAAAATCCCTAAACACCATGGCACACAGCCATTTGAGGCAAGTTGCCAAGTCCGTAGCTTCAATTAACCTTCATATATCCCCCCCTAAACTTGGAACACTATCAGAAGGCTATTATGTTCAAGCCTTACTCATGTGGTGAGCACTTAGACACTGAAGTTGAAATCAATAGGACTGGTGGATACATGACTGCTCATGTATTCAGGCTTGCACAAGCAGACGTGAATTTGTGGCAGTCTCTTCCAGATCAAAGCAGGGAGACACAGAAACTTGCAGACACAGCCATTTCTGGATTTTGCCACAAAGATCAAGTCCTTTGTCTCTTATACAGCATCTGTCCATCACCGAGCCTATTTTGGCTCTGATAGCAGCTACTGAAGGTGGACTACAGTTAAAGATAAGGGAACATAGCAAGATTCAGACATTCCATTAAGCCTGTGAAGTAGCCACTGCTTCCAGTAATAGCTACATGTTCGTCAGAGGTACCGTGCAAACGAGTTGCTCTCTCTGGAGACTGAAGCAGAGGCTCTATGCATCCCAGATGTTCCTAAGTGGTTTGCTTACCCTCCCTTGTGTGCTTTTAATTCTCAAGATGGACGGAAATGGAGCAGAAATGGGAAATGAAATAAAAAGTCAGTTTTGGCTCTAAAGTGAAAATGTTACTTATGCTCACACTGAAAATGTAAAGCTTCACTAAAAGCAGATAAACACAGTTTTTATGTGGGGGCAGACAAAGGGCTAGATGCCCAGCTGGTATAAACTGGCATAGCTTCACAGTGAAGTTGATTAAGCATATTGCAGTTTGTGCCAGCTGAAGATCTGGCTTACTGTTCAGTATCCCTATTGTGTGGGTGACATCCTATCTGTCTAGGACAGAATACTGCATCCAGCGATGGATATCTTAGCTGTAAAGGCTACACACACCTCGTAAGATTCTCTGAAAACTTACACAGTTTTTGTACCTTATAAATACTACTACCAATTGCTAGAAAATGCAAAAATGTACTACTAAACAGAGCCTGAAATCCTGGAAGAGCTTCTATCAATAGAGTAAATGAAAATTGTATTTAATATATCTATACTATAACTGTATATTTTGTGAGAAATATTTACACTGCGGTGCTTCTACTCAGCCATTTCACATTTGCAGTCTACCGGATCTGCAGTTTGAAGCAAATTAGATCTTTCAGCTGAAACAAGAAGCAATTCTTTCTGTGTGTGCACGTACCCCGATGATGGGGATAGCACCCCAGGCTGTTCCTGGGGCATGCCAGGGCCCAGATGCCAAGCTTGGGAAGGCTCTAGCAGCAACATCTGGCTGCACGGCGAGGTCTGAAGGCAGTTGTGCTGACAGATCTGGAATAGCCTCTAGGTCTGGGCTTGCTTGCACTCTCCTAGGATACATTTTCCTTCTGCTCACCTTTGTTTTCTCCAATGCACAGGATTTTAATTTATTACACACTAGGGTAATATGGAAATACTTCATATATTATCAGCAATAATTTTTTGTATACTTCTTATTCTCCACCAAATCCTTGCTTCATTAACTACAACCTATACAAGTTCATACTACTTGATTTTTTGCCACTTTCATTTTTATCATGAAACTCTTTGTAAGATCTGATTACTAATTGGAAAGTTATAACAATAATTTTTCATCTTATTTTTAAGCAAAAAAGTGTGGGTTGCTTTTTTTTTTTTCATTTTGTTTTGTTTTTAAATCTATTTGCTAAAGGTATCAGGTATAAATCCATTTGCTAAACGTTATCAGGTATACTAATTATCTTCTGTTTACACTAGGGTCAATTTGCTGGTGTTCAAATTGATTCTAGTAATACAGACCACAAAAAATAAGGACATTAAGTTTTAAGAGTCACTACCACATCTGAGAATTAAACTCTTTCATATTATTTCTCTGTCTTTAAGCCTTTACTCTACATTGTATGTGCAATGCAAAACTTATGACAAGATAGATCCTTGCATCATTAAAACTGATGAAACCTACTGGAAAATTGTTCAAAGACCATGAATTCTGTTGCATCAAGAATTGCATGCTTCCAGAAATTGAGAGGTTTCTTTGTGTCCTTTATTTTAAAACAAAAAGTTTATAAGCTTGGCAAACTATTTTAAAATACCATCAACTTGGTTTAAATAGATCACAGTTTAGGAAGTCATGGGGTAAACTAAATACCATCTTGAAAACAGAACACTAGTATTTGGCCCTGAACTAGAAAGAAGTAAATCTATTATTCACTATCATTTAATAAATAAATTTGAAGAGAAAGATATTTTTTTTTTCCATGGCAAGAGTGTAAAAAGAAAGATTATGAGATGGAATTACACTAGTCAGTGTGGTCTGTGCACTGCTAAAGGTGTTCAACCAATTTTCATACAAGCTGAGTTTTTGTTATACTCCTCTACAAAGCACATAGAGAAATAAATGATAGAAAAATAATGCACTAAGCATTCTAGGTGTTTAATGGCAAAAATCTGTTTTGGTCTGGTTTGTTTTTCTGGCTTCATGGGAACAAAATTACTGCAACAATTACAATGTTGTGGAACTAAGGAGAACCTTGTTCTTCAGGGATTAAAAAAAAAAAAAATCAAGAAAAGATAATTCCAGAAAATATAATCCAAGGGAATCCAAAAGGACATGCAGATTAATACAGAGAAAAAATAATTGGAGCATTAAATGTTAAAGAAAGCATGAAATGTAAAAAGGAGAGAAACTAATTTATATGTTGCTCAGAGATTTATGTGTGGCTTTGCTTAACTGCAGACCAATTCATGGTTTTCTTTTGAGTTTAATCTAATGCCACATTTAAGAACGCATACTAGGGTTACAGCACATGTGAAGTATTAGAGAGCTGGCTGAAGCAGTAAATTTAAAGGACTGTAGAATTGGTGATAGAGATGGTGCAGCAATAACCAGTGCCATGATGCTACATTGCATTTGAAACTGTCTCATGAAAACTCAGTTGACCATGCCAAGCTCCCTTACTCAGATTTACATCAGAGCTAATTAATAATCACAAGTGAGTTATCACTAAAGCCAACTCAGGAAAGAGTGAAAAAGAGTTACTGATAGTCTGTAAACCATATTTACAACCACAAATCAGGACCTTGGGAAGGTACTCAATAACATCCAAGTTACTACAGATCCCCAACTATTGTTCCCTTGCATCATATGAAGGAATGTAGCCTGCTGTTCACAGTCTCCTAGTACATCATATACTAAGCTTTTCTATTTTTTGCATGCATCTGTGGGTGGGTAGAAGGCTGAGAGAAGCCATTCCTTCTAAATTAATTCAAAATGACTGAAGCTAACTTCATAGGGAAATGAACTGTGGAAAAGAATTTTGGCAGCAAAAAAATGGTAAAATATGTCTGACAGATTTTTCTTTAATGTCCAAGCACAGCTGAATTATAATAGGGTGAGCGATTAACTATGATTAAGAGGTGATGTCATTAATTTTTTTAGCATATAGGAAAAAACACATTTACTCAAAGCAAAGGAATTTATAACTGACTGACTGTTAGAGTCTTGCCTGTTCTCTGCTGCAGAAAAAGCACTGAAATAACTCCAAAAGTGGAAGAATAATGATGAACAGTCTACCCTGAAGGAGATTTCACACCATTGTCCCTTGATGAGGGAAAGCTTACCCTCAACATGTAACTTGTTTCTCTTCCAGGAAAAACAATGAAAGCCATTAGCCTAGTGTCCCTTCTGTGACATAGTGAAGAAACAGGACACTATCCCCAAGGGGACAGCCCCAGGGAGACAAGAACAGGCAGCCCTGCTCTCTGGATCAAGAGTGGTTAAATCTGCCTCTAGTCATCATCAATGGCATTGGCATCATCTAGGAAATAATAGATAAGAGCTTTGTAAAATAATATCACCTCACTCCCTGTTCTCTATATTGCTAAACTTTTTTTGTTTGTTTGTTTTAAATAATATATTCCAATCACAGGAATTTATCCAAGTCTCTTTGAAGAGCAGTGCCTAATTGGTGGCATTGCCATAAGCTCTGAAAGGGCAAGCAGTCACGTTTTCTTTTCAGGAAGCCAAGGATCAAATAAATATATTATCTGGCCCATAGCTTTTCTTCTTCTTTTACATAGATGATACACCTAGCCCAGCTTGTGTATGTTGACTGGCAGGGGTAGGGACAGAGTCCAGGATCACCCGTAGCCACAAGAGCCTCATGTTCTTAAGAGATCACTGCCTCTAAATGTCATCATGAGGACACACAGCAAAATCCTACTTCAACTTTTAGGGTGTCTGGTTTGTTTAATTTCACCTTGGGGAAGCAAAGGAAAAAATAATGTATTCCCCAGTCCTTGATTATTATTATACTTGTACTACTCTTCTCACTCTTCCTATTACTTCTAACAGCAAAATGTGGCCTGATTTTTTGAAGTTAAAAGAGTTTCAGTAGATCATAAGACTAATAAAGACATGAGCAAAGCCTGTCCAACTTGGCACGCATGGATCCTGCATCTATAGCTTAGGCACATCACAGATTTACATGACTGGAGCTAAGAGAGCAATATTTCTGCTTTTGATGTGACTGCTCAGGGGACCACCTGAGAGCACAATCCAGGCAATTTTGGAGAATCTGTCACAAAATCTGTCTTCTTCCCAGCCACACATTTTCCCGAAAGTTACTTTTTTTTTTTTTTTTTTTCCCAAAAAGTTATTTTTTGAGCTTTCTAAGCTTTTGTTAAATACAATGGATACATTTCTCCTAAAAATGCAGGCTATAGCATTTGTAGCAGAACTCTCTTTAATACATAATGTGAATTAATATACTTCACTGACTGACACACACCTTTTGATAACAAATTCTCTAGTTACAGTCTTGCATCTGCTAACAGGAGTGACCTCACTGATTCATCTGGCCCTTTATTATTGTTTTGTTATATGAGTACCATTCAAGTTGCAAATTACTCTGGAACGTTACATCATGTTCATCTTTTCTGATGTCCTTCAGTATGGTTCTTTGGTTAATGCAAGGAAAGCATGGATTACAGTCTTTCCCATTGAGTATAACAAGGGGAATACTCCATCATAAAATATCAGTCTGGAATGTATTTGGCAGATTTATGGCAATGGCTTTGGAAAATGCTGGTTTAGAAAAGTCATTTCTAGCATGCTCTCCAATTCAAGCAGCTTGACTGCTTCTGGGAATTTCCTTGTTAGTACCAATCTTGACTGTATGAGCTACAGGGAACTTGGAGCAAATTCTTGGATATGCAAAAATGAGCTTTCACAAAGGCCATACAAATCAAGCTATTGACACTTTATGATTTTAAGTAATGGCATCAGATTTCATATTTATTAAATATGCTAGATCCAGGGGAACTTCAAATAAAACATCCTGGATGTTGAGTAAGAGGACAGCTTTTCTCTTTCTTTACCTCAAGGCTGATTTACACAGGCTCTGTCCCTGTGACAATTTATTCTAACTTGATGGCCAAGAACATCAGCACTGTGGTAGCAATAACACAGCTATCACTGCTAAATACTTTTTTTCCTCAGGCATTGCAGCCTGGGTGGATGAAGAAATATAAACAAAAATGCTGACTTCTTGACTTTCCAACAGCACTTGGGTCCAGGTCAAGAAGGGAAACATTGGAACAAAAATGCTGCATCAGACAAAGATCCCCTTAAGCAGAAATGGTAATTTAAGCCCACCCTGGTGCTGGCCTGCAGAACCAAAAGAAGCAGAACGTGTTGCAGTAGTTAAGACTTCAAGCTTATCTGTTTAAAATATGTGACTGATACCTGAAATTGTTTTGAATCATGCAAACCAAAACTTTTCCATGGCACAGCTAACTCTGCTGGGAACTAAACCTTGTTTGAAATTACTAAATTAACCAAGTTGATTCTTTAAAAATGCATATATTAGTTATAGAGACTTGAGTGTCATATTAGGTTACTCTGAAGTTTAAAGACAATCTGCAGGGGCTTACCACTGCAGTCCTGTTTGGGGTTAACAGAAGTCTGCATGGTTACATATCATTCATTGCTTTGACAACATATAGTGCCCTTAATTCTTCAATTCTTCATACACAGATCAGATGTTGGTAGTGGAAAACATCTGTTTCTGCTCATATATTGTAAGAGAAAACAACACACACACACACTAAAAAAAAAAAAAAAAGAAAAAAAAAGATTAGAGATTAGAGATTGGTAGCACAGTTGCAAAATTCTGGCTCAGAATTTATGCAACCATAATGTCAGGGGACACTCCTTTCTTTCCACTCCTTTATATATATTTTTAAGTATTTTAATACTGATCTATTGTTTAATTCTCTTTTATTAAGCAGAAACAGTTATCCTTGGTAGTACTGAATAATACATATTTTGTAGTGGAATTGTTTGAAACTTTGAACAGGAAAATAAAATAATGGAAAGTCATGGAAGTCTTCGTGATGTGAGGGGATAAGCTTCCCTAAGGGTTGAGGTGCCTGTCGCTAGGGCAGCCCTTGCCCTACGCTGGCTGCACAGAGTGACCACAGGCAAAGATTCACAAGTCCAAGGAACTGTATTTTTGATTTTGATCTCCACAGTGAAAATAATAATGATGCTAAAAATGTTATTCCATTTGACTGAATTAAATTTTACTTCTTAGCAGAAAAGGATTCTGATGGAAAATTTCTGGCCAAAGCCAGCAATTTCTGTTTGTTACTAGGACAGTTTTCCTTTCTAGCTTTTCCATGTGACTTCTGAATTCCTTTTTTTTATTAAGTTCTCCCTTATATCACAGTAAAATTACTCTCACAACAGCAATAGTTTCATATTACATTCTTCTCCACATGCCTGTCATGGATACAGATTTTCTAAATTAAGCTTTTTCAGTAAGACTAGTCTCCTTTGAATGGGAAAACTCCAGAGTCTTACCATCACTATTTATCTGGATTGTTTAAACAATTTAAATCACACTATTATATGATATATGTCCTATTTACCAAAAATGGTGGTAATTTAATACAGTAGCTATCCAGTTTGTGTATTTTTATAAATATCTAAAAACCTAACTTCACAAAACTGTTCACACTGTTCTCATGAATGTTTCATCATTACAAAACTGTTAATGAGCATAACAAAACAATTGTTATAATAAGCAAGAAATTAAACATATTTTATTACCGGTATCTTCTGAGAGCAAACCACTTATTACCTCCTAGACAGTAATTTATTTGTGGATGAAACACTTTCCTGTGCATTCATTTTTCCACCTAATGCTACTGTGCAGTACTTCCAGGAAGAAAAACCTTCTAAAAATAATTAAAGGAAATTCTGGATTGACCTCAACATTTTCTGACCTTTTTCTTTGTCTGAGTTCAACTCAGTACTAGAGTCATATTTACAGCAGATGTCATCTGGACATTTTTCATGTAAGGGAGAAGGTTATCATGTAGATAAGCCCAATTATGTATAATAATGCACGTACCTCAAATTATTGCTTATATAATGACTTGACTTCAGAGAGAAAATTGCAGTTCTCCTAATTACTGTAGGTAATTGGTAATATCTCCTGGATAAATAAACTGCATTCTTTTATTCTAGTTCAAAACCAAAACGACCTGCAATAGCTTTAGATTTTGTACTCATACATGTGGATAACTCCATGCATTTTGGAGGGCTGCTAGTACTGAAGGCTTTACATCAGACTAATTTCACCTTGTTCCATTTATAACATGGCTGTATGTGACATGACCAGACCTTTGGGCTAGAAAATCTTTCCTGATTTTTTTAGACCATGTAATTTACTATACCCTTGTTCATACTTATCTCTGTTGATAGCATCCATAATTATATCAAATACCAACTTTGGCATAACCTCTGAAAACACCAGAAAAAGACATTATATACCAGAGATCCTGAATCTCTTCCTCTACCTCATTCTCCCACTTATTTTGTACTCTGTCCTTCAGAGATCAGCCTGCTTTAACATTTATATATAATAGTCTCTTTGTTCTTCACATATATGACTTTGTATATAATTTTCATTTATAACTATTATTCCTGCTTAGTACTATTTAAAAGATCATAAGCTGTCTTTTCCCCCTGCTCAGCAGGATATAAGCTTTGTACTGATTAAGAAATATCCTCAATATTTTTATGTTCTTATCCAAGACCAATAAACAGTGTAGTGGTTACATTTCTTTTTTCTTTCTGTGTGATAAGAGAATAATCCTTCAGATACTTAGTAAAAGTTTCCAAAACATATGTTTGTGTGCTATTACAAAGTTTTGTTAGCATGTAAATTACACTAGAGATACAGCAAAGAGTATATTAAATTAACCACAAGATTTTCAAAACCACTCAAGGGAATCTAGGCTGTATTGCTAAAAAGATCACAGGACCTAAAGATGTGGTGTAAAACAAGTTAGGAAATTTTACCCTAAGTGTGTAACTAGAAAGTAATTGTCCTTATGAGTTGGAATATGATACAAGATAGCAGAATTCTTCCTGTTATACAAAATTAAATAAATATAAGTAATAGAACTTAACTGTCTTCCTGAAATGCCCTAACCTTTTTCAACAGCCTTTCTTTGTCTGTCAGAATCCATAAATGGAGTCCCTCACAAAGCTCTTCCCCCTTCGGGCTTTGTTTACATCTTCTGGTTACCAGAATCTCTACAAAACAGTTTTGTACAAAGCACTGCTGTTGGGTTGTGAAAGAAAAATCTGCAATTGCATTAGACTGATACTAATAAAAAATATAAACAATCAAAGGAGAAAGAAGTATATCTTGAATTTATCTACTTACATGGACTAGATTTTATACTGAAATATTCTTGTGAATTCAATGAAAAAAATCAGATAAAATAAGATATGCAACTAGATTTTCTAGTTCTCTTTTTCTTAGCTCTCCTAGGCCCATTTGGAGTTTATGTTCCAGAGAATTTCAAAATAAAATTAAAATCTGGTGAAAATATTTATTTTCTAATAAGCCATCAAGATTTATTGCAGTTTCATATAACCAAAACCTCTAGAGTTCTCAGTTACATTCAGGTTCCTTCAGGAAATTTTATCCCACTCCTGACGTGTATAGAATGCTACCAAGCTCAATCTTCCAGATCTCCCAGGCCTCATGGAATAGTGAAATGATATTTTTTCCCTGGATTTTCTCAAGAAGAACTCAGTTATGCACACTATGGGACAGCACAGTTTAGATTATCTCAGGTCATAGTTTAAGGTAAGTCAGAAGATGGTAGGAACAAAGAGTTGCTAATAAGAAAGGAGAAGAACTGGTAAAATTGATCTTCAAAAGGACATACCATCCCTTTTACTCCTTTCCGTTTGAAAATTACAATAAAGTTGGAAATATAACTTTTTTTTTTTTAAATCAAAGACATTTTGAAAAAGATGGAAAATGCAAATGATGTTGTATTGTTTGAAAACAGCAGTATTCCTTGTATTGTATAAATATTGTAAAAATATTGCTACACTCCTATATGTACATTTTGCTGAAATTTACAAATATAACTTAATTCAGTAAATTGTTTTGGTTCTGTTGTTTTAAATCTACTCTACGTAATAATAGTTGAGAAAAATATTGCATGTACCAAACAGAAGATACAAGCTCATCCTTCCTTATTCCGAGACATCAAACTGCTGAAGATTGAGCTAAGATAATAAATCCTTTCATATTTCCCATATGCATAAGATTTATTTATTGTTGTAGCTAGCTTATAAAAATTCCAAAATGCCTCACCTACCTGGTGTTGCTGTCTTATGCTGTATGGTATTGAGTGTAATTATGATACAATTCAGTTCTCAGGGAAAAATGAAAATTTGCAGTAAAGAATACATCTCATAAATGTAATAAAGAGGAAAACTGCTTTGTTTTCTGTTTCATACTGTACTTTCAGATCAAGAATTTCCCACACTGAAAAAAAAGATCACAAAACTGAGGACTGTTTTAGTATAGATCAATGGTTTAACAGAAAACACTCAGCATCTGAAGTGGTGCTTTTGGCTTTCAAAGAAATTTTCTTAAATATGTTCCACTAAAAATTTGTATCAGGTGCACTAGAGTATAAAAACCAGTATTAAAAAAGCCTAAACTGAGATAGAAAAGTTATTCATTCTAAATTTCTTAAATCTCAGAAGACGCTGCTTAAGGAATGACAGACATTTTGGAATGCTCTCCAGTCTACCTTATTCATGAAAACTGAAACTTTTGGGAGATGAAAAGTGGAACCATATGAAGCTTACAAGAAAAGTAAACAGTAAAATATTATGCATCCATCTTTTTGTTTTGTTTTGTTTTTGTTTTTTGTAATAGCGTTGTCATCAAAAAATGCTTTATTGTACGCACAGCTAGAGTTGCTCATGTTGTAAGGGAGCACATTCCTGACTTGTTATCCATGAGTTATTTACAATACATAAATGAATTGCTGAAAATGGGAATAGAAATCTTGTCATCTTTTCCTCAAGAAGCCTTTTAGTAGAATTGGATGAACCATTCAAAATTAGCACTGTTTGCTACATGTAATGTTCCCTGTTAGAACTGAACCACAAACCAATGATCTTGCAGAATTTTGTTATTATTCATCACCGTTCAGTGACACTTGTCCAAACAAATTACTGCCTATGAATTATCTGAAATGGAAGGCTATTATTTGCTTATAATGATAAGTGATAGATCATTCAAGTCACATGTTATTTAGATATTAAATATCAATAATAATAATATAAAAATTGTAAGTGTTTTTTACTAGTCTAGGATTTTCCAGTGGCTGAGGCCCAGAGTCCTGCTGGAGCCTTGGGAACACCAAACAATATCTCTCTTGCTGCCAGTCAAAGCATCAGGACAAAAGAAGGGGAAAAGCTAGGTAAGATTCAACTTTAAGATTCTCTCTGTAACAAAATAATATTCCCAAGCTTGCTTTTAGTGATGAATGGCTGAAGACTTTTCAGTGACTATTTCCTGTTTTCAGCTATCACCTTGAGGATGGTGTTTTAATTTGGAGCTGCTACACAGATCTGAAAGGGTTACACACGATTTTCACTTGGAGTTCCTCACAGTTGTGGGACGTTATATTTATTTTTAAATTACTGTAAGCAATCTGTTTCATTAGGCATTTTGTCCTGCTCTGTTCAACTTCCATCAATTCATGCAAAATACTTACTTGAGTCAATGATACTTTTGTGGAAGAACTAAAAGTATGAGCCCAACATGTGGTTTGATGAAATTAGACTTTCTTCCAGTATGTTACAATGGTGTATCTATACTGCAGACGTAAAAGAAACACAGTTTTCTTTCTTCTTGTTATGAAGAAAATAGAAGTCACTTTGTTAAGTTCCTTAATATAAAATAATGCAGGCCAAACCCTAGTACTTAAGTGACTACGTCATTTATATCTTATACAACCTTATACATAGGGTTGATGTGATACTCATTGTCTTTCCAACATGATTTAAATTAAAAGTATTCTGACTGAAATCTTTAGATTTCAATATATTTCTTTAAGTATCCTCTCTCTCTAATGTTTCTTATTTGCTAGATAAAAGATTCAGCTGCATGCTGTGGGCATTTCCTCTCATTTTTCACTGTCCTTTCCAATGCTATATGATTATTACATTTGTATGGGATAGTGATTATAGCATAAGTGATTACTGAAAT
The DNA here is from genome assembly GCA_011076525.1 of Nettapus auritus. Classification (NCBI taxonomy): domain Eukaryota; kingdom Metazoa; phylum Chordata; class Aves; order Anseriformes; family Anatidae; genus Nettapus; species Nettapus auritus. Next base: position 13,293,996 of record CM021771.1, read on the forward strand.
ACAATTATTTTTAGACTTTAGGGAGTTGTACATTGTTCCTGAATGCATCTGTTAAGACCCTGTAAAAACTGAGCCAGATGCTGCGTGGTATGCAAACATTCTCAGTTGTAGAGATCATATGTGCAAAGACTATAAAAATACTCTCTATAAAGTAACTGTGATTATGATCAACTTGATAGGCAGCTAAGATTGAATTATGTCCATTTAAATTCCATAATCCACACAAATTTATGGGAAAACTTCAGCTGTCAATGAAACTGGCCTTACTTGTGGCAAAACTGCTGTCAAATATCTAACGTCAGCACCCACTGCTGAACAGAGGCAAGAGGAGAGGAAAATATTTTAGAAAGATAAAAATACTTATCTACTGCTCAAGAAGTGATTGGAAACAATTCACCCCACCAGATTCTCAGCTAGCATAAATAAGTGTAATTCTACTGACCTCTCATTCCCCATCACCCCTCAGGCATATACTATTTAGCTTTCAAACATGGAATAAGAATCTACAATCTGCCTAAAAAACCTGTATTGCTACATCTTAGATCTTTTAATATATCATCTGCATGATTTACTATTATATTTTTCTCTACAAGTCACAGCTCATTGTAAGTTCTGTTGTCAGTTACAACCTAAGATGGTAAACAGTTACTTACGCCTACACATGCATCTATTGAAGTCAGATCCTGTACAAAGCTGATTAGATCCAGAGCTGCAGTTTTGATCCAAGTGCAGGAACTATGCACTACACTTCCCTTGTACTCACGAATCTGTCCTTCAGATATCAACCCAGACTTAAAAAGGCCTTTTCCCACTCCTAAATAGTACAGTGTTTCCTGCATTCCCTCTTTTCAGGGATTAAATACTACTTGAAATGCACGGTTTTATTGTGTCATAGATTTTAAAAGATGCATAGGCACCTTTGAAAGGACTGTATTTTCTCTCTCGGGGTGGGGTGGGAGGAGGGGTTGTGTATATATCTGTATCTATAGCTACATCTATATTTACATCAACATCTATCTTCCTGTATTTAAAACACTTATTACAGTAACAGACCACAAAGAATTAATGTTTGTAAATAAAATGCTTTTGTTTCTAGATTATATCAATTTTATTGCTCTAAATTTTTAATGGCAGTACTTTGCTTTGTCTCATCTTATGTACAAATATAAAAACTGAGGGAAAAACAATATCCCTTGTGAATAATTTCCTCTTGCATGTACTGAACAGCTAGCAGGCATAAACTAATATTGATGGAAAAAAAAAAAAAAAAGTTCAGAAAGCAATTTCTATAAGAGTAAACCAGTAAGACAAGATTTGTGGAACACTAACTTTTGCACAGGGTTTTCTATCAGTCAACTTGTTCGTTTAAACATTAAGACATTTGAAAACCTGCAATTCTTTTCCCTTGTGGAAGTCAGCTTTCTACTACTGCTAACTTTTGGGATTGTTCTATTCTTCTCTACTCATCTATCAAAAGTTTTAAGTCCAACAGTCATTGCAGTCTCCTAACAATTTCAGAAGCAATGGATCACCTTATCTGTGGAAAAGTCTCATGGAGATTTCTCAAAAAAAAAATAAAAATAAAAATAAAAATTTTAAAAAAAGGCATTTTATGGACATATTAATGTGAATGACTACAAACATTGGACCTAAGTATCTTTTTTTGAAGAGGAATTCTACTATTGGTCTGAAATAGCTTCCTAAATTTCAAAAAATAAAAAAAAAATAAATTAAATATATATATATATACACACACAGGCCCCTCGGCAATACATAAAACCAGAACTATTTGATCTCACTGTCTTCATAACTTGCATCTAATGACATTTTCAAGACCTTAACTGTGAAATACGAACAAGCAGACAACACAATGTGAATATTCAAAAAAAAAAATCTGAAAAATGAGATGACACAGGTCTAGGTTTGGGGTATTTGATTTCAAAAGTAGATGTTACTGGCCTTGAGGACTACAAGTAAATATAAATCTGGATCTAGACAAGAAGAAAGATGTAAATAAGAAAGATGGAATATTCTAACTGTATTCGTGCAGAGATATACCCCACTTGTAAGCTTTTTGATGCATAAAAATCTGATTGATTGCCAGGTTTGCTTATGTAAGCCTTATTTACAGTTCCAAATAAGCTATAACTTTGAAAATGGTTAAGTGGCAAAATGCTCAAAATGGTCTTAAAAAGATAAAATTAAGCAAGCAAATGCATACTTTATCTTATTTTTGAAAACATTTTTAACTCTATATTTTCATACATTTTATGATTTTAAAAACATTTACTCTTGACTTTAAAAGTTTTGCTGTCAACACACGGTTATTAATCACTGGGACTGGAGGGGAGGTGTTTACTGACTTGTTCCTCCTGGTAATTGTTGTACATATATAGCAAAAAAAAAAAAAATACAATAAAAAAATACAATACTATACTTAATTCTAATTAACAAGAAAAAAAATGCAACTTCTGTTTAAAACTTCTGTTTAAAAAACAGGTTGATAATACTGATTTGATACAGTAGAGAAATCTGACACACTATATTGCTTAAGAATATAAAGATCTTGGGAAAAGTCACTTAAATAGATAAACTATTTTTCATATATTGTGCCAAGTAATAGCATTTTAAGTAAATATGTCAGAATACTTATATGGGTTTTAATTAGAAGATCAGTTTCCATTACCCAGAAAAACTAAAGAATTTACAATGCAAAGCACATTATTCTGATTCAACTTAATGATTACACTTCAGCCTCCATGCAGTCCCAGACAAATACACAGATGGACAATGATTGAAAGATTGTGCCCCAGATGAAAACAATGGGAAAATTCCATTAACTATTAAAAGAGCTAGATTTTCAAACTGAATTTAACCTTAAATCTCTATTAGTATAAGCAATTCTCTCTACTTTATGAAGTGAAATGTCAAACAGCTTACATGAATACTGAATATTACAGAGACATGCCCCATTGCTGAAAAGGTTTAGAATTTAGTAGCTCTGGATCAGAACTTGATTTTCTGAGAAACATACAATTTTGTCTTAGCTACACAAAATACATATTCAACATCTTATTTTTACCCATCTGTGATGACACTTAAATTCTGTTTTAGTTTTCTCTGAGCTGCCTTCTGTGATCTCAGTAAGCACACAAAAAAAAAAAATTTAGATAAGCAACATTACCATTTTGCAAAACAGATATTATGTCTTATTATCCCACAGGCATGTCTATGATGTAAACTGCATGCTCATTTATGGGCAGTTTGTGTACATGAAATAGTCTTGACAGTGAGAATAAAGAGAAAACTGTGGTTCAGATAGATGTGTCACAAGAAAGAAAATAGCTCAGTTATTTTTGTTCTCATCTTATGTAGTTAGTTAATACTGATATCACTTATATATATAATTTTAAGTGCTATCATATATGACTTATACTTAAATATAAGTGTTTGGTGGTGTTTTCTTTTTTCATTAGTACATCTTTCCTCTTACTCTAAAGTTATAACAGACCATAAAAGAAAACTGTACTCTGCCCAAAATAATAAAATCCTTTTGTTCTTAAAATTGTTATTCATTTTTATATCTCTACTCATTATGTAATAAATACTGTGTTGAGGTTCTGGTAAGTCAGTAGATTCTTCATTCAATTTATCTAATATTGATGCAAATTAAAATATTTAGGACAAGATCCCTTTATGAATTCCTCCATCATAGAGAAGTCCTCTGTCCAGCCCAGGGAGGATTCTCATAGGGTAGAAAAGGGTTATCAGAGGAAAGATCACAAACTATAATGTTGATCTTGTAATAGATGTAAACCCTAGGGATGTAGGAAGATATTTGTGTAAGCTAGAATGGTGCCCCTTCTGTACATACAGTATGAGAAAATCCAACTCACTTTTAAGCCTGGAAAAAGCAAATAATGTGTAGTTTCTTACCCCATCGTTATGAAGAACTTGACTCCTCTGCAGGTACTAGATGTTGATTAAGCCTCCTTTCCTCTCGTGGTTCTTGAAGAAGAAGGAAAAAAAAAAAAAAAGAGAGAGACAAAGTTTTAGGAATAGGAAGAGTTAAAGAGAGAACAATTTAATGATATTATCTAAATCCATGATTCACTTATACCTTGAATATTGCCCTGAATATTGACTATACCTTGGATTTTACAGCCCCTGTCCACTTAAACCACAAATGGTATGGAGAAATTGGAAAATCTTGAGCAAAACAGATTTGATGAGGAAAAATAATTTATTGTCAGTTAAAATAGATTTGGTGTAAGTGACAGACAAATTAAAACACCACTTTCACCACCACCAATGTCTTTTTCCCAGGCTTAACTCAACCATTCCCAGCTCCGCTATCTCCCTCCCCTTCCTCCCCCCCCCCCCCCCCCCCCCCCAGTGGTGCAAGGGAGATGGAGAATGGAGGGTTACAGTGGGTGTATATAAGTTCCTCTTTGCCTCTCCTTCCTACTCACATTTTTCTCTTGCTTCAGAGTGGGTCCTTTCCATGGGCTGGAGTAATCCAAGAAAAATGTGCTCCAGCAAGAGTTGTCCACTGGCTACAGTTATTGTCAGGAAAACCTGTGCCAGTGTAGGTTCTCCACAGACCACAGCCTCATCAATAAAAATCTGATCTAGCATGCACTCTCCATGGCCACAGTTCCTGTCAAGAGAATTTGTTTGATCTTGTTTGGGCCTCTTAGGGTCACAGTCCTCATTAGGAGAACCTACTGACTGCACTGTGGACACTCAACAGGTCTCAGTTTAATCAAAGGAGAAGATGCCACAGTATGGATCTTCTTCTCCATGTTCACAGCTCCTGTCAGGAAAAAAAACTGCTCCAGTTGTCCAGGGCTGCATTTACTATCAGGAGAACTGACACCAGCATGGGGCATCCAAAGGCCACAGTTCGTATTAGGAAAAATATGTTTTGGCATGTGTCCTCCAGGGCCAAGGTTCCTGTAAGAAGAATCTGTGACATTATGGGTCCACTCTATAGCCACCATTTCTGTCAGGAGAACTTGAACTAACGTGGGCTCTCCATGGGTCACACTGTCAGGAAATGTCTGATCCAGCCTCGGCTTTCCATGGCTGCACCTTCTATCAGGAAAAGCCTGTTCAGTTAAGGGTTCTCCACAGCCAAAAGTCCCTGTCAGGAAATGTCTGATCCAGCCTCGACTTTCAATGGCTGCGTCTTCCATCAGGAAAAGCCTGTTCAGCTGGGGGTTCTCCAAAGCCAAAGTTCCTGTCAGGAAACATCTGATCCAGCCTCGGCTTTCCGCAGCTGCACTTTCTGTCAGGAAAAGTTTATTCTACTAAGGGCTCTCCAAAGCCAAATTTCCTGTCAGGAAATGTCTGCTCAAGTCTTGGCTTTCCATGGCTGCACTTTCTGTCAGGAAAAGCCTATTCAACTGGAGGTTCTCCAAAGCCAAAAGTTCCTCTCAGGAGAACCTGCTTCAGTATGTGTTCTTCCTAACCTTTAAGTGGTTCTCGTATGGGACTGTTCTTCCTGACCTTTAACTGGTTGTGGTCTTTCATTGTCTTTCTGTCTGTGACAATGTGGATATCTGCTCTGCCATTTTCCTCTCCAAAAGCTGCAGGGAAGTATCTTCTCCTCCACAGTGTCTGCAGAAAAATCTGCTCCAGGTCCTGGGTCACTTCGACCTTTCCTCCTTCTCTGCTGTGCTCACAGTGCTGCCCCTCGCTTTTTTTCCTCACTCCTCGTTGCCTGTGCAGCATGTCCCCTTCGTTAGATGTTTGCAACGAGGCACCAAGAGCTTCGCTGATTGGCCCACGGGGGGGGGGGGGGGGGGGCCCATCAGAACACTCTGGAACCATCTGGAATTGGCTGGAAGCAGCTGAGCCTGGCACAGGGTAGCCCCTCAGAAGCCACCCTGCAGCCTTCCCTGCCGCCAAAACCTTGTTGCTGGCACTCAAAACTTCCTTTCAGCAAGAACTTATTAGAGACACGTGGCTGCCACACAAGGAGTTAGGATAGGCCATTTTTCCAGCATGAGGAAGAACACAGGGAGCAAAGCATAGGGAACACGCAGCAAACGCTTATTTCTTGAGCTTTCTGGTACAACAGTTTGGGCAGAGCACATACAGTTGGGGCAAGCCAGCTTCAAAACAAACATTAGGAGATGGTTCTTCAGGCAGAATTAGGAAAACCCTTAGTGGATAACAGTTTTGGGTAGTGAGATCAGGAAAGTATTACTGGGGGAGTATCATGTCCTTCTCCTGCCCATGCAAGGCCCTGGCCGCCCCTACAACAGAAGCATGGGGTTGGGCAGGCAGCTATCCTGAACCAGAACTGTTTTTAAGCATTTAAATCACTAACAGATACCACTGCCTATTAAACATAACAAAGTCCTAGTAGTAGCAAAAGCTAGTGAAGCTAGTATTCTCCCCAGATCTGCATAACCTAGATTATGTTTTAGTCATTTATCTTTCTCTGATGAATACAAGACAGGATAACTACAGAAATCAGTCATTTAGTTTTCATGTATGCAAAGCTGATTTGACAGAACTAGCTAACATTTTATTGCACCCTTCTAGAAAGTAAAAAATCTGTTGTTGTTTTGTTTTTTTGTTTTGTTTTGTTTTGTTGTTGTTGTTGCTTGGTTTTGTTTTTTTTTGTTTGTTTGTTTTGTTCTGTTTTGTTTAGAAATTAAAAAGGAATACATTTCAGTTCATAAATTAGCCAATACTCCCAGTATTTTCTGTGAAATTCTCTAACCAATACAAACTCAGCTAGTGAGTCTCTGATTGATATATTCAATTATGAGCTGAATTTTAAGTTCACTAAAATTCAAGGCTTTGCTGAAACTGAACACATGCTTCCATGGTCTTTCAGGACACAAGTGATCTTCTGAATCCTTTGTGTTATGGGAGTTATTAAATAATCATTTGCACTGTCCATTCTGCTCTTATATAAATATTTATGCATTTTGCATAAGATAACTGATACATGTGTCTTTACAGTCCTCTCCCACAAAGAAAAAGATTAGCTTGTTTAGTTGGAAGGAAACCACAAATATGTGGAAGACAGACACATGGCCTTTCCTTGACTTTTGGAAGTACTGTCTCATTAAAAAGGAAAAAAAAAAAAAAAAAAAAAAAAAAAAAAAAAAAAAAGGTAGATACTATACCTTTCTTATTATATCACTGATGTTTTACGACTATAATATACCACTGTTTTTATAAGAAGACCTTTTGGAGAAGCTTTCCTTTGTTAAAGCATCTTGCTTCTTGTATAGTTGTAACACACGATGGCTTTGCAAATTATATGTTTTAGCAACAAAGAATTGAATATCAATATTCTTTAATAACAAGAGGAGCAATGGAATCAGTATTTTCTCAGTACAGGCTGTACTGTCAGGCACCTGCTCATGAATGATAAGTGCTCAATGAAAAAGAGGAACTTTTTTTATACACTATACAAGCTGTATAAATTTTTCAAATAAGTTAATGAAAGAGCATTTTCAAATAAGTTAATGAAAGAGCATAACAGTATGCCACGCGTTATCTGTGTCCATTATGCAACTATGTGAATATGAGATTAAAATATGTACATATATAGTTCATATGTGCATATTGGATGTTGAGTCTGTAGAATTTCCAAGTGCCCAAGAGTTTACATACATCTCAAGTACATCAAGCTATGATTACACCATTTCAGGGAAAAAAATAAAAAAAAATTAAAAAAAAAAAAAAAAGAGAGAGAAAGAGAGAGAATTACAAAACATCAAAATCAAAGTTATTATAGAAACAAGTTGCAACTAATTGCTTATAGTGCATATTACGCAGATCACTATACAGAAAAAGACCTACTTCAGCAGAAGAAAAAAAAGACTACTTCAGCAAAACCCAGGAACAAGGACAAATATGTGATATGTTTACCTTTAAGTGGATGAATTCTTAGTAGTATATTCTCAGTATACTCTGTTTTCTGTCTAGTTTGAATATTCCTTGTATGGCTGTAACTTAAAAAAAATAAAATAAAATAAAAACACCTCTCTTCCAGACTACATGATGATGAGACTCAAACTGGTCATGTTCTTGCAAGCTCTACATCTATATTTCTAAAGAAGTACTTTAAATTTAAAATGAGAGGGTCTCAGCTTTTATTGGACCTGATTGCTTTGAAATCACAGATATACAGGTAGCAAATAACTAATTACGGAGATTACGTCAGTAACAATGTCATTTTAAGTCAATATTTTAACAGTAAGAACTCTGAGAGACTGCAAGAAAGTTTTTATTTTCCCATTTTTTTAAAAAAGGCTAATAAATCCATGAAGATATATTGTGAGGAATAGAAGTTTTTTCTGTTCATGCTAAGAGCATACTTGGAGGGAGCCAAAATAATATTAATAGATACATAAAAAGCTAGAACAATCTTATTTCTTTCTCTCCTCTGAAAAAGTCCAAAAGTCTCAGATTGCACATGGTTGTACGCAATCACAGAATTTTCACTGCCTTCTACCATAATTCCTTCTTATCTTAATTCTGTCCTGGATTTAGCTGTGGCTTGTCTTTGCAACTCTGCTGACATCTCAGGGCTGGTTCTGGTTAGAGACGTCTGGTCCCATCCTCACATAAGTTCAGAGTTTGTGAAGTAATCATTTTTGTGCATATCTAGGATTCCATTCTAGCATCAAAATAATGATACAATTTCTCATGAATGGATGAAAAATATTCCTAACTTACTCACTCAGGAAGCAGAAACAGACATAACAATTACCATGCTTCATAAAGGTGGCCTGGAGTCCATATTCAGAGGTATGATCTCATTGTGATGTTGTCTGATGGAGCACAGTATCATATCCTGGAAGATGTAAGTTATGGTATTCTGAAGACAAGACTGAAATTGGAGTGGCATTTCCTCCAGATGTTTTCCTTCAACAGCTCTCTTCCAACAACTGATTTATTTTGTTTTAAAAAGAAGGGGGTCTTACGAGTTCGTTTCCTATCTGAAACACAGCCGTTGTCACTGATGAAAGAACGCGCTCCAATTGACAGCAGACACACAACCAAAACCTTCATAATTTGGGGGCTGTTTTCATAGTGCTCACATTTCCTGTGAAGCCAAAGGCTTTCAGCCTCAGCATTATTTGACCTACAGACTCTATTAATTGTCCAGCTGTTGCCAATCATTTATCATGCCTATTTTTTGTCACAAAAAAGAGGGAGTGAGGGACCGAAGGACACACCACTCTCCGCAAAATCTTTAGTCATTTGAGTGTCCTTGAATGGACACCTTTGGAAAACAGCAGCTATTAAAGTGGTCTTGTGAAATATGACAGTCTTACTGTACTGACATATGCACGTATTCAAAAGCTGATAGAAATAGAATCTTTGATATATCCAAGTGATTTTGGTCTAGTGATGATAAATGTTGCATAAATTCATATCTGAGCATCTGTAATACAGAATTGATATTTCCTGCCAACAAAACTAATATCTCATTTGGTTAAATACCCAAAGCTTATGCTTTTAGTGCTCACTGGTTTTTCTTGCCCTGCAGAAGAAACAGACTGTTATTTAACTTAAAGCTGCTTTGCAGTCAACAAAGTTCTTTTGAATTCACTCCTTTCACATTGCATACAATTTTGTCATCAGACACTGCATAAGAACAGAAACAAGTGAAAACTAGAAGTCTGCAATATCAAGAGATGGTTGGGAATTTTTCTGTGGAGAGATTATTAGGCTGAAATGGAAATTAATTTGCATGAAAGAGTTGAATTAAAGAAATTATTCACTTTGAAAACCTAAGATACTTGCTTTAAAATGTGAAAATGATGAAAAATACTACAACTGTGATGATCCAGACTTTTGCAATGGAAAACACAGAGGTAGTATGTGAAAATGCTCTTTGTTTGAATTTGAGATACGAAAGTTTCAAAAGCTCAGCAGTTCCTCTGTGATGGGAAAAGGGGTTACTGCCTGGCTCTACTCAAAAGTAATTATTTATGATTGGCCCTGATTTTGCAACTCAACAGTCTTAGAAAAAATGTTAAGAAAGAAAGTTGATATACAATTCATTTATCACACACACATATATATATAATGATTTTTTCCAGTCTTATATATCTTATCACTGTAAATGTAGTCAGTCCCACCTGATTCTGCTTATAATGATCTATTATTTGATTATTCTGATTATATATAAAAATATAATATTATATACTTTTATATAACTATACAATAATATATTATTAAAAATACCAATATATTATATATTATTATACAATATGTACATTTTATTTTGATTATGATCATCTATTATAATGATCTATTCTCCTATGAAGAAAGGCTGAGAGAGTTGGGGATGTTCAGCCTGAAGAAGAGAAGGCTCTGGGGAGACCTCATTGCAGCATTTCAATATTTAAAGGAGGCTTATAAAAAAGATGGAGAGCAACTTTCTGATCAAACAGATAATGATAAGAAAAGGGGCAATGGTTTTAAACTGAAAGAGTGGAGATTTATATTAGATGTTGGCAGGAAATTCTTCACTCAGAGGATGGGAAAGTACTGGAACAGGTTGTCCAGAGAGGTTGTGGTTGTCCCATCCCTGGATGTGGTCAAGACCAGGTTGGACAAGGCCCTGGGCAACCTGATCTAGAGGGTGGCATCCCTGCCTATGGCAGAGGGGTTGGAACTAGATGATTTTTAAGGTCTCTTCCAACCCATGCTCTTCTATGATTCTATGATTCCATGATTATTCGCTTCTTGTAGTCAGGATGCCATAGACATTATCTGTATTACACCATTATAAGCTTAAATATTGGAAGGATCTTTTAGAAAACTTGTCTTATACTTCACCAACACAATTGTTCATGGAAAAACTTCTTTAAAATATTCCCTGAAAAGACATCATAGGAGCATGAAAACACTATTTGTCAATTAAGTGAAAAGTTTCTTTTCTTTAACTGATTCTAAATGAAATTCTCTAGAGAGAACAAAAGGAAGGTGATAAAAATTAAGACCCTTGCAAGTATTAATTTTTTTTTGTACCTCAGACATCTGTGCGTAATTATGCTTGTCAGTGGACAATATATTCTGTTTGTGCAAGCTCACATATAACTTACTGCAGAGGGAAGATGAAGTTTCTTGACGAGAATCTTAGGGGTAGGTGTAACAGTATATTTGCCTTCTATAATTTCTCAAGTGACAGCATATGAATAATTGATTTTTTGGTCCAATGCAATTGCTAAAATATATATATATATATAAACAAGATATATTTCTGGTCTGACCCAAACCCTAACTTTTCCTAGTTTCAGTGAATTATAAAGGTTTAGAAAATTTCAACTTGAATTACCTATGTTTAAATACTTTGACAATTTCAAAAAAAGGGAGTAATACAGGTTACACAAAAGAAAGCTAATGACAGACTTTCAGAATGAATATGTTCTTCCTACGGTATTTTTTCTCTTCTCACCAGCAGTGGGATGCATTACACAAAAGCAATGTTGACAGAATGATTAAAGACACAAAACATCATTGCTTTTCTCAAACTGAACAGCTTAGGGGAAGACAAGATTTTTATTTTTTTTATTTTTTTTTCAGTGACCTCCTTTCATTCCCCTTCAAAACGTAATGAAGTAACAGATGAAAATCTCTGCAATACTAACTATCTCAATACTCCTCTCCTGATGTAGACCCAAAGTCTTCTCAGTGTTTGTTTCCTCTAAGAACTTACAAAATTAGGATATATACATCTGGAAGAATTAAATCATCTCCATATTTTCCGATGAAAGATGCTCACAAGTTGGCAGAAATTCCCTACTGGAGGTTTCTTAGTTCTCTCCCCAGCACACATAACCAAAAAATATGCAGGATCTTTGGCTGATAGGGTGCTGATTGTGTGAAGTCTTATCTGCTGATTTCCTACGGTTCAGGCTTCAAAACCCACAACAGCTACTACATAGAACAACTTTCAAGTTGCCGAAGAGTTCTCCAAAAAATCATTCTAGTGTTAAGAAGGCAGTTCATTGTAAGGAAATGGAATTTTTCATTATATATGTGGAAAAAAAATATATAATAGTTCAGCTGTACTTTAGTACTTCTGTATCTAAACCACTCTAAATTCATACATGCTAAAAGAGTATTGAAAATGGAAATTTCTGTAGGCTGCAATGTCTCCCTCTCTCCTCCCCAGCTGACCAGCATGACTATCTAATCCTAAATAAAGGCTAGGTCAAAGATCCATTTGAAAACTAGCTATCTATTTGAAACTGGATTCAGATCGGTATCTCTTTAAACAGGTCACAAAACCTAACTGTCAGGCAGTAATAGTCTTGTCTTGAATAGTTATCAGGATGTAAAATGCCCCACATAATCGTGGGCAACTTAACAGAACTTCCAAAACATCTCTATAACATAAAATCTGTGTTAAGATGGGTATTTGCCTGCTATGGACAGTACAAATGTAACTGTGAAGTTCAAAACTAGTAATGTATATTGAAACAGCCTGATGTCATGCCAGGGGAGGTTTAAATTTGACATTAGAAAGAATTTCTTCTCGGAGAGGGTGGTCAAACACTGGAATGGGCTGCCCAGGGAAGAGGTGAAATCCCTGTCCCTGAAGGGATTCCAGAAATGTATTGATGTAAGGGACATGGTTTAATGATGGCACTCAGTAAGCCAGGTTGATGGTTGGACTTGATTATGATAAGTCTTTTCCAGCCTGGATAATTCTATGATTCTGTGACCATTTCCTGGCAGCTTAAAGTTTATTGGAGACTTGGTGGGACTAAAGAAAATCATGGTATTCATATGAACTGAGTTCCTACTTTTGGCTGATGCTGAAGCTATCCAGCTAGTTCACTTATGGAAAATTTTCTGTGTTTTAATACATAGATATATTTTTCCTACATTATTAAATTAGCTATTAATGTGCCACCAGGAACTGTCCGTGTCATTTGTTAGGCACAGAAACTACCATGTGTCCTCATATTTCAGTAGGAGAGACAACTATACCACAGGTATAAATATTAAACATATTTAAACTTTAGAAACTACTCTGTCAAAAAAGCTCTACATTTTTAATACATGATGTAATTGGGTATTAAGTCAGATAAACATTTGAAGAAGAAAAAGATGAAAGAAATGTAAAACAGCATCAGAAAAACTGTAAAAGTAGAATCATGGGACTTGTAGCCCAATCTGTAATTTATTATATTAATTGACATGAGGGTCCTGAGCTATGCCAGTGAAACACAAGACTTTGTAATAGATTTTTAATAAGTTCTGTTGCAAAGCCAAGCCAAAATACCACATTCATGGGCTGATGGAGGAAAGAGAAGAAATGCCAGTGACTAATGCTATGTTACACAGTACCTTCTGGAGAGACACAAGCAGCTGAGGTATGTTGGTAATTAGACAGTTAACATCATGGAGACTTGTCACAAGCACTGCCTCTAGCATATGATTTCTTATATGCTTCTATTTATGCATATTCTTATCAAAAATACTTTATTTTTACAGATTCAGGCATTAATGCCTTAATGTACTTTAGTCTACTATGCCTTTAGCTGTCTGTATCATTATTTTGAGCCTGTTAATAGATTATTATAGACACAGTATAGCCCTGATACCCATAGCACCTTGTGAGGACAAGGCTTGCAAGACAGAGAAATTACATTTTGTAGAACTAGTACACCTGGAAAAAGCAGATAGGATTTCAGTAATCGAGGACTTCTTCAAGACTGGAATGGAATTTCAAAATTGAATTCAAGATGAGGAAAACTGCAGAGTTTAATGAGCATGAAATCATCAGGGAGAAAGATAGATGGTACCTGTGGATTAGAAGAGCTCTTACTGTAGAGGAGAGAGAAAACACATTATATGTTGAAAGTCAGGCTAATTATTTACAGTCTGTGGAACCTGGGGGGCTGGGGAATGAAGACGTTCTAAGACTGCATAATACACATATTTTCATTAAAAACTGTATTTTTTTATTGTCCAGTTGGATTATGAACATAATTCCCAACTTTGTTTTCCAAAGGTACACCAGAGGTCTCTTTGGCATTTGGGGTTAAAAGCCGAAAATCAGAGTGCCAGAAGTTGTTGCCAAGGTTATATGGATTCTTCTGGTTACGCTTGCATTCTTCTCACTCTGCCTTGACAAACTTCTCCAGAAATATCCAGTGTTCATAACTGCATTTGGAATATTAAATCTTGAAGAACCATATATGATCTTATTTAGAAACTTATGGTTACCATGTTCACGTGATGTTGTATGTTGACATTTATGGCATCAGTAAATCAGGTTTATTCTAATATAACTTATTTTAAGCTGGACGCCTCAGGCCACAGGCAGAAGAGTGTTTGGGCCAAAATACCTGAGCTCCAGCAGGAGGTCAATGCTGGGGAAGTGGACTTCTATTTCCATTTTAAAGTACATATGTAGCCTTTAACCTTTCAGATTCTTGTCACTTCCTTCTTAAGGCTGTAGTCTTAAAAACCCCTTACAGCTGCAGCACTAGCCAAAACCAACCCTACCCAACTGACCCATCTGGCCAGCCACACAATGCACACACTGATCTAGATCTGTGGGGGTGGCTGGGTTATTTTTAACCCAGATCACTTCTCTCATCAGGTTCACTGCTCAGTCACATAACAGTACCAGTGTAACAGAGACAGCAGTATGATTCAAGCATGAGCAGTGAGAGATGAGGACAATCAGATGAAGTGCATGCATCTGCCATAAAACATGCTTGCCAAGCTCTGGCCTAATATACTTTCTCACGTAACAAGCCATCCCAGCAGCTTCTTTGAAATTGCCTTAGATGGTGAACCAACATCAAGCAGAAAAGCGAGTCACCATGATATTTTGCTTTAGTGTTATTAACTCACAGAGAACTATGGGAGATAGGTTGTCCAGATAGCATAGTGGCAAGATTATTTTGGGAAGGATTTATTTTCATTATTTCAGGATAGTTTCAGTATCCATATTTGTGAAGTAAATATAAACGTGTATTTTCTTTGTAAATACCAATACTTGGCTTCCAGTCTTAGTTGCACCTGTCCTGCAAGTTTTCTGAATACTTGAAATTCAAATTCTCTCTCTATTACACCATTTTGTTAGTTTTGCATTGAGGTTTTATTTTGGCCCTGCACCTGACTGATACTGAAAACCTCAAGTATTTCTCAAAATACTGGTTTCTCATAGTCCAGGAGATTTACCTTCCACAGACTTCCTTGATGTTTCGTGGATCCTGGCTGCATCTACTCTAACACAGTCTAGAAAAAAATAGACATCCCTTCCTGACAAGCAAGGTACAGTACATTTCTCATCTGCACCAAGTACACAGCTGTTTGTGTGCTAACAGCTGAATCCCATGGCTTTAGGATCCACCTCTTCTTGTCAGCTAGCAATGGTGCTGCCAGTTCCATGCCCTCTTTCTCTTTCACAGCCATGGGACCGCTAGACTGGAAGTTCTACAAAGTCACTGTAACTTTCAGCTGCACATCTCTCTTTCCCTAATCTCTCTCAGCCACACTAGTCTCAAGAGACTAACTTGTCTATGGGTACCACAAACAGCTTGTGTACATTTATCCCTTTTCTATGACACCTGTTGATAAGCCGCAATACCTAGTGTGAGGAACAAGTCGCATATTCATGGGTTAGGGTGGGGTTCCCCAAATGTTTAGAAACACAGCTGCAAAGAGATTGCTTGGTTGCATTCATATGTTTTCTGCATCAGCTATAGTCAAAATGATAGACATAAAATTGGTCATGAGAGAGAGCAGAAGGGACAGAAATTCCTAGACCATAAAATTGCCAGGGTGAAGGAGGCTGAGAAATGGCTCTTTCTCTCTCTGGCATTTGAGGGATAGAGCTTTGTGTCCTTTTTTGTGAACAAGAAATGAACGCAAGAATTGTAAGGATTTCTTGGAGAAATGCCTGGAAGTCCCCAAAACCAGGCTAAGTGGTCAGGATAGTGGTGAAATGGTGGTTCAATTAAACCACAATTTAGCTTTTCAGATTTGAATCACGCTTGTTCTGCTGCTTTCAGAATGACAGTGAAAACCTGCCTGGTAGAAATGCAGATTCACAGCTGCTGTTGATTGTCATAACTGCATTGATGTCAGTAGTTGGAAGGAAGATGAAGAGCCGCTGAGGGGCTGTTTAGCTCCTTTACATGAAACAGTCACTGCTCCACACCCATGCTATCCAGGGAAGCCCTCTGATGATTCTAGAGATGAGTACTTTTAAAAAAGACATGGTGCTGACTGACTGCCTGTCAGGCCTTGCAATGCACTAATAGGCGTTACGCACCTGAATGAGCTTAGAAGGATGCAATGTATCACTCAGTGTCCCACTCTGGTAGTTGCTCTGCATTTACCAGAAGTGTCCACACTTTGATTAACTGACTGGAAAACCCCCTGACTGGGGTTTTTATTCCAAGAAGCTTAAAATGCCGTGTTCCAAATTTCCATTTGGGGCTAGATTTGTCCATGGAAGTCACAGCCTTGATTTCAACACACACCCAGCCCAATGTGAGCTAAATCGAGACACAGTGGCTGACTTCTGGAAACACACAGAGTGAAGTTCCTCACTAAGATCAAGGGAGCCCTTACAGGGCCTGCTAAGCATCAGCTCTCCTGCACAATGCTCAAGTTTTGCTTTACTCCCGTGCAGTCCAGCGGACCGGATGGTAACTTTACCAGCTACTCAGCTGGAATGCGAAACTGAACAGGAACGTGAGATGACATTTTTAAATGTGAAAAAAGTGCCTGGGGGTGTTCCGATTCCATCCTGTGGGGAAGGAAGTCATCGGCTGGGAGTGGTCCTGTGCAACACGGGCGGGATGGGGCTCAGGACTGTCCTCGGCCGTTAGGACGCTGGTTTCAGGGCTCAGGTACCTCAGGTACCTCCGCACGGAGAGGGGGGCCCAGGAGTACCCTCCCCCAGTGCAACAGCCGAGGGACAAGAAGGCTAGCAGCACAGATAGGGGGACTTTTTCAACTTCCAAAAGAAAAGCACAAATCTGACCACACAGTTTCCCTCCCTGAGGACGGACTTGGGCTTGGCTGGGTTTCCACGCCGGGACTCCGGGCAGACGCGCTCAGGGAGCGGGAAATCCAACGCGCCAGGGCGGGGAAGCCACCGAGGACATTTTGGGAGCAGCCTCCCTCCATCCTCAACCCCCCCCTAACCCGAACACCGGCCCGGCTCCTCCGGGCCACCGCCCGGGCAGGTGTGCCCGGGGCTGAGGGGGCCTGCCCCGGGGACGGGGGGCTCCCGGGGGCCGCAGGCCGTGGGGAGGCCCGGAGGCCGTGCCCCGTCCTGCAGCACCCCCTGTGCGCGGGCGGGGCGGGGAGAAACCCGACCTCCGCCGCCTGAGGAGGGAGAGGGGCTGCCGCGGCGCGGGAGGAGGCGGCTGCACGGCCGAGCGCCCCCCCCCCTCTGCAGGGGCACCCCACACGGCTGCGGGGACTGAGAAAGGCCGCCCGGCTCAGCTCGGCTCGGCTGGGAGCAGGGCGCGGGCTGCCCGGTGCCGGGGCAGGGCGGGGCAGGGCGGGGGCGGTGCTGCCCCTCGCCGAGCGTAGCGGGGAGGCGGGCGGCCGGGTGCCTGCGACCGGCCGGAGCCATGCGGAGCTGCGGGAGGGCTGCGGGCTGGGCCGCCCCGCTGCTGCTGCCGCTGCTGCTGCTGGGGCAGCGCCTGCCGACGGCGCGGTCCTACAACCTGGACACCCGGCACCCGCTGCTCTTCGGCGGGGACAGCGGCACCTTCTTCGGGTACTCGGTGCTCCTGCACCGCCACGGCGAGGAGCGATGGTGAGTCTCGGCCGGGGCTGCCGGGGAGGGGAACGGAGCCACCATCCCCCCCGCGGCCCCTCACGGCCCCGTCTGTGCCCCGCAGGCTGGTGGTGGGCGCCCCGCGGGCCAGCTGGCCGACCAACAGCTCGGTGGACAGCCCCGGGGCCATTTTCCGGTGCCGGATCGGGAGCAACCCCCACGGGCGGTGCGAGCAGCTCCAGCTGGGTGAGTGAGGGATGGAGGGAGGGAGGGAGTGGGCGGCGGGCGGTCTGTCGGTCTGTCCCTCCGCTGCCGCTCCGAGAGCGACCGCTGACCACCTTGGGACCGAGGGCAAGCCCGGTGCGGCTGCCCCATCGGGTCGGGCCGGGCCGCAGGGGGGTCCCGAGCCTCCCAGAGCCTCGCTGCGTCGTCGGTGCCTCCCCTCGGGGCTCTAGGTTAAGCGGCCGCAGCTGGCAGAGGGGGCCGGGGCTGGCTCCAAGTGCCCGGCCGTGCCTGCACCAAGCCGCCCCGTGGGGGCTCGGGTGGGCGCAGCCCGCTGGGTAAACTCCCTTTCGGGGCACCGAAACTACTCGTGGCCCAGGCGGTTTTTCCAGCTCCTGCGTTAACCCAACTCCTCTCTGCCGCCACAGAAGGTGTAACTGGATGCGTTTTTCTGGTGCTTGTTGAAAATGAGCGTGCTTTGTGGTGGGTTACCATGAATATTACTGAATTACTTTGGGGTCTTGCATGTGGTACCTTCACTCTACCTCTATGCTGCATGTTAAAAGTTTCCTGAACTTTATCTCCCGCTGTGACCGAAACTGTCCAAGCCGTTAAAACCATGAGCTCGCCGCCCAGTGAGGATAAGAAGCGCGGGAAAGAGTTTTCAAAATACTTGAAACCAGTGGAAATGATAACACACCATGAACTGATGCACTTTGAGGACAGAATTCAGGATTCTGTTACAAAAAAATTACAACAGTAATTTCTTTAGAAAATAAGAATTGGCAAGTTCTATTTTTTTTTTTTTCCTACAGACAGAACTAAGAGTTATATTTTGTAACTAAATTACAAAAAACTGAGATACGAGCAGTTGCTCATGGAAACTGCAATTAAAGTTATTCTAGCCCAAGAACTTTTTCTTGAGTGATTTCATTCCAACATCAGATCTGTTAAAAAATGATATATAAGAAAGAGCTTTCTTCTCCAATTGCTTGTTTAAGAGTCTTGGAAAAGCCAAAGAAGTAACTAAATGGGTAAAAGAGCATATGCTAAAAAGGCATTAAGGTCCTACTGGATTGGAGGCTAAAACAGCCCCTCGCTGTGTAGATGAAGTGAAGGGTACTAAGGTTTTAACTTCTTTGAAAGCTACCTTTGCAGTACTTGATTTATTCATTTAGCCAGTGGAGAGACAAAAGCTCTAACAAAGGAAATTGGAAGGCTTTTCTTCAGTAGCTTAGGGGTTTCTAAATGAAATGGTGCAACAGGTGAATGAAAATGTTTATGTGGTACCAAGGGCTTAGTTTAACACCACTTCCTTCCCCGGATTTAGAGGCTGTAGGTTTACACAATGATGTTTACTCTCTTGTCCTGCACTTCTAAAAACAGTAATACCACAAGACATTTTTTTCAAAATGTTTGTTTTCCTTAGTGATAGCTGACATCTTTGTAACACTGAGGTACATCAACAATATTTCTGAAATTGAATAGGTACTTCAGAAGTATTTCTGAAGTTGCATAGGTACTTCAAAGAAGCATTGCACTGTAAAACAAGAAGTGAGGTCAATAAAGAAGCCAAACCATGCTGTGGTGCATGGGATGTAAATGAAGTAGGTTAGTATCTGAGCTTCGTTAAGTCTCTGTCATCCTGCTGAGTGGTCACAGAAATACACAAGGGAATTTGCAATTGCAAAGCTGAACTTAATTATCTCCTGTCTAACTCATTCAGTCTGTCAGCAACTTTGGGACATAATGGTTTTATCAACACCGTGTCTTTCTGTCAGTGACCTCCTTGTTCTTTCTTCTGCTTGGATTCTTGCCAAGTTTGGATTCTGAGCTCAGAGAAAAGGATAATTTTCTATGAAAAATGTGCAGGGATATATTACGCTGCTGGGACAGGCAAACTGAGAAATGGCCATTTTTATCTCTTTCTTAAATACCTGGATTCCCATTTCTTTCAGTAAAAGAATCTTTGAGGTGATAAGTTTCTGATCCTGAGTCACAGAAATGTAGAGGTGACAACAGGCAACAGAAGTGTGTTTTTTTTTTTGTTTGTTTTGTTTTTTCTTTCTGAATATCGGAATTCTATAATAAACAGATTTGAAGTACTTAAACATGTTAAAACACTTTGTTGCCATTTTTCACTAAAGTAGCCTTGGAACTGGCTTAACTAATTAATGAAGGATTCATGCACAATTAAGAAGCCTCTGATCACACAAAACTGCTCTTGTGTTTTCTATGTCACACGTTCCTATCTGGTTGCTCAATAGAGAAAGACTTTCTTGGAACAGTCTTATGCTACAGTCATCCCAGCATCCGAAAATAACTCATCCAGGCATATTTTAGAGAATTCTAATGTTGTTCAGTGTCATAGGGATGTGGGCTGGTTTAAGAACCAAGGGGAGCCACTAGTAAATCTTTGTCTTCGCAGATCCTCATTGAAACTTTTAAATTTCTCTGTGATGGTTGAACAGTGAAGTTTTCAGTTGCTTTTGTAGTTCTAGTACTTCTGTCAGTGGTCCCAAATATTCAAGTTTACCAATTTATTCATAATTGGAGTATTTTTCAGTGATGGTTTATGTTAGATGCAGAAGCTTGTAATCCATCTGTAGGCACAAATACAACATAGAACGCTTCAGGTGTATTACTTAGAACACCAACATCAGTCTTCTAGCTTGTGTTTCAATTTCAAGACCTTGTCCAGCTCAGTTTGGGGTAGTAATACATTACTTCAGGGGGACTTACACAACCTTCTTCAGATGTTTTGACCTGTTACATTTTGGACTTGCAAAATGTTACAGAAATTCTTCAAGAAAATTTCTCTCCTATTTGTAACTGAGAGTTATTAATTGGACAACAAACTAGTTACAAAAATTGCCATCGAGTGTAAAAAAAGAAAAAAGTTTCAACTACAAATACACCCAGTAAACTTAGTGCATGTTTTTTTAAATCAGGCCAGCAAGCTCTGCCCACAGTATCAGCCTTCCACCCTTCCTTGAAGTCCCAGCTGCAATTAACCTAAGAACAAATTGCCCTCTAGCTCCCCCAGCTGAATCGTTACAATGGAAAAGTGAGCAGTTAATGGCTTCCCCCAGAAGGCAGACCTGTGTTTCATCAGCCTTGATTTCAGTAAGTTTTGCTGTTGATACTTTGGCTTTTTGAACTCACTTGCATTGATTATACCCTGCCAGTGATCTACTTAGAAATATCCTTACTGTGGAAGGAGGACAGGACCTTCTGGGCCTTGGCCTGTTACGGAGTAATGGAAACAGCTCTCATGTAGCTGGTGTGTTTTGGGGGGAAGTGGTTCTGGGGGCATTGGAAGGATAACACTGAAAAGAAAGAAGATTGCCCTGGGCAAATGAAAACTCTGGTGAGGCCCGGACACCTAGGAGCTGGACATAGGAGGCCTGTTGTCCTTGCAGTAGACTTTGTAGTTCAATCAGCATTAAAGGAGTTCTAGGAGGATAAAAAGGATCATGGGAGGCTGTTGGGCATGGAAGGCACTGGAGCAAGTTATGTAAAACTGGTTTCTCAGATGACATTGCAGACATCTGTATTAGAGTCCTCAAGGCCAGAGCTAGAAGTGGCTTTTCAAGTTCTGACCTTATTTGTATGTGATTATGCTGTTTCTGTGGATGCGTGCAGCGGGGATTATAGCAGAAGTGTATCTTCCAGCTGTGTAATGTAAAAACACAGACTGGGCAATTACTTATCTCTCAGTGACTTTATGACAACGCGTGCTCCTTTTCCCTGAGGTGATCAAGCTGCCATGTCCTCCTGAGCTTATGCAGTGCTGCTCTGTTGCTCGTGCAAAATGTAGCATTTTCCCTTCTCATTAGATAAAGCCTTTGCAATGTCCTACATGGAGCAGGGGCTCATCACCATGTCCAGGATGCGAGGCTCACGCTTCTCTTGCCCACAAAGGCCTAGCATTTTTGAGGTGTTTGAATACTTGCCAGGCAGAGGAAGAGAGGAGACATAAGGCAGCAGGTCAGCAGCGGTCCAAAGGGAACCTGCATCAAGAATGTAGTGGAGCCCAGGGAAAAGAGAATCCAGCCCAATGTGCAAGGGTGAATGGTGGTGTTTTTTTGTTGTTGTTATTGGCCTCTGAAATACATACAGGAATGAAGTGCTGAGACAAGCAAAACTTCCTTCTGCCTTTGATGTTAGCTGGTTTTGCTTGATTTTCTGACAGATAGGTTCAGAAACCCTCTTGAGATCTAAACTTATGATGCTGGTCTGCTCTGCTTTTTCATTTCCGACAACCTCAAATACACTATAAAACAAGTCCCAAGTAAGTCCTTGTCATAACAGGACATAAAGCATTGCTGGAAAGGGAATTGCCAGAAAGGGCTTTTCTGATTTAAGGATGTATTAATTCCTGCATGTGGGAATGTAATGGAATTTTGTTTTTTGAGGAGACTTCAATTAGATTAACATGCTCTGTAATTCATGCAAACCATGGAAGTCACCTCCCTTAGGAATTGAGGTATTCCACATGACAGAATACCAATATTAAATTCCCAAACTAAATTCCAAAATCGTCTCAAAATTGCTGCAGCATGGGAGTGTGGAGATGTATTCAGTATATGGAAATTCATGTCCCTGATGTTAGCAGTGTGGGAGAATTCAGAAGCTTATCACTCAAACATCAGTAACTGATGGCCCACAGAAAAATCAACTTCTTTTTAGTAGATGCTTAAAGTAAGGCATTTTACTTCATGCTTTACTTCATGTTTTGAGTAAGAGCCCACGTGTTAATTACCATTGTTCAGGTGACATACAGAAACTCATTGAAGTCCAGCAATGTAAGTTCTCTTGGCCCAAAGACAATTGAATGTGATGTCATTGTGAGTGCTGAGTTTGGTTCCTATTACCAGGGACTTCACATATGTATACCCTTGATGTTGGGGGGAAAGGCACATGGGGGAGGAGGAAGTAAAGAGGAGAAAAAGAAGGGTCAGGTGCTTCTTCATCCCGTGAAGGGTGGTGTCTTAGGAAGAAAGTAGAGCACGGTTGTGTTGGTCAGTGTGCATCATCCTCGCTGCAGTGCGGTGAGGGATTCCTGACTGCACTGCTCTGGTCTTTCCACCAAAGCTGGGAGAAAAACTAGTATTTGGAAAAAGAAGTAGAGAGGTAGCATGGAAGAAGAAAAACTCCTTGCAGCAGTTTCTTCACACAGTTTTCCAATGCTAGCCCTGTCATGAAACAGCAAGGAACAAGCTCAGAGAGAAGGATGACTGTTGGCTTTTATTCCTGCTGATGCTTCTCTCCTGAATGTTTTATTTTAGTTTTGTATTTATTTATTTTTTTACTGTGATAAAGAATTGCCTTGATACCATGAATGGGGGATTTTTGGTTTAAAACAAACAAACAAAAAAAGCAAACACACTCTGTGACATCTTAGGTACAAAATAATTTAAAACGGTGTTGGTTTTGAGAATGTGTACAGCTAAGCCCACAGTCATTCATCTGTCTCCTGGTCACTGAATAGACTAGATAGATGCTTTGTTCTGTTTCCATACTTAATCAATATTGGCAGTTGTGTATCTTCCAAAAGAAATTCAACAATTCCACTAAATTAGGACTGCATTTATTTAAGCTGTCACATGTGGTGGACAATAATAAATTTCAGCTCTGGTGGCAGCACAGTTTGGGGGATGGAGGTGGGTTTTTTTCCCCTCTCAATGTCACCTGTAGCATTGGTCCTCTGATCTGCATTGGCGCCCTCTTCTGGGTAACTGCAACAAAAACTTCAAAAGTTACGGTTCATCACAAACTGTATTGAGTCTAGGAAAGTCTTAAAAGGTGTACAGAACAACTTGTTCAAATGATATTACGTGTTTCCTTATTTTATAAGCATTTTTTTTTTCGTAAGCTGTGTCATGGGGATGCATTAAAACAAATGGTTCAATGTGTTAATGTTTGTTCTCCTGAGTGCGTAGTAGGTACTCCTAAGAATGAAAAGCTTTCTTTATATAACATAAAATACTTTTACAAGTGTAGCTTTTTCTTACAGTAGATAGTCCTGCCACATTCTAGGAGGAGGCAACTATTTGCTAGCTTGGCAGTACTGCAATCTCTTTTGGGGGAGTTTGAAGAAATTTGAATATGTTCTCCAAGGTTTTAAAAGTTAACTCTCCTTTAGTAGTTTTGTAGGTTTTTTTTGTTGTTGTTGTTTGTTTTTGTTTTTGTTTTTTTTTTGTTTTTTCCTTAAGAGAACCTACTTAAAAATACTAAAGAAAGAGCTACTGCTAAATAACTGCAGCAGTGCAAGGAGTACACAGGACAATAAGACACAGTGATTTTATATCCCTGTAGAGACTGCAGTGGTATTACAGCACTTTACTTGATAGCCATTTGTGGTAGAGATATTTTTAAGATCTGCTACCAATTGATACGTAGTTTAGAAAGAAGTTGAAGAAATGTTTGCTTTAGGCTAGTTTTTTGGTGGTACTCAGGGGTACTACTGTTTATAAGAAACCTTTAGGCTGATGAACACTTGTGAAAACAACCCTAGGATAGTGTCATTATTACCTAATGAATATCTCATAGTGATATGATATAACCTATGAAAGAGATGCTACTTCAGGGAAAAAAAAAATCATCAGATTGAGTGTAATGTTGCTTTCTGTCTTAGTTTCAATAATGATGGAGAAGCCAGCCCTCACTGCCTAACCTGTCCTGTTCAGAACCAACACACTCCCTTTGGCTTCCTGCATCCCTACCTTTGTTCAAGCCTGTGAAACGTTTATGCAGCCTATGCGAGACAGAGACGGGGTCAGGTCCACCAAACTGGGACTACCCAAGTCTCCCCATAGAGCTCTCCTGTTAGCCACCCTGTGGCCCTTCGGCTCACCCCCTGGTTAGCACGTTGGTCTTTGTGTCATAGGCAACCCCAATGGAGAGCGCTGTGGGAAGACCTGTCTGGAAGAGCGCGATAATCAGTGGCTGGGTGTCAGCTTATCGAGGCAGCCCAAGGAGAACGGATCTATCGTCGTATGTATTAACCGTTGGAGCTGCGAGACCGTTTGTCAGAGCGCCTTCACAATTCTTATGCTTGTGTGTCAAACGTCATGTTTTTTATCCATAGGCTTGTGGACACAGATGGAAAAATATCTTTTACATAAAAAATGAACACAAACTGCCGTATGGTATTTGCTTTGCTATCTCTTCTGATTTTCGAACTGAACTGAGCAGAAGAATATGCCCATGCTATATAGGTAAGCAGAATGCTTGGGTCCGTTATAGGGAAGGAAGAGATGTAAAATTCAATGGTGCTGAGTTGTGAAAAGCCTGTGTTGCTCTGGGCAGGATTTCTGCAGCCAAAGGCTTTAAGACAGAGTGCTGATGTTATGAACCCAACCCATGATATAACTTTGACAGCAAGATGTTTATCACTTCTAAGAAAAATTGCTTTCAACAGGCAAAACAAATAGTTTAAATCAAGCATCAGAATACTTGCTCCTTGGACTGGATCACTTTTGGAATGCTTCCCAAAAACGGGCTAGCGGAGGACCTCCTGTGTTCCTGTGCTCTGTTATTTGCTTGCTCTGCTCAGCAGAGTGCCTATTAGGGGATAGCAGTAATACCTGCAAGGGGATGCTGCTGTCCACTCCTTAGCCTTTGGCACAGAGCTGCTGTGGTTCCTCAGCACGGCACCATGTCCTGCCGTTGTGCATCCCTGTTCCTAAATCTCCTCCTGCCAAGGCTACTGCCATGGCACGAGACCTTCAGCAGTCCTTCCTCAGAGGACCACAGGAGCAAAGTAAGAGTCAAGACCCCAAACTTTCAAACAAGACTGTCCCTGCCTTCCCTTTCATCCCTGCCTTCCATCCAGGAGAACGGTCTCGTGACCGTTGCCAAGGCAAGGGAGAGCTGACAATCTGCCCTCTTTGTGCAGACCAGTAGAGTAATGCCATCAGACATCCTGCTGCTGGCTTTGTGGACTGCTTGGCGTGTTGGCAAAATCATGCTTTTCTCTTCAGCAATGTTCAAGTGCACAAATCTAGGGATGAGATGAAGGGAACCCTGATGGAGGCAGTTAGCAAGGAAAAGCAGGAAAACAGAGCTGGGTGTGTTGGTTGTAAAAACAGCTGCTGAGGATAATAGCAGCCAGTGTTTCTAAGATACCTATATTACAAGCCCTTCAAAGCCCTAATGGAGCACTGGGGCAGCTTCCATCAAGATATGTAAGCCTGTCAACCAGATTGCCTGGATTATACACAGAGTGGAAGAGAGGAGTTGAGTTTATCCATCTGTGCTGCTCAATTCATACTATTTCACTTGGTGTATTGCTTACATCATTTAAATCATTTAATTTAAAAATCATTTAAAATAATTTAAAAAAAAAAAAAAAAAAACAACTATAATCATTCACAAGATTTCAAAGGCAGCTGTGATCAAGTGATATGTAGTTCTTTACATTTGTTACAATAGGGTATTGAAGCTAAATGCTGTACCAGGGAAAATAGTGTTTTTACTTTTATTACAGAACTGAAAACTGTTTTTTTGTTTGTTTTTGTTTGGTTGGTTTGTCGGTTGGTTTTTATTGGTTTTGGTTAAACTTGTCTCCGCTTCTCTTAAAGACTTGGTAATAAATTCTGAAACTGCATGCTTCTCATCCTCTTTAATATTTCTTGCCCATGCCCAGATCACGTGCGAAAGTTTGGAGAAAACCATGGGTCATGCCAGGCTGGAATATCTAGTTTTTACATTGGGGTGTGTATTGAAGATACCAAAATTCTCACATATGTATGTAAATATACATATATATTGAAGTTTTATGCGAACACAAACATTAGCACTGTCTTTGTTATTTTTGAAGAAATCAGACTCATCTCATTTCTTTTTAATGGAATCTTGATAATACTTGCATGATAATTCCCAAACTAACCGATACTTTTACATTCAAAATTATTTTAATCTGGAATTAAAATTCAAAATTACCTTTCATGGGTAAAGAGCATGCATATAACAGAGTATGAAGTTTTATTGTTCTCTTTAATCTATTTCATGTGACAGTGATGCTAAGGCTTACCATCTTGCTTTGCAGAGTAATATTCTGTATTTAGTCAATGCTGCACTCTAAGTTTATGATTTCTAAAAAAAAAAAAAAAAAAATCATTTTGAGATGAAACTGTACAGTTTGATGCTCTCTTTCAAAATGTTCCCAGATCAATGTTTTTCAATAAGCATATTTTTAGAAAGTCTGAAAAATGTTGTCTGTGATCTGGTGGTAATCCCTGAGCACTGAGCTACATACATCTCCAGTAGCATTTCATTGAGTTCACAGAAGATCTAAAGAGAAGCATTTGACTTGTTTTGCTATCTTCATGAATATTTAAACGAGAATAACATAGCTATGTTTTATTTTTCTTTTAGGACTTAATTATAATGGGAGCCCCTGGATCATTTTATTGGACTGGTTCTGTTTTTGTATACAACACAACTGCAAATACAATCCATGCTTATACAGATTCAAATAACCAAGTGAAATTTGGCAGTTATCTAGGTACTTCAAACATTTAATACTTTATAAATATATAAATCAAAGACTTAGCTAAATAGTTGATCTTGAAGTCAGTGCACAGTATTTCTCAGCATTTGCTATGTTAATCCCAGGAGTGACATTTCTAAAGATATGCTCTGATTTTTGTTAAATATTATTTAATTGTAAGGCTTCCTCTGTTATTTTCACATGGAAGCTTTTCAAACATTGTTTCTGTTTTTAGCATCTCTGCACTGATTTACCATCATTTCTTGATATCGAAGGGGGAGAAATGCTTCTGATTAGCAGCAGTTTGCTCTTGGCTCTTAAGTCTGAAATACTTAAATGTTTTTATAGCAAAAGACGTGCTTTCATGTGTAACAGAAATGTGAAAAGTTTATTACAGTGAAGGCTGAAAGGAAACAAGACCTAGCTATATTTTCAATAAGGGGGAAGTATGCTATGATCTTAAGAGACTGACTTGCCTCCAATCATAATTTATTTTTTATTCCTGCCATATCTTGGTCTGGATACATGGGAATGCAAACCTCACCTACAAACATCTACAATGAAGGCCACACAGCTGCTATACAGGTTCCTTTAACGCAGTAGTTAGCTGGATTTAGTGCTATAATTTGTAGGGTTGTATGTCAGAACCATCAACAACATCAGTTTTCACACTACCCGCTAAGACTATCTGTCCAACTATCTGTCCTTCTTGAACTGTTAAGGAAGGCTGCTTTTGCCTGTGACTTTTTTTTTTTTTTTTCTTTTCATTTTCCCATTCACAGATCTAGTTCATGTGGATAAACATTTCCTTTTTTACTCCTTTGGCAATAGGAAGCAGGCATAAATTATGAAATAAATATTAGGAAATATAAAATGTTAATATAAACGCTTTAGAAGTCAGTACTGAGCCTTGCAAAGGCTGCAGCTGGGCTCTGAGGAAAACTCCAGCAAAAGATGCTGGATGTAAAAGGTGATTAGATACCCAGATCAACAAAGTTAATCAGTAATGTTTCTAACCTTTCATAGGACAAATTAAAAATTTTAGAGGGTGCCTTCCAGTAACATTTAGTAGCAAAATATTGCACCTGTCTGGGAAAAAGCTCATCCAGATTTCTGCTCCTGCCAGTATAAGGTTGAGAATCTATGTAATGAATGAATCAAGTCTTTGATAGCCAAAAGCCAAATACAGGCAAGTGGATAAAAGCTTGTATAAGAACTATGCTGGGGAGCAAGTGGGGAGAGAATTAGATAAATTGGTTTTTCAAATCAGCTGGGCCTGATGAAAGGGTAATCTGAGATATTTAACAAACTCCTGTAAAGAAATCACAAAATAATTGATAGTTTCTTTTAGGAATCTGAGAAGTCAATATAATACCTATCATTAAAAAGGGAGACAATGAAAAGCCAGAGGATTTTAAGGTAGTAAGCCAATCTTTAGTAACGGAGGAGATAATACTGGTGTTGGAAATAAAATGTTGATTATGCCTTTAAATTTAAAGGGTCAATTACGTGATTTCCCCTCCTCCCCTTGTGAATGCCACAATAGAAATCTGGGTGCTCTGCTAACTATAGTTTCTCTTGGTGACTTTATTTTTTAAAAAGTTCATTACAATTATCAATTTTTACACTTCAGTAAAACCAAAATAACTATAAAATAATGATCAGAGGAGGTAAATGAAGGTTCATCTACTTAAGCTTAATTTTTTTATTGAGTACACAAAAACTAGGTGTTGACCTTTAAATGATAAATTGTCTTGTTCACATATTTTAGCTTAAAATATGAAAATAAAATGCTGGCTTTAAGAGAGCTTGAATTCTAGACAGCTGTCTTCACAGATGAAGGATTTAAGGCCCGTTCTTATCTGATCTGATACGATTTTTCCATTTTCTCTGTGTGCTGTGAAAATCAACAGAAATTCAGTAAATGCAAGAGTAGCAGAATATGTTAACTGTCTTCTCTGTTTCAAATTAGCCCTAACACATTTTGGAAAGAGTAACAATGACTGGTGTAGCTACAGATCAAGGCGTCAGCCTTCGGCTTGCAATTCTGTGGCTGGACGACTGAAGCAAAATATGGTCCCAGTTGTCAAGAGCTGTCTCCACACAGACAAATACTTTGTTATGTGGATCCAGTTACCAAAGCTGATGCAATGTTTTCTTATTACATAATCAGACTTTGCTGCTGACATATTAATATGTGAATAAAGACAATAAGCTGTGTTTTTTATATATACATATACACATACAGGTGTGTATATATATATGTGCACACATATAAGTACCCCCACATTTCATTTCTTTGCAGTCCAGTTGTAACAATAGTTGAGTAAGAATTGAATAAAGTGCTTCCATGTTGCACTGTATGAACGTGATAGTTTTTATTTGTATTTCAGTATGAATAATCACTGAATGATTGTAGAATATGAATTAACAAAAGATGTTTGCGATTTATTTTGCAGACTTTTAAATATAGCAGATAATTGAGATCCTGGGAAGAAATAAGTGTTTCTGACACTTGTTTCTGCTTGCTGGGACTTACTGTTTGTATTGACCTTTTGCTTATATTTAAAAACGTTCCTTTCTGTTTTCATTGCTAACTTGCATGAGTTCTGAATGTCAGACTTGCAATAATTTGTGGTGTTGACAGCTTTTATACGTCATGTTCCCTTTTCTTTTCTTTGTATGGTATTGACAGTATTGAATAGTGCATTTGTAATTTACAGGATACTCTGTTGGAGCTGGACATTTTCTGACATCAGACAGTACAGAAGTAATTGGAGGGGCTCCCCAACAGGAGCAGACTGGTAAAGTAAGAGATTGTTTATATACTGGTTTGTTCAACATTCTTCCACATACCCACACGTTTTTTCAATTTAAATTAGCATAATAAAGGCAAGTGTCAGGTATGTGATTTCTCCCAGGGAGAAAAGTCAAAGGAAAGAAGGAGGGAAGATAGTCTAGATAACACTGCTGTCAACTACGGTGTTAAAGAAAGGTACAGATGGGAAAAGCAAGAAGTGGTACCTTGTGATACTGTGTGTTGCATGGCTGATTCTCTAGTGCATGCTGTAGAGAAAGCACAGGACTGTATTTCATATTACTGATTGCTGAAGGAAGCTTTTGTTTTCTTTTCATTTTAGGCATACATTTTTAGCATTGAGAAGGACCTAAATATTCTATTTGAACTAAGGGGTAAAAAAGTAAGTCTTTCGTGCTACTTTTCTGCACCTTAGAACTTGTAGCATGTCCTGTCTGAAATAATAGGATTTCTTGTTTGCACACAGCTTGGTTCTTACTTTGGAGCTGCAGTTTGTGCTGTGGACCTGAATGCAGATGGCCTCTCAGACTTGTTAGTTGGTGCTCCAATGCTAAGTACCATCAGAGAAGAAGGAAGAGTTTATGTCTATATCAATTCAGGCTCTGTAAGTATTTTCTCTTAAAAAAAAAAGTCATAATTACACAGTCATTATAGTGTAACAAGCTAAAAGATTTCTTCTCTCTTATACAGTATTTCAGAATATAGCAAAAACAATTTTAGAACCACAATGACAATCTCAGCAGGACTGTGTAGCACAGCTGCAAAGGGTAGCTCAATGAGCCTCAATGCACACAGGTTTCTCAAGCAGTAAGCCCCTGTACTCTGATAGAAGCCTGCTGCTGTTTATAGGTGTTTGCTATGGGAACATGTTGCTATTCTCACTCTCAAAGAACAATTTTCTTATTCTTTCTCATTCTTATGCTAAATATCATTATAAATCTTTGATATAATGCTGACTTCTTCACTACAGAGTTGATTAGGATTACACACTAACATCTAAGACAGTTTTAACATTTTGAGCAGTGTGGCAGGTCACCTGGAAGAGCCTCTGTTAATTTGCCATTGACTCTGTTTTCCTTCAGGAGGCAAAGATGGTAGAACTGGACATAGAGCTCAGTGGGAGTGACTCATATGCAGCCAGGTTTGGAGAGTCCATAGCCAATCTAGGAGACATTGATAATGATGGTTTTGAAGGTAAATATAAAAATTAAAAACTTGGTTTTAATTCTTGCTGAGATGTGGACTGTCACTATAAACAGGAGGACTATGGAAGGCTGAAAGGTCTTTGAATTGCTGACTTGACCTTCCTTTTCTAGGCCACTGATTTGAAATAGAGCCGGCTAACAGTCATTGATGTATAGTACCAACGGATTAGCTTTTGTCGCTTTAGTAAAGGTGGTATTTTATTCTCCAACTTTGGGTTCTAGTAGAATCCCTAATCCAGGATCAGACCCAGTGTTTTTATCCATTTTGTAATGGTTTCACACAAATAGGAAACAGTCAGTATTCCTGTTTGGAAATGCAGCATGTACTCCCCTCCAGCAGAGGTGCAGGCACAAAAAGGCTGTGTAGGGACAAGATAAAAATACAGTAGGCATTGTGTACTGTTCAGAAATTCATAAATGGTTTCAGTTTTTCCATCAAAAATTGGACCGTATGCAGAGAACTATCATCCTGTGTGCAAAAACTGACAGCTTTTACAGGGCTGTGTCTTTGCCAAGTCCATGTCTTTCTCTGCATTTCTGAATAACCCCTTGTATTTTCAGTTATCCTCCAGGGTTCTCCTTTCACTCTTCACTTTGTCTTGTGTTCTTGATTCCACTCTGGAACCTGCAAAGCTGTAACAGTCATTCTCTTCTTATCTGGTCTCCTTTTCAATAAGGGAGTCCCTTTTCTCCTTTAGAAACTGTTTCTTTATCTCTTGCTAGATTCCTTATCTCCTGTTTTACAGTATCTTCACAGTTTTACACACAAGTTTTGGGTTCCCCCCCCCCCAGATATTTGCAAACTGCAAAGGAAAATAGTAGCCAACACTATGACTGGGGAACAGAGAAATAAAATCAAATTAATAGCAGCATATAACAAAGTAAATGTATGAGAGAATATAATGTAAAAGGGGCATCGTAAAACTGCAGGGGGAGTCAAAGCAAGTGGATTAGCTTTGAAGAAAGCTAAACATTGAGAAGAGTAAGTGGAAGCAATATTAAGAGTGGCAGTAGGAAAATAAATTTCCATGTAAGAAAAACAGCTGGAAGCAAAACATAAAGAGAAATTGGGTGCTAGAAACCATTTGTCTATAGTAAGTAATAGAAAAGCACTGCAGAGCTTCAGTGATGTAAGCCTTTTGTATCAGCCCTGTGAAGATAATGGCATGCATGTTGGTGTAGAATCTGACCACCCCCAAGAACATATGTTTAGCTTTAATTAGCACAACTTGGCTGTCCTATTTTCATCTCACCAGTGGAGAGACATATTTTGTGTGTTTTAGTCACCCAAGTATGGATTCAATCAGAGAGCTGTTCAGCTAAACCAAATCATCAGAGCTTTGCTTTTCTTGTGATTTTTGGTTTGGTATTCTGTATGGAGTATTTCTTATTTGCAGATAGTTGTTTTATTTGTAAATGAAACTTCATACTTATTGATTCATATGGGTGAATTTTAATATGTAGTTCATTCCCCTTTGCTTTCTGCTGAATGTACTATGGTTACTTGAAACCTGAGGCTTTTTGGTGAAGTTTTCGCAAGGACTATTACAAGCACTTCTTTGCTTCTTTGTATGTTGACACACCCCTCAGGTATTAAATCATCTAGACATAAAACATACTCCTTTGTACAAATGGACCGCCTTCATTTCCAGGTTAAATGCCCGTTCAAGCCTGTTATCAGCTGTTAAGGACATTTCATAGAAAAATAAATGGTTCATTTTAGTTAATGTAATAAGAGCACTTTTAGGGCTTCAGTGTTTAGTCCATTTGGGAATAGCAGAATGCAGGAAAATCATCAAAGTTTCTAGAATAATAATTCAATTGTTTTTTAAGACCATAGCTGTTTTAGCTACTTTCCATGATAGCCTCTTAAGGGTCATATTCAGAATTTATAGGAACAGACTTTTTATTGCACAAAATTAGTGGCACAAAATCAGTTAGCACTTATTCTCCACAAACCTAGTACTCCAGGCAGTCAGATTATTTAGTTGATCTGTATTGTTTCTGGTTTACTTAATATTTAGCACTTGCTTTTGAATTCAGTCAAATGAGTTTGATGTGGTATGGTGTGCATTGTGATTTGGATTTCTTTAACTGCACCTTTTCAACTGTTTATTGTTAAATTGTTTTTTTCCACAGATGTAGCTATTGGGGCTCCTCAAGAAGATAATCTAAAAGGAGTTATTTATATATACAATGGTAGGGAAGATGGAATAACCCCGACATTTTCACAGGTATGCTTTTTCAGTGGAAAACAAGCAATTCAGAAAAACCTTAAGTTTAGATTCAAGAGGGTTTTCCCTTAATTTAGCATTCAGACCATTGGATTTTAAAAGACTTCAGAAATTTTTACAGTCTATGATTTCAATCATAATATAACCTTTAATAGAAAAATACAATGTTTTAGAGTCCTCAGACAAGGCTTCTGGGATATAGCATTTAAAGTTATGGAGGAATATTACTTTCAGAGATCTACTTTCACAGGTAGGCATGTGATTGCCTGCAGAAGCAGGATGGTTATGCTAGCATTTTTCATTAGATGTTGTAGCTGAAAAATTAACTTTCCAAGAATAATTTTATCTTCTTTTTCCTCCGTAGAGAATACAAGGACATCAAGTCAGTAATTCTTTAAGCATGTTTGGACAATCCATAGCAAGCGGCATTGATGCAGATAACAATGGTTATCAAGGTGAATTAAACAAATGTGATTCTTTTTAATTTTTTAAAGAGTATAAATTCACAGAAAGTGTTCACAAAGAGTATAAATGTCACAGAGCTACTTATTACTCATAATGGAATAAAATCTGTTATTAAGATGACATTTCACATCTTGCAGTTTGGGAAGGAAAAGCTCAGGGCGAGCATTTTTTTACAGTCATCTACCTGTTACTGAAGGACTCAGAAAGATGTAATAGCAAGATTAGAGTGCTGAAGTGGAAGAAAAATGTGCTTTTCATATTTTGTGGTGGCCATCTCATTTGCTAACATCACAGTGAGCTAATTTGGGCATTTGAAGCATGCTTGCTGTCCACACTAGTGTGCTAAGCTAAAAATCTCACTGGTCTTCATGTAAATCTGTATCTTGCCAGGAGTTAGTGAGCTCAGCAGCCCTCATGGTCTGTGTGAATGGTATGTTAACCTGATTCATGGCTCGTGACAGTGGGTTAAGACTCTTGTGGAGCTCTTGTAGGCATCGCACAGAAGTGCTAATTTGTTGTAAAGTGGCTTAGCTGGTTCTAAATACATACTCATTGCTTTACGCATACTTTCAGAATGTTTTGCTGTTGTACAGATAAAGATTACGTCAGATCATACTTGTCTTAAAGCATAACGTTACCATGAACTGCATGTTGTAGGCTCTGGCTGTGTCCACAGACATCTCATCTGGGTCGAACCCATTAGGCTGAGTTAAGATGTAGCATACAGGTAGTCTGCTCTTGGGTCACCTGCTTTTTACTGTTTAGGGAGTTGCATCCTCTGACCGTTATACCATTGAGACTTATCTGACAGATTTACTTTTGCTACCTCATTTGAGGGGTACATTTTCTTTCCTTACCGCATTAGTAGTTTTCAGTTAATTTGGAATAAAACATTTTTTCTTTCTATTTCTTCCTGTCTCTATGTATAATGTGATACATGTAATACATATAATTACAAATATAATTGTTTTTTATATACACATATGTGTGTGCATAGCAGAGCAAAATCGAGTATTTGGGTTTAAAAGAATGCCCGTATGTCCCATTTAGCTGAATTGTATTTCAGTGTCCACTGCCTAAACTTGGAATAGAAATCAGATCATCACATTACTAATATCCGCAAATCTAGCAAATTAGCTTGTGGTATTAATGGACAGGGGACAAGAATTTGAGGAATCATCTTCTGTACAGAGAAGCGCAACTCTGAATATTAACATAGGCCTTCTAACAAATAAAGGGCGTGTTGTGTTTTAATGATGCCAAAAGGTGAATATGCTGCAAAATGCTTGTACCCAAAGTAATTCCTGTTGACAAATTATGCTTATTGATCTGTTTGTTTTTTTTTTCATGCAGATGTAGCAGTTGGTGCATTTCTGTCTGATTCTGCTGTGGTGCTGAGGTGAGGTTGCTACATCTCAGTACTATTAAAGACCATCCAGTTTAACTGTACTTTTTAAAATGCAATTAAAAAAAAGAAAAAAAAAAAAAAAAATGTGTATTTTAATCTCATGATAATCTTCTTGGGTGTCTTGAGCTTTCACTCGTTTAGTTCCAGAATGCTCTACACCTGAAACCTTTAAGTAAATACCTTGAAGAAAAAGAAAATACCCTTCTGAATTTTTTTGAAGCAACAAAAATAATATTGCATGCAACTACTTGGACTCTTAAAAATGCAGATAGCCTAAAAATTATAATACTAATATAAAAATAGATTGATATAGATTCTGTAAGTTATTTCTGAATCACTTTGTGAACACTGACTCTTATATTCTTAGAACAAAACCAGTAATAATTGTTGAAGCTTCTTTAAAACATCCTAATTCAATAAATCGAACTAATTTCAACTGCATGGAAAATGACCAGCCTGCCATCTGTATGAATTTGAAGATATGCTTTACCTATACCGGACGAGAGGTACCTGATTATATTGGTAAGCTACTTCCAATATATGTATTCATTTGAAATGCTCACATTTGCAAAATAAAGCTATTGGTGTTTAACAAGTAACTGAGTTCACTAAAATGAAATTGGGTTCAGTATAAAATGAAAAATTAAAAAATATGGGCTAGGACTAATTGAGTTACATGTCATGTAAAAGGTAGTGATGTTAAAAAGGTGAAGAGGTATTGTGGTTAGGATGGCATCCTTGTAGATATGCTATTTCCAGTACCTGAATTAGTTTAGATAATAGTAGCATGGTTAAATTCACTCATAGCTTTAGATGGTCCCTTTTATAGCATCATAACAACTTGATATATAATTTTAATACATTTTTAATGAGATAGTATATCACAAGGGATCACAAAAAATACAGTGCACTTATTCTCTGAACACTTTCTCTTTTCTTTATTTCCCCCAAAGTTTATATTCAGTTTTGCACAGGAGCGTCTGTCAAGTTTGTCTGAACTCTCCACATGCAAATTTGTCTGAGCCGTTGCTTTGCAAATGGAGAGGGAATTAATGATGGATGAATGTCTTTTCTTAATGTAGAATCAAACAGATTATTCAGCATGATATTCAGATGTCTTCTAAAAACAATCCTCCTAGACAAAAAGTCTTCCACTTCACAATTAATGTTTCTTTTATAAAGCTGCTCAAGTACCTGATTGTATCATATATAAACACTATACCATTATGTGAAAGAGAGGGAGTCCCATAAAAGTTACTGAAAAATACATCTTGTAGCTATCTTGTACATAATGAATATTTTGCTTTTGGAAAAAAAAAAAAAAAAAAAAAAAACTCTGCTTGAAGGAATATCTATGGGAGGGAATACCTTCAAAATAATTCATGGTGAATTATATATATGGTTTATTCCAAATATATTTATGGTGAATATATTCAGAATAATTTACTGACTATATTATAAAATTAAATTACTTAAATCTTCTTTATGTGAATATATGCTGTCCTTTAGGAACACATTACAGAGAAGACATGTAAATGGGAAACTAATGTTCCAAGTTCAGATCTTTTGAAATTCATATTTGATATGAAAGATGAGCAGTCAAATTGGACTACCTTGCTGAATTTGGACATAAGACTTGTCAACTTAGATAAAAGAGAATAGAGGAAATTCTAGGTATTCTAACTTTTGGCAGAAATGAGGAAGGAAAATAATAAGTCGGTAATGCTTTGAAATGTTTTTGCAATTTGTTATCATAGCAGTTCATGCTATCCAACTTCAAAAATATATAAAAAAAAAAAAAAAAACAAACTGAAGTGAAGCAATATTTGTCAGTGTCTGGTGACTTAGTTGTTTGTTGAAATTTAATGTCAGCCCCATGAGGAACTGAAGCAGATTTTCTGTAAGCAGATTCTGGTAGAAAACTAACTTGACAAAACTATCACTGATGTAAAAGCATGTATCAGGGATCAGTCACTATGTAATTTACTTTCAGAGGTCTAGAAGCTTTTCAGGTATGGACTTGTCTCAGAGACTTTTTAAGTGGAGCATTTTCAGACATATTATGGAACATAATTAAGGGAATGAGTCAAAAGATAGTATTTCTATCATAAATTCATGAAAATTATTATACTTTTTATAACTCATTTTCCTTGGTTTTTATTTGCAGTATTGTTTTATAATCTTAGTGTTGATGTGAATAGAAAAATGGATACACCAGCAAGATTTTACTTCTCTGTCAATGGAACCTCTGACACAACTTCTGGAAATATAAAGATTAACAGCAAGAACATTGCCTGCAAAGACCATCCAGCATTTATGAGGGTAATGTAATTTTTGATATGTATTGCTCTGTAAATCCACCGTTCTCCTTTGAAAGCACACCTGCTGCAAAATAACTTGTTTTGTTTACAGTTGCATCACATAATTTCTGAAGTAAAATATTTGTATTCATAACTTCTACAATTAATACCTTGTAGTTCTGATACTAATTTAGCTTTCTCTGGGGAAGTCAGCAGGAAGGCCTGCCATCTCTTCTGTCAGAGAAAACATGCATAACAATAATAATCACAGTGATAAAGTAGGATGTGAGCATTTTTTAACTTTTTTTTTTCACTTTTTTATGGATGACATCATAGACTGAGGCTTAATCCTGTACCAGATAAGTAGTGAACGTGGTTTCCATTCTCTGTCTGTGAAGGTACAGAAACAACTTTGTTGTGGATTTTTTTTCCACAACAACTTTGTGGTAGAATTGCTTTGCAGGAGATGGCCCAGAGGTAGCAGTGCTGCCAGCAGAAGCGGGTGTTCAGCAGCAGGTTGTTGGAAACCTGTGAGCTAGGCGGGGAGACCTGTACTAACACCAGTAGTAGAGCTGACGCCAGCCACTCTACATCAGGAAGTTGGCTGTTGGTTTCCCAGAAGTAGAGTTTGATCCAACAGCAACCATCCTTTGAAATTAAGGATGGTTCTGACTTAGAAATAAGTTAGTAAAACTGTAGTCAGTAAGATCCTAACTCCAATAGTAGCCTCTAAGTCACTTAGAGCAAGTGAAATGCAGTATTCATGCTTGTTGTATCCCTCTAAAGGATGAATGGAGGACCTGTCTTGAAAGTAAAAATAGCTGCTGTCTGGACAAAGATAATAAGACCATTTACTGAAAAAGAAAGAATAAAGTGATTTAACATACCAAGCATCTTAGACACCCACCTACTCCAGCAAAACTTTGGAGAATAAACGAGAAGAACTTGAAGTCCTAAAACACAACCAAACAAAAACTAGTGGACATCGAAGAATCACCTTTTATTAAACTCAGAAAAAAAATAGATTTATCTGCTGTAAGGCATTATCTAAGGAGGAAAATAATTCTTTAAAGAAATACTAAGGACAGGGAATATGAAGTAGAAAAGAGGGTAATAAAATGATGCATTAGCTTGCCTGTCCCTTTTTTAAAATCTTCAAGTAGCAATTCTGTGACATTTTAGAACAAACATCTATTAGGACGACAGGTGAAGTTGATCTTGAGCAGAGGCTGGGAAGTAGATGTAATCTTCTATAGCTACAAAGAAACTGCAGGGAAGAAGTCTTCCATGTATTTTCTTCCTTTCTTTTACTTCTGTTTTGCTTATGACATCATTAGAAGCCAATTCTTCAAGATAAAGCTTTGGGTTAGAATGCAAAGCCTGTGTTACCTCCTGGAAAATTGCCCAGCTACATCTCAGTTGGTAGTTGCACCTAAGTGAACATTACTTAAAGGAACAATGGCAAATTGCCCACTTCCTTACAAGAGTTGTGTAAGCTAAGAGAGGTCTGACTGACAGCTGACCTTGTACAGATTGCCATACCAGCATCAGCATGCATTTGTGTAGGAGGAAAGATATGATTTGGCTCATCACCTCCTATAGTCTATTATTAATATTTTTGCTTCCGTATAGCTCAGTTTTCTTTGTAATTGTTAATTAACAGCAGTATAAGCATCTTTTTCAACCTAGGGAGGTTTCTGTATGAAAGCTTGTATGAAGCTCCTAAAGCTAAGTGTAAATGTCGAGTACAGTCCTTACAAAAAAGCATGTACATTATACGTATTTTAAGAAAAGAGTAATTAATAGCTAATTTAACTATTAATTAGATAAGAATTAAAATAGTGGCCATGTGGAGGGACAATCAGTGTCTATCATACATACTTAGGGAATAACTCAGTCAGGTATGCTATTGTTCAAGCTGTTCAGCTTTCACAGATAGTTTGGGTTCTGAGCTCCAACACAAATCAAGTTTTCATATCAAAATGGTCATTTATTGAGTTTAATCTTAATACAGAATTGGAAGTACACAAACGCAGAAGAATAAAATGCCATCATGGAAAGATTTAGTAGTACTGTGGGAGAACTCCTTTTAATTTGATATAGAAATACCCATTGTTTTTGTTTGGAATTATCCCACTGTTCAACTTTTTACCCTTTTAGCCTACTTTTGTTTATTTTTGTAATTGGGCAGTACAACATTTCATAGGTATGTTAGGGCAGTATTGTGGATGGAAATAATATAGATCACTACTGATCAGACTCTTTTAATAAAATAATCTGTTATGAATTTCCTGATGCTGTTCTTAAATGTATTATGGTTTTCTGTATTTCTGATTACCTCTTTCAGTGACAAAGATGTCTGGACAAATATATGAACCATATGGCATAGGAAATCATTTTATATTTTAAAAAAAAAGTTCCTGTTTAACTTAGTTCTAGGGCTCCTCATAATTTTTAAGACATATGCATACATGTCTTGTCTTATATGATTAACTCATTAGGTTTCCAATTTTCATAGAAAGATGTAAGGGATATCTTGACTCCCATACATGTTGAAGCAAGTTATCATCTGGGGCAACATATTCTACAGAAAAGAAATGCTCAAGAATTTTCTCCACTTCAACCAGTTCTTCAAAGGAGGAAAGAAAAAGATGTTATAAAAAGCAAGGTTAGTGTATGATTTCTTCTTTCAAATGTAGTAAGTAAAAGTTCACATTTTAATCTTTAGTTAAAAAAAGCTTCACACAACAGTAACTTATGAAGGAATGCATTTTCTAGAGCAGCATCTAATCTTTTGATCTTAACAAACCAGCATGCTAAAAACATGGGTAAATTTTCACTAAAATTAATTGTTTGTAGAACTGGTTATATACCTCAGAACAATATCAAATTTCAGTATGAACCTCACTTGCAGAAATATTCATTCCTTTTTGACTACAACAGTTACTTTCCAAGATAAAACTGTCCTTTAAAAGGAATTCTATGTTAAATACACACTATCATGCTGCTATTAATCTTGAACTGTTTCAA
Organism: Nettapus auritus; assembly: GCA_011076525.1. Classification (NCBI taxonomy): domain Eukaryota; kingdom Metazoa; phylum Chordata; class Aves; order Anseriformes; family Anatidae; genus Nettapus; species Nettapus auritus. Next base: position 13,334,929 of record CM021771.1, read on the forward strand.
CAATGTTGCTGAAATACTCATTCTGTGAAGGTATTCCCAATTCTCAAATGGAAAGTCGGGGGGAAAAATTGTGTATTCTGTATCCTTAAATGATTATGAAATTTACCATTTTTAATAAAAGAAAAATTAAGAGATAATTGACTTAAGAAATAGTTAGGATAATTTGAGTTATTAACTACCAAATGTTCATTAAAATATTATGACTTTTCACAAACAGCAAGCTTTATGTAATTCAGATACAGTTGACTGTCAGAACTCCAAAATACCTGAAAGCTCCTTTTAAACATCAATGTTTTCCTTTTCATCTTTTTCTAAAATTTTGTTTTAGGAACTACAGAGAGAGAGACCGTTGCTGGATATAGTGACAAGTGATATAAATGTGCTCTATGGCATACTTATAACCAAGGCATAGACACATGGTATCTCATGATACCTACAGTTTGCTAAGTAAAATTTGTGTAATAGAACTCTCTTTCAAAAGTTACTCTGTCATATTTATTGTCATATTGTATTGAGACTGCAGGGACCTCAGTTCTGGATTCTCTAAAATGCTCTGCCCTTTTCTTGTACTCTTTTTAAAATGAGCTGAACATACACCCACAACTCTGACAGATCAAGCTCCAGCATGGAGAGCCTCTCTGTAGTTTTTCTCAGAATGTGTCTGCAAACGATTGAAACCAGTTGTTCCTAGGACTATTAGTTATTAGCCAGTTCTAGATACTTCGTACTTGGTAACACGGTGATATGTTCGTCTTATGCATAGTATACTAAAGTGCTTTTTTTTTTTTTTTTTTTTCCCTTTGGTCCTTTATAGTTTGTTTTTGCAAGATTTTGCTCCCAAGAGAATTGTTCTGCTGACTTAAGAGTTTCTGGAAAAGTGGCTCTTCCAAAGTAAGTATGGTCTGGCTTTCATTTGCAGAAAGAAATTCAGTAAGATTTTATTTAAATTGCTCCTTAATATTTTGACTATAAAATGAATTTGCAAAAGTAGACAATGGACTCCCAGAAATGTATGAGGAAGAAAAACCAGTTCAGTTGAAGAATGTTTGTAAATTATAAATGTTTCAGGAAATGTATAAGAAATGTACATATTTGTACATACGTTCTTGCATAATTAGAAGACTTTACCACTCATAAAGTACTACCAGCTTGACAAAAGGATAAACGTATGTTCTGTGGTTCATACATAAATGTGCTAAGATACGGAATACAATGCACACTCAAGAGGTAGAGCTTATAACTGCCAATATTTTGACAACTCAATTATTTCTGCTGGTTTTAAAAATATATATATTTGGGGGGGATTTTTTTTTTTTTTAATTTATAGCTCAACATTTTTTGAGATCCCTTTTAGGATGTTTCAATTTTTTCCATTCCTTCCAGTTAGGTATTGTGTTTAAATAATTTTAGTATGTAAGATCATTAAGGCACTTTCAAAGTATTAAAATTATTATTGTCTTGAAGAATCACTACTACACTAAGCCATGTTTTGTGAGATATACTTCCATTTAGCATCATGTTTAGAAAGTTTTAAGCCAGGTACCAACCTTTCAGCATACATTTTAATTATTTGATTTTAAATTACATTTTATCATCACAACCTTTTTCTTTATTCAATATTATACTTTGAAGCAAGAAATGTGGGCTATTGGTGTGCAAAACCAGAAAAGTTGTACCTCTTGTGTATCTCAGCTAGTTTGGTGTTTTGTGTGAGACCTGGATTTTCCTGTGTAATTTAAATTTGATTCTACTTTAATCGAGATACTGGGTTTATTTCAAAGCACAACCTAAAATGATGCCAAAAGATGATAGAAAACACACAATGCTTATTAATCACACCTGAGTGATCCTGAGCTGAAATCTATCTTCATAGATTTCAGAATAAGATGAGCATCTTTCTGTCTATTTTAAGGCGTAGCCTACAGCATGAATCTTAAGCCCTTTCATTTTCTTAGGCTTTCCATAAACTTTTCAGAAAGAAAGATTGTGCAGCATTTCCATTTGTGATGTTAGCAATGCAATTTTGTAACTACTTCAAAGCTCTAGGAAAGGAAAATAGATTATAACATACCTGCTTGGCATTAGGTATCGGTAGCAGCTTTTCAGTGTAAATAAACAGGCTAAATATCTTGATAGTGTGAAGTATCACCTTAAATTACATTGTGCCCCTGGTATCTCGATTAAAAACTAGTTAGCTGTGAAGCATTAATTTATTTTGTCTAGACAGAATGCATTCATTATCCTTGAACAGGAAAGCAAACACTTTTAGTCTTAAAAGAATGAAATCAAATAGCAGTGTCAATGTAATGCTTTACTTACTGAGTTATGAGTCTTTATGTATACACTATCATGTTTTGTTTAAATTGCTCAAATTTTGGCCTGTTCTGTAAATTTCTAGTCCTCATCACGCATTTTTTAATGAAGAATGAAATATGATTACCAGGGTAAAGCTCTGGTTCAGCTTTGTTTAGTCCCAGATGTGCACCTGGTGCTTTTGTGTACTTGTGTGTTAAGCTGGAAGGCATCTTTATGATGGTGTCTTGTTAATGAGCTTGGCTTTAATGCATATAAGAGGACTGAATGCTAAGCATATAAGTAGTAAAATAACTTTAAAATGTAACCTAAATTTAATCAAGCTACTGAAATGTTAACATTGTGTTTCTCTTGAATTCGCTTTTGTCTCGGAACCTATCTGCTTATGCAGTGCTTTTACCTTCTGTTGCTTGTCTACGTGCCAGCTTCTTTCCCAAAGGTGTTTAGTGACTAATGCTTTGGTTTCGAGCCAGAGTATCTGATAAATGTCTATTTCTAGGCAACCCTTCTACAAGTCTTAATTAAACTTTAATGTCAAGCTGAAGTTTACTTTTAGACCCTCATAGGGTGTCTGGACTTGTAACATGATTACAGAACACATAGATCACAAGATAGGCACAATCATTTACCCTCCTTGTGGCCTGTGACTTATTAATTTGAGCAGATTTGGAAATAATATCTGAAAATACTGCAGCAGTAGCACATTGCTATTGTCTTCTGTAAAGGAAAGGCCCTATCCTGTAAAAGCCAGAAGCATGATAGGTCTTTTAACACCGTTCACATTAATAACCTCAGGCCTTGAAAGGCACGGCGCTGCAGTTGACCATCATCTGTTATCATAATTTCAGTTAAGAGGATTGAGTAAACACTTTCTTAGTGATTTCCAGCTCAGCATTTTCAGAACCAGATGACATTAACTAAAGGAACAGGAGAATATATATTTTTTTTTTGGGCGTATAATCTGTACAGAGAGTAACTTTTCACTGATATTATGATCTTTATAGACCTCATGATAAGAAGACCTATCTTGCTGTTGGAAGTACGAAGACTTTGTTGTTGAATGTTTCTCTGCACAATGTCGGAGATGATGCATATGAAACTGTTCTCCACATTCAAGTCCCTAAAGGCCTTTATTTCATTCGAGTTTTAGAACTGGTAAGTATAAGAAAATCTGTCAAAGAGTAATCCTTTGATTATTTTTATTTCTCAGACAGACATTTTCTAAATATCATAATGGATTGCTGAGCTTCCTTAGATACTGAGAATTAACCCTTCACATACCCTGAAATGGCTGACAAAACCACTTTTAACATTCTTAGATGCTTAGCTACATAAACCACAGAAGAGGTGCCATTTAATCAGTAACAAGATATAATGGTAAAAACTAAAAGAAAAAATTGCTTTCCAAATGTGTTTACATTGATCACAAAGATCTTGTTTAATCTGACCTTTTTCACATACAGTCTTATGAAGAAGTCACAGATTGAATTGTTCTCACTTTCCATCTTTTTAAAATAAATGATCCCATAGTGCTATGTGTAGAATGCCCATCACCCACACCTTTCAGAGGTTAGATTTAAAGTAACCTCGGGGGGGGGGACGGGGGGGGACACAAACTGAACATTATGTAAAGGGATGCATTAGTCAATGTAAAGATGTGTTAAAGTAGTCATTAATATTATAGATATTCGGTATATGTCATCAGTGAAAAAGCAAATCTCTATTTTAGACAAAAAACAACCAATTTTAGTCTGTGCATGTAATGTGAAATGTCTGAAAGAAGTAATTTTAATCGCTAGTAATTTTCCATCATTTTAGGAAGAAAAACAGATACATTGTGAAGTATTAGACAAAGAAATTCATGTAGTGAAACTTGAGTGCAGCGTTGGCTATTTGTATGTTGATCAAAAATCAAAGGTAAGGTATGCATGAAGTTTCTGCTTTAAAACACCGTAAGTATGTTACTGTGATTTCACAGCCAAAAAAAAAAGTTTTGCAAAATCTCCCTAATTCGCAACTGGTGTCTGTTATCATGTTGGTATCTGAATCTCCCTGCTCATTTTAAAATTTGTTACTTGAACATGCTCTGAGTTAATTAAGGGACAACATTCTTTGTATTGTGTATCATGTGATTGTGGTTGGCATCCTAAGCAAGTTGACTAAGGCTATGAACAAACGTGTAAAGCTAATAGAAAAGGACTGGAAGACGCAAAAAGCAAGTATTTTCTTAGTCTGGATTTTTTTTAGAAAGAGCAAAAAGTTCTAAATGAATTTAATAATTTTTTTTGATTCAAACAGTGTTAAGATACTCTATTATTTAATGTAAACTTTTTTTTTTTTGGTTCTGCAGTTGGATTTCAGTTTCCTCTTGGATGCCAGCTCATTTACCAGAGCAGATGACGACCTCAATATCATCGTTAATGCTAGCTGGTACTGTATAATAAGAAATGCTCAATGAAAAATACTCCCAGCTTTGGAAAACAGAATAGAGAACACTGGAAAGACTTCAAGAAAGCATCCATTCCAAAATCTGTAGAGAAAGGGAAATTAAACAAAATAAAAAAATAAAAAACCCACCCTACTTAAAAATTAGGTTTCTGCCCATATAAAATCTTTTAATACGTTTTAATACGTTGTTACCAATAAAATGGTTTTGTTTTAATAAGCTGGAAGATACATTTAGAATTTGCTGACAGAAATAATGCATAGCATGCGATAATGCATTTTATACTAATATTTCTCTCACCGTTTTTAAAGCAAAAATGAAGATGGAAACATGTTACTGGATAACACGCTAACCTTAGCTGTACCTCTGAAGTATGAGATTGAATTAAATGCTCATGGGTAAGTCAGCTATTGTGATACCTGTATGTCCATAAAACTTGTTTTCTTACTATTCTGAATTCCCAAAGCTTTTAAGCAGAGGCATAGGGTAGCTGAAAAATCCTGGGAATGAGATGGCACAGCTATTCTGGAGTCTGCCCCATCCACTTCTAAGGTTTTGTTTCCAGTATTGTGGGATGAGACCAGTAGTATCAGTGGTCCTTTGGATCTGTCTCTTAATTGACTAGTATTTTTTTGAGAACTGGAATATTTTAAATAGAAATATGTATTTCTTTAATAACAGCGTAGCAGTACGATATTCATTAAACAAATGTTGTTTGTTTTTTTTTTCAAAACTGGAGAGCTGGGCAGGATGTTTACATCAGTTTCTACAAAAAATGTGTGAGAAACCTCACTGAAGGACTTAATCACACGCACACAAAGCCACAAAAGAATTTTGAAAATTTGCATAAATAGGGTCTTACACACTGAATATGATAAATGAATGCTAATCTAAGAACTAAAATAGATATTCTGTCAATTACTCCTGTAACAGATGGCATCAGTTACTAATTCTAATACAGCGAGTTTTGCAGCTGTATTTTACTTGACTATCCAATTAAATATCTCAGGAAGAAAACAAAGATATATCAGACTTTTATAGCAACTTTCTCTAGATGCCTTTTATTGTTCCTCTGGAACAAACAGTCCTGAAAAATGCAAATTAATTTTGAAAACTTAGATGGAGATGAAGATAGAACTGAAAGCCCCTAAGGAAACAAGAGATACCTCAGTTGGATGTTGAAGAGAAGAGCAACCCTTTCTCACAACATTGCTCCTTCTGCTCCTTCTGCTCCATAGATGCTTTTCTCAGTGTGAAATTAGACTGTTACTTTCCATGCCTTGCTTACCATGGACCATATTCTAGGTTTGTTGTGGTATGTTCATGGAGATTGGTTTTTGGTTTGTAACTTCTGATTGATCTGCCCTTTTAAAAGAAACTGTACAAAAATAGAGGCCTTCTCTGTTCCAGGCTTTACTTAACTCAGGTAATTCTTTTCTTAGAATTAACCTTACTGGATATGGTACGGAGCAGAACGTTATGCTAATGCTATATATCAAATCTATTCAATAATTTCTATTAAATAACTTCTGAACTGTTTTAGATTTGTAACTCCAGCTTCATTTGTTTATGGAACAAATGAGAAAGAATCACCAGTTACATGTATGGAGGAGAATATCAACTTCACTTTCCACGTAAGAGCTTTTCTTTGTAAACCCTGTTATCCTCGTTTTGAAGATTAATGCTTAGATTTTCAGTGTATATAAAAACAGTCTGCATAGTCAATAAGTTTTTAGAAGTACAAGGGCAAAAAGCAATTTTTAAGCATTAGTGATGGAAAGTGGCTGTTAATCCCTCTTAGAACACTTTTGTTTGGCCTGGACAATCTTCCACTGAATGGTCAGAAAAGGAAATACACATGCAAAATTGAAAGTGGTAGAGCAGTTCTGACTTGCCACTACTTCCATTAGGAAACATTTATAAAGGAATTATGTTAGAGTAAGCAAAAGAAACTAGGAGCTACTTATAAGAGGATCTATGGGTATCAGATTTGTCTCCAGTGGATTAAAAGCAGGAGATAGACATTAATCTCTTAGGTTTTTTTGCACATTTTCCCGGAAGGCAGTCTGTATGACCTCAGGGCAGTCATCAGAAGTACACACCACTCATTTGGTTCAGAGAAGTGAAGTATTCAGTAAGCCTGCAGAATAAATCAAGCAACTCATCTTTTTAAATATTACGGCTCCTAGCAGAATTCAGTTTCATGTCAGCATAACAAAGCAGGTGTTACCCAGTTATGTAAAGCTCATATATTTTGTATAAATATGTTTGTTAGTTGAAGAGCTACCATGAATTAAATCTTCAATTGTATAACATTCTTCCCTACAAGGTTATCAGTGCAGGACCAAGTATGGCTCCAAATATAAACTTAGAAATAATGATACCGAATGCTTTTCCACCCAATGACTTCAAATTATTTAACATCTTGGATATCAAGGTAAGCACAGGTTATTTAGTATTCTATTATCTGTATGAATTATAAGAAAACCGAGAGCATAACACGACTAGCTTCAAAGTGCATTTCTACTCCTTTCTTTCAAACCTACCTAATACCTTAGGTTCTTAGTAGAGTATCACTGAATTCAGTGAATCCATCTGTGTAAAGCTTGGTCTTTGGCATGCATCTGTGTTTTGCGTTTGCCAGTTTCTTCCTGCAAGTAGCAGAGTACAGTGTATTAAATAAATATAAAAGTATTTCTGCATTGGATAACTCTTTAAAGACTAGTCCATCACCCTTAGTTATTTCATATCAAAATAGACGCTTATTGTTATGCAGAACATACAGTACACAGTCCTTCCTTTGTATAACATTTAATACATTCATAAGAATCAACTAAAATAAGGTATAACAGATGCCTTATGTCTATGTATGCCCACAGTAGTTGACTCAAATGAGCACAAAAAAAACTCAGGACCCTTTCTAGCTTATTATATTTCCTTCCAAAATATTATATGTAACTCAGTGTAACAGGGAAATGCAGAAATATGTTAGCTATGGTGAAGCAGAGTGAACAAGATTAGGATGATTTTTCAGCCCCATGTATTTTAGAATTCTGAAAGTATAAGTTGCCTTCTTTTTAAGCTCTTGCTTTTCAGAAACTTGTCTTCTGTTTATTACCTGATGTTTAAAAGCAAGCAATGATTGTGTTATTTTTATTTCCAGACAACAGTTGGACAATGCTCCTACAATAAATATCCCAGAAACTGTAATGCAGCAGAAAAAAATGGAAATATGCTAAAGGATGTTGTTATTTTTTTTTCAAAGGCTGCTAAGAGACACATGGTAAGGACTATCTTTTAGCATCAGTAGCAAGTGAATGATTATATGAATGAGCCTAAAGATACTGGTATATCTTATATAATGAGGTCACCAGAGCAGTCTTCCAATGATTTGTGCTGGGACCTGTGATATGTTCAGCGTAGTCATAAGTGACTTAGTGGAAGAGGTGAGAACTGAGGAAAAGGAAGTTGATTTAATGCCCTGAAGTATCAAAAGTGTTTCTTTCAAATGAGAACTTAGGCATTGTAGTCTTGGACAAAGAATATAATCATGTAAAGGCACGTGTGTTTTTGTTTTTTTTTTTCTTCAAAGCTGTGTGAAACAGTGCTAGCTGTCAGTGTATGAATGCCCTCTCACACCACAGTATTTAAGAAGTAATCAATTACACTGCTATCATAGTCACTGTCATATATCATTCTTAACATAAGCTAATTTGAAATAACTGTAAAAACATATACGTATAAACAAATTATTACAATCACCATTTCTCTGTATAAAAAATGGCCCTTTAAGAAAAATGACCTGTTACATTCTATAACAATTAGGTTGGTACCTTGTACTGTTTCTTTAGCACCAAGGATGAACAGTTCATGGGTTGAGAGTGGGATGACAATAAAGAGCTACATTGTGACCTTTAAAGAAAACACAGAACTTTTGATTTAATCAGTTCCTGAGTGTCTTTAATATCACAAAGATAAAATTGATAAACCTGAGTTGTAATCTTTCCTTCCCCTCTACAGTACTGCATGAAAAATGACAGTCTTTGCTTACAAATACTTTGCAAGCTTGGAAACATGGAAAGTGGAAAAGAAGCAACCATTCAGTTGCAGCTGGAGGCTACTCCTTCACTTTTAGAAATGGTAACGTGAATTTTTCATACTTACAAGGCATATTTCGAGGCATATTTGTATTGTCTGCATATAAATTTCTTGTGTTTTTTTCCAAACACTAGCATCAGAATAATGCTAGGCAGTACATATTTTATCCTTTCAATGCTAAATTTAAAAGTGTTATATGAAAGTGCAAACCATCAAAAAAGATGTATTTTAAATTATCACTTAATTTTATAGTATATATTACTTTGTCTATTCTGGCCAGGTTATGTAGGATTGGGATTTAATTCCAACTCATAATTATGCTTTTCTAAGAAAAGCAGCATGCATGTGGCATTAAGCAAAACCCAACTGGGCTTTTTTCCAGGTTCTGGTACTAATTTGTTTTGTGATCAGAAAAAGCCATGAAGCCATGTGTGCTTGTGTGAGATTCTGTTTCTGAGAGCAGCTGTGTTACCATTTTTGCTGGGTAAGAATTAACGTGTTGAAAAGATCTGTGATTTTTTGGTTGTTGTTTCTGTTTAAAATCAGGATGATGCATCAGCATTGAAGTTCGAAGTCAGAGCAACAGCCTCACCAGAAAAAAATGCAAAAGTTATTGAACTACACAAGGACAAGCAAGTAGCATATGTAAGAAATTTCTTACTGAATCCATGATAAAATTGTTAAACTAGAAAAAAAACAGCAATTGTGGAATCCTGTACATATCTATACACAGACAATGAACACAGTGTTAATTATTTGAGAATTTAATTCATTTTCCCAGTTTTAGGAAAAATAATAATACTAAACTTATTTTCCACTTTACAGGTCTATTTAGAAGGAGTGCACCACCAAAAGCCAAAATACCATGTTACTGTGCTAATTATTGGAATAGGCTTAATAGCTGGTGTTACCTTGTTTTTGCTTCTTTCCTTTATATTATGGAAGGTAGGTTTTCAGTATTTCTCAGTTGCTCTTGAGTGAGGAATTCAGATTGTTGGTGGATCTGTAGATCTGTTAATGCAGCTTTAAAAGATAAATAGTATTTTAGTATGATCTGTCCTTTCTATAAAAACATAACTCCTAATGTACTGTTTTTTTCAAAAATACTTCCCCATTTTCCTTCATTTTTTCATTATATATCACCCCTTCCCATTTTTTTTGTGCTATTGTTTGTAAATTATTTACATAATTTAATATCAAATTATTGTTTTTTGTGGGGTGGTGCTCCTTGACATATGATCAATAATCATTTACAAAACAGTTTATTGCCAGAGCAAAATGGTTTAAACTGATGCATAAATACTAAAATATCCTATGATAGGTAAACAAAAAAAAACTATGAAGGAAGCAGCTTCTCTAACAAATAATTAAGATATTGCTGCCTTTACTTACATGCAGACTTTCTCCATTCATCATTTTTCCTGGGAAGTGCAGAAATGAAGCAGATTAAACTGGAATACCTTTTTACCATTTCACCTTTTTTTTTAAAAAAAAAAAAAAAGAAAAGGATTATATGGACAGTTCACAGTCCTCTCGTTCTTACTCTTCGCAGCAGGAGAGTATAACCCATTCCCAAATGTTAAAATTAAAAGTAACTCCTTTTTAACTGGTGAATAACAATCGATTACTTGGTAATGACAAAACAATGGCATATACCATCCATTCAAAAAGTACCATATATATGCTTTTTATTTTAGTTCATGTTATACTGTTTAGATTTGATAACAAAGATTTGCTGACATACACTAACAGATTCCAAAATTATGTATTTCAGATTGGCTTCTTCAAAAGGCAATACAAACCAGTCGCTCAGGACAAGAACGAAAGAGACAGCTGGAGTTTTACAAGTGGGAACAAAGATGACTAAGAGGGCAAATAAAAGCTCATTTTGAAATGAAAAATTAAGGTCCAGGTTAAGTCACAGAAGAAACACCAATGAAATGAAAACAAGTCATGAGCTCACTTGCTCGTACATACACTTTATTTTCTTGATCTGTATGGAAGACTACACCTTAATGTACAGTTAATTTTCTAATATGAAAATGGTAAAACAGCTTCAGATTTGAAGTCCTAGTAATATTTGAAATACCATATATATCATCTCTGGTTTCAAACAGAACACTAAAGATAAAGGGAAGAATAATTAGTTACCAGAATGAAGAGTTCTTAGAAAGTAAAGTTTGACCCATCTTAGAAAATTGGATCTCAAACATAATAGCATGAATTATTCTATTCAAGTTTCAATAATATTTTGTTTAGACATTCAAGAAGAAATCCCCCCTCATCTTGCTTTGACAATTTTACAAGGGCAAATTAGCATAAACCAATAGAAGGACCATAAGTAGAGTGCACAGATGTAGAAAACAGCTATCAGGAGCTCTCTTGGGCTTCTAAAGGTAACCTCATAAGCTTGGATTCACAGACACAGCTACAGTATTACAGAGACTTAGACAGCCAGGCAAGCCAGAGCCAGGAAAGTCAAAGGTGGATTTAGAGCAGGGAATTTTGTGTGGTTACAGTACACAATCCTCTCTCAGCTGTAGAAAGAATAATGTACTGGAGATCATAATTTGTAGCCATTTTCAATGAGGTACTTACAAAAATGACAGAATTAGTTGTCCTTTCCTTAATTATCAGCTCCATGATGTTTATGACTTCTGCAGTGAAATATTTCTATTGGAGGTTTGTTTGTTTTTTATAAGCAAATATTTATTTTTATTTATTTGAAGATTTTCTATAATACTTAGCATAGTAGTATCTAGTACTGTTATTCTTCCAGTATCTGAAAGATTTCACATGATAGAGAAACAGATGTACCAAAAACACTCCAAATGCCAACTGTACTGGGCCAAATGTTATCTCTCAGTCCTCCACCTGAAAGTATTTAGTAAGTCATTTGGAGAGCTAGCTTAGGTTCTTGTGAAGTTTACAGATAAATACCATCCAAACTGGCATCCTCAGAAGCCACGCATCGGAAAGGCAAATGACGGAATAGAAACATGGTTCAAATCACTGCTCTGCTACTACAGAAAGTTTCTTCAGCTGGATAAGTTCGCACTGCCACCTAGCTTTGGTGAAATAAATAGTATAATCCAGGAAAAAAAAAAAAGTGACTGCTCCCCAGTTCAACTGGACAATGTACATTGTCATCAATAGCTGGATCTATTGCAACAGCAGTATGCAACATGGCCTTTCTTGCCTTGTCTTTGATGAGTTTCTGAACTGCAAGGAGAAACAAACGTAATGTGTACACTTTGAAGCTGCACCATCATATGGAAATTAGCCTGCAACTCAAAAGCAATACTTTGTGCCTTCAACAAGCAATTTTTCTAATGCAGTGTATTTGGTGCCACAAAAGCCAGATTGTCCACAGATTCTAAAGGTATTGGGGACCATTTTGTAATTTCTTTTCACTTGATTTGATGCCAAAGTTGTGGTTCTAAAGTACGCTAAAGTAACTTTTCTCTTTAAAATCTTTGGCACATTAAGGACAAATGAATGTTTATGTATTTAAAAAAAAAATCAAAATAAAGTGTGAAGAATTAAGTATTTTCTTGCAAGTCTATGAAACATATACAAAATGTTTATCTTCCGAATAGCTTCAGTGAATTTTTGCACTTTAACTAAAATATCTTTGAAGAGAAATTTGTTTGATATTACATTGTATAAATATACCTCAAATACTGGAAAAAGCATTAAATTTTCTTTTTTTTTGTACAAACAATGCAAAGAAACAAAACTAAAGCATCTATCTCTGACATAGTTTACATAAGTCAGTAAATGTGATAATGTTGCCTTGGAATGTTTTCTATTCAGATTTGATTATTACTGTGGAAATGTTGGTTGCCTATAAAGCAAAAATTCAATTAACTGTTATAAACAAGATTGACAAAAAAATGAATGTACACTGTGCTGATGAAGGCAAGATTATAAAGCATCACTCAGTTTCACTTGAATAAAGAGGATCCCAACAAGTTAAGCACATCAATGCTGATTTTTTGTTTTTGTTTGTTTCAAATTTTGTTAATTTTCAATTAGGTAATAAAAGCAGTTAAATATACTGCACGTAGTTGGAATATTTTTCTCAGACAGCTTTACAAAGTTTAGTTTGAATTGCCATGAATGTTAAAGTATTGGATGCAATATAGTACCAATTATAGGAGTGTAATTGGAGACTACTCACTGTGACTTAGAGAACAGGTATCAACTGAAATGGGAGGCTCCACCTGGACATCATGAACATCTTCCCCATGAGGACAGCTTGGCTTTGGAGCAGGGGCTCGAAGAGATTGTTTTGAGAACAGACTGGATGAAAGCCTTGAACAACCAGGTCTGATCTCATAGCTGGATCACTTGGAGCAGGAGGTTGGGCTAGAGCCCTGCTGTGGCCTCATTCAATCTGAAGGATGCTGTGACCCTGCTCTGTAATGACTAACTCCACTGCAGAGAAGAGAACTGTAGCTGCAAAGTTCCTGTAACAATTGCCTATGAAACAACCATCTTATTGTCTGAATGCAGCCTTTACTGCCAGCCAGGTTTGTCCACAGGAACTGTATGAGATTTCCAACAAGTAACAGCTTGCTCTTACCACACAAGTAACCATCTGCAATACTTCAGGAGCACTACCTGTTCATCTAGCTTATTTATCGCCAGAAAGAATTTTTCATAGGCTTTAAAATCAAGTAAAATACAGATCCCATGTAAAGGCTTACACCCTGATTTAACAAAATCTTAAACAACTGGGTTTCACATTATACTTAACTTCTTTCCAAACAAAGAACTTCAAGTAACTTGTTCCAGACATGAGATGGCACAGCTTTCACACCATTATGCATCAGCCTTAACAATTCAGAGACAAGTGAACACACCTACATACATTACCCCTGTGGCCCTGCAGAAAGACAAACTCACCAGACTGCTACTTTTCATTATCTCAAAGGAAAACAGTTTCCAGAAACAGTCTTAATTTGCATTCATCTCAAATAGTTGTAGTAGTTACCTAAAAAATCACTTATAGAAATATTACCAAAATATTATAAAAATAGTTACCAAAATAACTCAGTTATTGATCATAACTTTATTCTTAGCAACAAAAAAACTATGCTTAATATCCCTCCAGTTCTCTAATATCTCCCTTCAGCATACATCAAATACTAAATATTTATCTTGTACAAAGAGTAGTCTTTAAAATAACTTTCACTAAAGAAAAGCTGTGTAACTCATCAGCATATCCTTTTTTCCTTACTGTTTGACTAGAAAAAAACTTGAAAGCAAACATATTAAAACAACATTAAAAGCAATACCTAGAAATGGAAATCCCTGATCAGAAATCCACATTTTGACTGCATTTCTGAATTTCCACTCACTAGTTCTTTGAACTGAGTAACCTGACAACATGAGTAACAGCAGCCTTAAAAATACCCCATATTGTATTTATTGTGGAAGCTTGAACAATTTTAAAGAGAAAAATCAAAAAGTTTTCATCTATTTTGATGGACAATTTCTAGAACCCAAAATTTATAAAAGAAACCCATATAGCCACTTTTTGTTTTTTCTTGTTAAGTTTAATAAAGCTTCTTTAAATATATCTTGATAAAAATATATATATAACTTGATAAAAATTTAAAGCTAGAAATACTACAAACATCCCTTTTGCTACAACTGAGTTCAATGAGTTCAAAACTGGGACTTAAGAAAGACATGCATACGGATAAGAAAAGGGTTCTAATACAGAATGTGCAGTGTGTCCCTTCTATATGCAATTGCATGTTGCTCTGGAACTCTCCAGGTCATCAGTGTTCACTCCATAGAGATTAATAAGTTGAGGATGCACCCTGTGAAGTGAGGAAATCAAACTATCAATTTCATCAACTCTTGCAATGGCTTTTTTTTTTTTTTTTTTTTTTTTTGAAAACAAGTATGCCTGAATTGCTATATGGAATAAAATTGGGTGAATTACATTTTGAAAGTTCCTACAAGGTAACCTCTAAAAATGTATATTACTTTCTCAGTCATCCTATAACATGATCAACCTTTTATTTTACTCATTGAACACTGTTATCTCAACTGATCCTGTGTACACTGCAGAAAAATGAGACGCCTCTTATTTATTTCTACTGATAGTCCTAATTCCCCATGTATTAATATTCTTTTTTTGATCCTACGTAGGGACACTATTCTCAAGCAGCACTATGTTTCTCACAGTTGAACAACTACATGTTTGCGTTAAGGTTGCAAACAGGGCTTTCCAAGCAGCAATCCTCATACCCAAACAAGCTCGTCCCAGGACTCACCAACCTTTACCTACACCTGTTCCCCTCAAAGAAACAGAGGGTAAAGTAACTTGCAGAAAGGGGAGGAGAGGAGCTGGAAGGTGCTGAACCACCAGAAAGGAGAGGTCTCAAGGGCGTAACAAACCTTTCCAGAGACAGGCACAAGGCAATATGGCAGAGGTCCAGCACAGCGTTAATACTACTCTTACAGAATTTACAATACCACATTTTGGTGTCATTTGTATTTAATATACATTTAAGATGACAGTACTAATCTATTATAGGTATACTGTCCATAACATAATACTTCGCCTTACCGAACATGAACTTCTGATGCTTCTTCCATTAAGTCCCCATCTATATTCCAAGGGTAATGTCCTTCTGCAGAAGTGGCATTCAAATATGTATTTTCTTTGGCATCAAGCCCACTTATAAGTCTTGGTTGTAGTTTTACTTCTTGAACTGTGTAGGTCTCAACAAAGGGAAAATTGAACTAAACCAAACACAAATATATGTCAAACAAAGATGAAAGCTGTAGGTGATAGTTTAGCAACAAACTGTAGTACTTGAAATTTAAAAGATTTCTTTTCGCAGGGTGTGTTCTTAAGTATATGACAACACAACTCTAGCTTTCACCACATGAGGCATTATATATTCTGGCTAACATTTATGGATTAATATACTATTTTTATCCTAGATAGTGCCTCAGGAAATAAAATAAAATTCTTCCATTTACACTCCTGTATCAGACTTCCTCAATTTACAGGTAAAGTGGTATATTTTTCACATGCCAAAATGGCATATTCTTTCAGAATACATGAACGTAAAAGGAGATTTTTTCCTATCATCTCTTCATCGTTGCCAGTAAACCTGCCCTCAATGAGGTCAGTCAGAATTCCAGTAAATGGTGGTATTTAAAGATTTAATCTCTAATTTCTAACTATAAATTTTAACCATAAAAGCAAAGAAAAGCAAAGCCACCTTCCTCAAGGACTGTAGCTATGTCATAACTGGAAAACACAAACTATTTCCTAAAGGCAACTGTTAGTGCTGTCACAAGGAACTACCACCACCTCTCCGCCAAATTCTCTGACTGCTGGATAGCTATCTAATCCAAACCTACCTGTAAAAGTGAGTTCACATAATCCTGAAACATTTGAGTGACTATACAATGTTTAGACTATACACAGGGTTTTTAGGACAACAGTAAGGAACTGTATTCCTATGCTTCATTTTTTCCTCCAAAACACAACGACCATAATTTTGAAGTACAGTTCTACAAACATTCATAACTACATGGAACATATCTCTGCTAAAATTTATGTTCATAACTTGATGCTGCCAGCATAACATTTAGTGATCTGCAGAAATTAAGGACTTCACCTATTTCTTAGAGTTGCATGATGCCCTCCCAGTCTGTGTTCTTGATGTCTGTACTACACAAGATTTAAACACAGCATGCATTTCCTCTATTGTTCTGGAATTGCTTTACACCCATAAAACAACGGGTACAACAAAAATACAATTTATACCACAACAGATGGACTGAAATAGGCTAATCGGTATTAGACTAGTGATTTAAGAAAAAAAAAATCAGATAAAAAGGGGGCTAATGTATTCTGACAGGAAGCTAAGTCTCCTTATGAGGATGCTAACATTAACTCTTACAGCATGTCTATGTTCACGATAAACTGTTCCTTTTATAATCACCAAAAAGAAATCAACAATACCTGATTTTTTACACTGGCATATCTTTTCAGGTGTTTTATAAACTCAGTTCGAGAAGTATTTTGTACAACAATAAGAGCCATGCTTCCATTGTTCAACCTGAAAAGCAGACAGACTTAGTTCCCAGAAATAAATTCATTATTGAAAGTTTAATAGGCTCTTCAAAAGCCTAGGAGCAAGAGCAAATTAATAAAATAGTCATAATTAAATATATACATAGATTTTTGGCCAAAACAAAACAAAAAACATATCACTATAGATCAATTAAAGTGTTGGAACTGAGGATATCTGGAATCTCTGTATTTATAACATAGGCTGTAGTAATGAAATTGTATTTCTTTATCAATATATACAATTTATTAGACATAATACATATTAAAATAAAAACAACCAACACTTTTCTACTTAACAGTAGAATTCTTAGAAATCACAGATTTATCTTTACATTTTTCACTCCAGTGAAGAATAATGATCACCATAAATGTTGTGAGGCAGAGATATGCCAAGTAGCTGTTCCCTTGACATATGCAAGCACATTCCTGTCATATGACCCAGTGCAGATGGACTCACTCACCTTCACCATTAGCACTCAGGCTGTTCTCCTACTAGGATCTCTTAGAAATTCTCTGTAAAGTTTTATTTACACGTTTCACATTGAACAGAATTTAAAAACTGAATTTTGTGGAAATGGGTCATTGCACACTAGAGGTTAATTAAGAAGAGACCATAAATAGAGTCATCTTTTACTCAATAGTACAAGGTATCCAACTGCATTGATATTTAGCATCTTTGAGAATCTGGGTCAGACAATGAGCTAGTATTATTTTACAGACTCCGTAATGCAACTGTACCTTGTCACAAAAGCTAACAACCTGAATCTCAACACAACCATTCCTAAGTCTCATTGAAGTTATGGAACAAACCAACTTCTAACAAGCCTATTTGATGAACATGCCGATCACTGCTGAGATTGTACTTCATATAGCAATTATGTATTTCATATCTTCTGAATATATTTATTTATTTATTTATTCAGCAGGTACACTTGGTAAAAAGGCTAAGAATGTTTAAAAAAAAAAAAAAAAAAGTATTTCCAGCCTACTACTTCATATCTTCCCACTCATAGGCCCCTGACTCGTTGACAACTACAACTGGAATATTTTCAGACTGCAACACAGCTCCACCTAGAAAGATAATTTTTATATAACCATTCAGCAAGCTACCCTGCATAGCACTTGTTTACTGATTTAGAAAACAGCAATGGTGGAATTGAAAAAGTCATCTCCTTATCATATTTGTTACCGGAAGAGACATAGCAGGTTACTGGGCAATGCATTCTGCTTTATGGCCTTGTATTTCCTGAGATGACTAAAAAATCTCATTAATTCTTTTGAAAGTCCAAACTGCAGTGAAGCATAACACACTATGAGACACAAACATCCTACATGGCTCATATAGTTTAGACTGTTCTTATATTTCTGTAAATTTAGGGTAGTATAAGTAGAGTTCCATACAGTAGTCAAAGCTCATACCGCTTCAAGTGTCTTCACATGGCAAAAAGCTCTCAGGGAAAAAATAAGACAGAGTGAAGAAATCTAGCTGAATTTAGCTGATGCTGACATAATTTAAGCTGAATTTATCTGCTTTAGCTGATAACGGGTCTTGCATCTCCAATAATTTGTGAAACATTTGTTTCCTGTGTTGGAAAGCTTTACAGTCAAGATATTATTCTCTATGAGGAATAATTTACCTGTCTGAAGCACCAACTCTTCCTACCCTAGCAGCTGACTGCATTCCTAAGATTATTTTCATACTTGATATTCTGCTTATCATCCACTAAAAACATCATCTGCAACGATTTATCACCTGATAGCTGTTTGATCACCACAAAGCACGCTCTCAACAAAGAGCTGAAGGCAAAATGAATCAATGTCAACAACCAGATAACATACTCATTTGTTTTCCAAAACCCTACATGTAAAACTGCATTTCCCAAATTAGGCAAAATTAAGGCAGAATACAAGTGTGAATTTCAGTTCTTATTGACAGACTCATACTTTGTTATTTTTTTTCCTGGCTGTAAAGCAAAAGATGAATGGCACCTTTATATTGGAAAAAGTAAAATAAAATCCAAGAATGAAGTTTCTACACATAGCCAGAACCTATGACAGATGACTACTGCTTAAGTCGGACTTGCCAACTAATTTAATCACAGCAATTATCCACTCATTATTCTAGTTAGACTACTTGACCTTATTTGCCTGATCCAAAAACTGATTACAATTTCTGGGATTATCAAGTCTGCTGCAGTCCGTGCTCCCTCCCCCATTCCAGAGGGTCTAGACTACCTAAACACGCGCTTGTGTTCTCAGAAAAGCCAAGGTCTTAAGGTAAGATGTCAGAATTTATAGACATGACTAATTCTCTAAACCTCTACTGACCTCGTATTAGGTGCCAAGCCTCTTGGTGCCATTGAACACAGACAAGGGATTGCCATAATACTCACATTCAGGAAGTGACCCTGAATTTTGTGCCATTGATCCTTGCTACCTAAATATAACAGAGCAATTCTATATTAACTCAGTTTAACCAGTCACAGTTCATTTTCACATAATAATAAAAGATAAGGCTCACCTTTTTTTTTGTTTTTCCCTTTCTTCTTTCTAAAAGGGTGAAAACATGTAGGTAAAATAATTTCAAGTAAATTCAGAACATATATATAAACAATATTAGTTTAGGAAAAAAAAACAGGATCTCAGTGGAGGAAAGTATTTATGGAACTGAATAACAGAGGAATATTCAGAGAAAGACCGCTTTGCATTAAGTCCTCTGTGGTCTCACAAACAGGGACCATTTTACAAAGTATGAAACTATACAGTTGTCAAAAGAGATCTTTTTTAAGATACTGTTTTACCCAGTGTACAAATTTGAACAAAAATAAGGACTTGTACTTTTTTTAATGTTCAAAGATGCACATTTTTGTACATTTTGTATTGTTTGACTCAGTTTTGCTTACCTGTCATTTTCATGAGAGTCTTCCTGTGGAATTTGTAGAGGTAGAAATGATAATTCACATTCCTCTGGCCTGGAAAAATAGTGACATTTATTGTTGGGTAATCCAATGTTCTGACTGCTAGACAAACTTTTATTCAGTTAAAATGATTTTAAGATGTTGAATATAATGAATTTAGCATCTCTAACAGATAATAAGATAGCTAAACTACTGTTGTCTATATTTTACCACATTAATTATTGGATTTTCCTCAAGAAAATTAAAAATATTAGAAAAATATAACAACTTATGGTATACTTGAGATCTGCCAGTGTTTTGATAAAAGCAAAATCCTTCCGCTGATTGGAGGGCATCCAACGGTGCTTTTCAGCCAAAGCTAGAGTCCTTGCACCAAAACCAAACATAGCTGAGAACCCAAAACGCAAAAGCTTGCTTGGAGTACTGAAAGTACAGACATCTACTGGTTGAATATGACCTAAGATTTCAAAGACAAAGATCAGAAATTACAAATAACATCTGTATTTTAACTGAATACAACCTACCATTTCCTATCCAGCTAACTTAACTGAAAGAACTCTAGACTCTTATCTCATTAGGGAGTCAAGTTTTACTAATGAAAACTGAAATCAATTTGGATATTATCAAAACTGTAAAAGTATTCAATTCTGAGAACAACGTTCAGATGTTTCGAAATGTTAAAATTGTTATTGCAAAAATCCAGCCAATCCATCAGGCTGCACATTGTCTGGCTTTCAATTACTCTACAACTTTTCAAAAATCAGTATCAGAGGAAATGTGATGTTGATACATAAACACATTTGAAACTTATATTTAAGAGTTCCTGAAACTCCTCTAGTACAATGTTTAATCATTACAAATATTTGGTGAAAAGGCTGCAAACGTTGGACAGGGCTTTGAGCATTCTGGTGTAGTGGAAGGTGTCCCTGCACACGGCAGGGGGGTTGGAATTAGATGATCTTTAAGGTCCTTTCCAACCCAATCCATTCTATGATTCTATGAATTGTTTTTAAAGTTAGAGAATTTAGATATCTAATTCTGTTCAAGAGAGCGTACATAGTTTTTTTCTGCAATAGAACCTGTGTGGTTTCCATTAGATTGAGTGTCTGATTTAAAAAGACAGGTCCATATTTTGCATGTAAATTCATGTATTGCTATCTAAAAAAACCTAGCAAAGAGTTCCACTGCTGACTGCAAAGGTATGGAAAACAAACATTCAGGCTGAAACTTCCTTCCCCATTATACTGTTTGTTTTTTTAATTAAAAAAAAAAAAAAAAAAAAAAAGTGCCCTGAAGAAAAAATGCTTTAGGAAGAATATTACCATTGCTCAACTAAGCATTTCATACTTTCTAAGTCCTGAAAACAAGGTTTCCACTGGCAACTTAGTTTTTCCTTTTAGCATAATTGCATTTTCACATTCAAAAACCTATTTGTTGTGCAGACTGAATGGCAAGTAATACAGTTTTTCTACCTAACAAAGCTTTCTTATGGAAACTGTTCGTTTTTAAAAGAAATGCACACAGAGCTAAATGATAATTTCTCAGAAATATGACAATACTTCCCTGAAAAGTCCTATCCTAGTCACTTTGTCAAGCAGAAAGCATTGCATAGCTTTCTATTGTTAGCAGCAGGTACATTAAATTAAAGTAAGCAGATGAATATGCAACCAGTCATTGCATAACATACAGAGTAACACAGTTCACACAATCAAGTCTGGAAAAGGTTACTTTTTGCATTACAAGAACATCAGCAATAGGACACAAATGCCAAAAACAGACATTATTCCATGGCAGATCTTTGTTACCAGAAGATGAGGTCCAGAACCATTGTTACTGAGCTATATGCAAAAAAAACTTTCCACATAGATATACAGGTACTTTCTAATACCCTGTAAGTTAGGATAAAGTCATTTGGGTTTAAAAGTCTTACAATCTAGTTTACAGCTCTATAGTATAACACCATGTGCTTATTAAATACCTGGTTAAGGCAAACTTCTAAACGATGCTTTCTTAATTAAAAGCTGATAAAATATATGTAAAAGTATTTACCCATTACAATGTGCAGCGTTGCAGTCACTGCATGTTTAATACCATAGAGAGTGTGGGCCAAAATATTAGTAGTACCTGGAAAGGTAAACACAAACTATTGTAAAAATAAGAAAGATATATTGAAGATAACAAGAAATATATTATAATTGCATTTTTTTAAAAAAAGCCCCTCCTCCCAATTATTTAGTCTTCGTAACAGCGAAAATGATAAATAGTACAAATTAAAAGCATAAAAAGTTCCAGAGGTCTACAAAACAAAATCCTCTCTGCAAATTCTTTGATAAGTACCCTAAAAAAAACAAGGGAGGGGAGGGGAAAGAGTTTAGAAAGTATTGCTTTTTCAGATTTTAACCAACCCCCCTTTAAAAATGTCTTGTTTAATACCAAAGTGCAATACTGAGGAAGTATAATAGAAGACATATTATTATATTACAGGATGCATTTGCAGAATGTTTTTCCAAGTTGGAAAAAGAATAGAATGCCCTGCCAGTGTAAAACAGTAAGTTTCCCTGAATAAATAAATAAATAAAATCTACAAGATCTAATCAAAGATAGCTAGCTGCTTTTCCCCTTGCAGGCTACCTCCTAGGTTCTTAGAAGCACCCATGAATATGGTTGATTATAGAATGTCAATTTTACATACAAGAACAACACTAATGGTTGAAAACAGCTTCAACTTGGCCAGCTAGCAGGGCCACAGGATCCACTTTTGTACAAACAGAACACCAGGGCCTGCTGCCAAGCAGACAGGATGAGTAAGGCATGAATAATTTGATAACACGTTAATTAAAACTACAAAAATTACAAATGAACAATTTAGAACCTAACATTCCATAAAGGAATGACTTCACTTACTCAGATTTTCAAATCATTTTCTTGTTGCTTGAATAATTTAATATGTTACAGCAGCAGTAGACAATTCTGGATGATAAATTTGCCTTAAATGTTATGGATGCATTTAAACTTTGTCAAAAGGAGGGGGGAGAAGGAGAGAAAATCAAGGAAAGGGAAAAGACCACTACATTTCAAGCAAGAGGCACTCAATATTTAAATAAGCACTTTAAAAGTATCATGTACCAGACTGAAAATCTATGTCAGTCTCAAAACTCTGCAATCTTTGATGTCCCATTAGTGGTAGAAAACAACAGTAAATATGGAAACATTGATGTACACAGTCACATAGCTGTAGAGGCATCTTGTTTTTCTTATGCGGCACTACATGCTTTGATTTCTTTTCCAGTGATTTGTAAAATAACTATGAATTTTATCTCAGTATCTCACAGGGTACCTGTTACCTCCCTCAGGTAACCTGAGTCTCTGAAAGCAATTCAGAGCCTCATGGAAAGCCTTCACAACCTCAGAGCGAGAATCTTTGAGTGAGGGCCTCCAGGCTCCTGCTATGTAAAGGAAATAAGTGAGGTACATCTCTCAGGATAACAGACATAAAACATTCTTTGAAATTTACATCTTCAGTGGTACACGGAAGAAATCAGATTACATGCAGTTTGATTCTTTGAACAATTCAAACAGAAATGCATTTTAATTCACATATTTCTCAGAATTTTACAGGTGACTATACCATTAAGTTTACTTCCCCTTTTCCTAATTAAGAAAAAAAAAAATTAAATAAAACTAGAACATTTGGCTTATGAAGTACTTTGAGAGATGGATAAACTCCAAAAGCTAAATGCAAATTTTTGCTTCTTTAGTCCAAAAGAAAGTTTCTTTAGATACACTAACAGGAAGTGCAGTTTATTATGTGTTTCTATGTCACTGGAGATCAAGATAGTGAAAGAGTACATTGCAGAATAAAATTCTGAAGATCAAACTTGGTGTCTCTTAAACCTGGAATTCCTCATTTAAGGATAAGTAATTAATCAATACAGATAGCAGCAAGGTAACAAATGGTCAGGGCTGAAATCAATACCAATCTTCATGCCGACTTTAATGAGAGCTAAATCACATTCCTACTAAACAGGATAGCTCAAGTAATTGCACCCTTCTCTTAAATCTGTGGAGCTCATTAACATTTGCAGAAGTAAACAAAACAAAACCCTGCCCTTTCTCGACTCCCAAGAAATAAGTTCTGCCTGAGTTCAGAAATGTAAGTACTGCATCCAGATGGGCCCTTCCACAAGTTTCAGTAATATTGCAGTAGGAAGCACCACCACCTTCTTCATAAAAAATCTCTTAATAGACACTTAACAGCATCTTGACCTCAATGATGACTGAATTATGCGTCTCATTACCTATGCCCTGTATAAACAGGAAATAAAAGTTATCATTCAAAAGAAAAACAAACAAACAAACAAACAAACTAGAATACAAGCTTTCAAGCTTTGCTGACTTAAATGGTGATTCAATAATCATGACTTTAATTCCATCATTCATCTTTACAAGTCAACCAACCTTTTCCAACCTTTCCTGGCCTAGGTAAGCTTGGAATATTATTTACCAATAACAAGATGGTTCCCCGACCACTGTTGTATTACACTACAGAGACTAATAGCCTTCTTTGATGCTCATGTATGGGCTTTGCACTCCTCACAAATTAGCAAGGGTCACATTTTCAGATCTCACCCCAACTACTCAATTTACTGTAAACCATCATAAAGAGGTTTCAACCATACAACTCCAGCATATCAGTAACCAGCTTTTTTTACACAAAAACAAGATTTTAGTATTCCAAAACCATAATTCTGCTCAAAATACTCACCCAGTTTCCCAACATTACAAACAACTTCCTACAACACTCTTCCTACAAAACGCACAAAAGCGTCACAGTAAGGACAAAGTGTCTGCAGGTCATGTAAAGCATGAGTGATGAAGGTAGCAAACAGAAACTGTAGGGAAAAAAATTGTCCTTGGAAGTGCAAGCACTTCTGCAGTACAATTAACTTAATTAACCAGACAACATGAATATTCATAAGGCTGTTAATGTCTCCCCCATCCAAACAGATAAATGTGATGTAATGACTTCCTAGTCAAGCATAGCTAAAATTCTGATGTAAACTGCACCAACATTTTGGTTCTTTGCCTGAAATATCACAGAAATTAACAGTCCCTCAGTAATATTTTATTTTCTGAATTAATTGGAAATCATGAATTTATTCAAATGAACCATTTAGGACTAAAAGGCTCGCAGTCATCAGATACAGATTGTCTCTTGTTCTATAACAACTGGATCTCTTTTTTAATGCCCTTACAGTTCTCCCTCCCCTGCCTCTGATTCCCCCTCCATACAGTTCCTTAGCAGTAGTTCCCATAGCAACAAACACTCTTGCTACGGCCAGCAGTACCTCTGCTGGCTTCCCCACATCTCATCCATTTGATTTTGACCAGAATAAGGCAGCTTGGTCCGCTACCTCAGCAGAGGTTTTTAGTAAAAACGTGCTCTCCCTGCAGACCTTTCTGTCCAGGAATTGAGAGTTTCAAAAGCAGTTCCTCCCCATCAAGTGGTCTGAAACTTCAAAACGCTGCTCTAACTACTAATAATAGTGGCCAAAACCAGATTTTAATCCATTTGAGGCACGCAATCCCATAATATGGTTTCTATTCTTACTCAGACAGAAAATCCTCATGATTTGGTTCAATGGATTTATGGGGACATCAAGATTAGTTGACCATTAAGGTACATCACCTTCATGTACACAAGTATCACACTTACCTATTTCCTAACTACTTTTTGAAATGTCAACAGTGTTGAAATAAAGTAAGCTTCAGAACATTTTTAAGAAGCTATTAAGAAGTTCCTCACACTATCATTATATAAATTGGTCTCAGACTCTTTCAAGGAAGTCTATTGAGTCTATTGCCAAGGAAGTCAACATGACATTCTTTTAGGTCTACATATCCCTTTCGATCATGGCACTCATCTGTTGACAAACTGAAGACAATAAGCACTAATGATGATGCACAGTGACCTGAGTATGGGCAGAGAGCATGGAGCAAAGAGCTGGAGAGATTCCATCTCGCCACCATCAAGACATTCACAGCACCAGAATTGACAAGTGATGGTCAAATTGCAGATATAAAATTAATTTGCGTCATTTTTGAGATCATTGCATCTTTTCCCAAGACATTTTCAAGTGTGTTTGTTTTTTTAACTTGAAAAAAAGCTTGTAAAATCTTGCATTTTTAGAAGCCACCATTTTAGAAGCTGGTTTTAATGCTGCTTTCAGAAGTGCAAAGTAAAGCACTTAAAACATGCTTGCTCTGTCTGGAAGTGACTTGCTCCCTTTTTTAGTAAAAAGCTGAAAAGAACAATTTGCTGTTCACCTGGCTGCAGGGCTTTTTTCCTTACTAGTTAAAAACATCTGAGAAATTACAACAACAGTCACATCAACAGCCACAGCACGGGGTAATATCCACACAAAAATACTGCTTCTCTTTCAAATGGAAGATACCAGTGCAGTGCTGTACTGCAGTACTGTGCCTGTACTAATTCTAGCTCATCCAAGTAATACTGAAAAGGGAAAATTGGAAACGTTGGAGGAGAAGGGAAAAAAATAAATAAAACACACAAGATTTAAGTACCAGGAAGAAGCAAGAGTATTTTTCAAAAAAAAAAAAAGCATATATTTTAGGTATTTTCAGATCTACAGAAATAAAGAAAACATAAGCAGTTTTGAGTGCATAGTATTTTTTAATATCATCTGGAAAATGTATTCATAGCACACCATTTAAAAATAGACCGCAAGCATGAATCCAAATGAGAATCTGCCAAAAAAACTAGAGTAAGAAGCAAAATCACCATGGCTTATATTAAAGACTTTCTAGAAAATAAAGTTTACATTTGGTATCATTTCTGTTGGCAAATAAGGGCAAAATGTGATCTTTGCATGGATCAACTGAAGATTATTTTAGTTTTAGTCTCCCAGAGCTACGTCCTTTAGGCAAAGAGCTCATCTGTGCCATTACTATAAATTATCATAATGATTTAAAATCTAGTCATTTGTAATCAATCTAAATCACTAATTTAGGTCATTTACTCAATAGTTCCCTTAAGTAACTGAAGCTTTAGCACCAAGAACTGCCTTCAGTAGCCAAAACTATAAAACATGCCTGAGAGACTTGAAACAGATGACTGACAAAATGTAACAGTACTGTTTAGCCTCACCTGCTGGTATTACTCCAAGAGGAACTGACGCTCTGACAGGTGCTGGAATATAGTCTGTACCTTTTCCAGCATCTATCTGGGCTTTAAGTAGCAGACCATGAGCAACTTCGCTGACAGATCCATCTCCACCGACACAAACTACCCTATTACAAAACAAAAATGCAAAAGCTGTTTCGTAACTGAGCAAACAATGACAGCACAGCTACAACACCCTGTCTACATAACTGCACTGCAAGTAGCTAAAAAACATTCTTTCTTAAAGACCTGTTAGGGCTTTACTGCCAGATCAGCAAATATTAACTTATTTCTTCTTCTTTCTATCCAAGTAGCAACAATTGTGTTTAACAACTTATAAATTACAACTCACCTTATCACAAGTTATGTGAGTGCACCAGAGCCACAGAACCAGACAGGCACAGGAATTAAGCACGTGCTCAAGTGCTTCAGTGGAGAAGTTCTTCAAACCTTTCAGTACTGACCCACACAAGCATTCTGCTGCTTTTTAATTACCGTTATAATAACAACTCACCAAATATTACAATAAAACTAAAAATACTTTAAAACACTTAATCCCAGATACTATGCAGGCAGTTGAGGGATTTAGCAAGGTATAAAACCCTAGTACCAGCAATCCTTTGCATGAAGGTACTTAATCATTGCTTCTGGAGCATGTAATTAAACTCCCACCTGCTGTGGCTATAGAGAGGAATGCATTTGTCTGTAAAAGCTCAGTTACAGCAAGTGTCTTTTTTTTGTTGTTGTTGTTATTTTTTGTTTTATTTAAGTAACTTAGAATTTGATTCTCTGAATTTGTATGACTGAAAGTTAGAGGTTATTAAGGTACACATTTTAAAGATAAAAATGGTAATAGTATACTCCAAACCTTTAAAATATAGGTAAGTCAGGTTTACTTCAGGAGGCACTTACTTAAAGTAAGCATTTCTTTTATGCATGTGCATGAATGCAGTTGTGAAACTGTCCGATAATTCAGTCACAGAAAAATAGTAAGCTTAAAAAAAAGTGTTTCTAAATGTTTAAATTCAACTATCACAGGTTCTATTTTTAAAATCACTAAATTCTCGGGAAAATTTGGAGCCCGTTCTCTTCCTTCTTGTAATCAGGAATCGTCTTCTGTTTTTATCTCATTTTTGGTTTAGTTCTTGTTTTATACCTAGGGTTAAACATCACTGCCACAGCAACAAAAACATGATAAACTGTACACCTAGAGGGACTTAAATGTGGATGCTGGATATTAATACTTTTTAAAACAGTTAATACTTTAATATAAATAATATATAAACAATAAATACTTTTTATTCTTCTAATTCTGGGGTGCTGTGTTTGTTGTAGTTATACACAGATGAAGAATCCACAAATAACAACAACAAAAAAAATAATAAAAAACAAAATTTGCATATAACATTAATCATCAAGAGTTGCCTTTTTGGCCAGGAATAAGAGATACCATCAGGCACCAGGGATTCCAGACCTAATCAGCAAGAACCTGCTATGCATAAGGAGTAGAAAGCCTTGAGCAAACAGATTTAACTAAGACCATGACGAAGCCTTCTTAGAGGAAAAAACATCTGTCTAGCCATCAGACAAGTTTCTTAATCAACTGTTCCCTAAAGTCTGAGTAACCCAAGCTACTCTAAACAAAATACATAATAGTTTAGGCCCCTAATTAGGGAAGAAATACCTGTATATACCTTGCATACTTCTGTAACTGTACAAACAAGAGTATGCAGCTCAGAGGCCCCAAGGCAGGGAAAAAGCACATTGCCAGCATGGGTAATTTCTAATGTCAGTAAGAAAAAAAAAAAAGGGAGGGGGGGGACGGGGGGGGAGCAAAAGAGTTGAAGTATACAAGATGCATGACATATGTCTATGATCTTGCAAAACATAGTGGGAGCTAGAGAAATCAGAGAAAATAAATGAAATAGAAGCCAGACAAAAACAGCTTTGACAAAGAATTAAAACACAGCAGTATTGCTTACAGAAAGCACCGAGATAAAAACACTAAGAACTTCCAACACCCTACTGCAAGTTGAAAGCTTCTAATTTACTTCATATACTGTTTAACATGCAGGAAAAATAACAGAACTCTTTTGGAAAGACAACATTAACATAACTATTTTGGAAAGAAATTCAAGATCAGAAGTTGTATTTTACTGTACTTCTTACCTACTGTAATGAATAAAAACCCGTTCTGTCTTGGAGGTAGGGAAGCACTGTTCTCCTGTTTACATTGAAAACAGGAAACTAAGGGACAGATACAGTAGCTGACTTGAACAAAACTGGACAAGAAGCCAGGGCACAAGTGAAAAGAACTGGAATCTGCCAAGTCACAAACAACACTGCACAGCATACAAGTAAAACTTTTCAAGATTCACTGGACATAGTGAAGTGGCACCATGTCAGGTGGCTACTAGAACTGCTAATAGAGTGGTTTTTCATCTGTAGTATGATTTCATGGCTATGGAGTTAATTTTCAATTCAAAACAGATCCCATACATTTTCTGGTGTTTAATTTTCAATAAACTAGAATTATAATTAAAATTTTATTTGGGAAGCACCAAGATGTTTTCTTGAATAACACATCAGGATATCTCCAGCTACATCAGTGGAAAAAATTACCCTTGCAAGTCATTTTCTCTACAACCTTGCATCAAAAAAAGCATCCCAAGTTAGATATTGAATAGGATGCTCTTATTGTGCTTCACTGAATGAGTACATGGGTGGAAGTCAGGCTTTTGGGGAAATTATAAAACTTTTTTCAAACACTTCAGAAATTTCATTTTTACTTATAACCTCTGCTAATAAAATCTGCTTAATTTCCACGCAAGGAAAAAAAAAACAAAACACTACAAACAAAAAACAAACACTTGAACAACCAACTTAGAAAGGATGGGGAACTTTTCACCTCAGACATCCAGTCATCATGGTATTTTCTTCCAGCTTCTTCTGTTCCTACTTCCCTTTGTATCTGGCTACTAGAGAGATGCCTTACACAAGTACTCCAGTAACTGCACTCAGTGATCACAGGCAAAACAATAAAAGATGGCTCAGAGCAGAAGGGGTTTGTGCAAGAGAATACATGATAGGCTTTTCCTTTTGGCCTTCATATCTGCTTCCCAGGACAAACTGGTTCCCCAACCACCACCCCAAAAGGCAGTTATTAGACTGAAATAGATTATCCTCAAAATTTGAAATACATCTTCTGATAAATTTTCTCACATATTTCTGTGAGTTTCTAGAACTACTAACAATTGAATCAGTGTATAAAACACTTAAGCCTTGTTGTGTAGCTCATTGCATATTCTGATAATAGCTCTGAGAAATGCTGTTAGACTTCCACAGCACACAAACCTATTCCAATTTATAACTGAATATGCTCCCATATATGTAAAAATAACTAAGATTGCAGTATTAATTTACACAGCTGCAAGGTTTTTAAAAATGATTGAACAAAATTTTTCATTCTCGACTTCAAATAAGCTTGAATGATTTATTTTTAGAATTTTTAATGGGAACAAAAAAAACAAACAAAAAAAAACAAACATTCAGGTAACTTTTAGATAAAATGTTCTCCTTAAGAGGCATTTGAATGGATAGAGTGAAATACAAAGCACTTGCTTCATTCTTGCAAATACAGAATTAAGTTTTCATGAAATGTATTTAAGAAAGCTTTATGTTTATTTACCATTATTTATCAGTCTAAAATATATACATATATATTTTCAGTAAGTAATTAAAAAATAAAGCGCCTAATTAGAATTGATTTTCTCCATCTGAGTATACATATTTGAAGTGGAATAATTCATGAAATACCTACTGGCATACCTTTAGATGGAACACAAATAAAAACTAATGTCAGGCTTACTAACATTCATTGCCACTAATCAACTTACCCATCAAATGCCTGGAGTTCACATTCTTTCAGTACCGAGAGAGCATGTCCTTCATATTCAGTTACTGTGGAAAATGACATGATTTATTATCAGAAGATTAGATTATTATTTTTTTTTCCTTCTAACATAAGGAACATACAGTAATTTGGTTCAGAATATACTTTCTGACCAATAAATGCATTATAATTATTAAAAGGTAAGTTGTACAGTCAGACTAGCTAAAAGACAAGACACTGAAACTCAGATGGTATCAGACACAGGGCTATTTAGTACATTTAAATCCAGAAAATTAGAGAAGATGTTTGTTGCATCAAAATGGAAGTTTTAGCACTGACACAGTTGGTAAACTTCAGGAAAATGTAAGCATATCCTCAGTTAAGACTGAATTATTTCAGTATCAATCACATTTAATTGCCTTTGTGTTAGGATATGCAAATTGCCAAGTCAAAAATATGAGTTAAACACAGAAGTATGAAATCAAGCCAAATACCAGTGACAACAGAATATAACACACAGAGGAAGGTGGCACAAGTATACACCAGAGTTCATAGCCTCTGGAGGAAATGAATCTGTCACTCTACATTGATGTCTCTGTGTTTGCTGATACCCTACATAGTACCGTAAATGCCAGCGAAGACAGGATAAACTGGCATACTACAGATGGCACAAAGCATCATAACTACATTTAGCGTTTTCTAGGCCAGCTTTGCCAGAAGAGACAGCCCAGCTGCATCCACCCATCAAAGATTTTTGCTGACTGACACGACACTTGCAGATGGATTTTTTGTGTAAGAATGTGCATCATTATATGCAAAATTACATTAATCTTTCATGCTTGTCTGTCCCTGGTGCTAGCATATTTCGAGGCTTTTCTCCAGTGTTTCTAAATACTGTTAAAATTATTAGTCATGGTGTCTAAAACAATCATTCTGTATCTGTACCTAACATAGTATTTCTGCAGACTACTCAAATGCTGCTTACAAAAATAGAAAACACTTCTCCCTCCAAACACACACATATAATAGTGAGGATCTAACTTATTCTTTAAAAAAGAAAAATCAAAATGAAAGTGATAAAATCTCTACATTATGCACTAAAAACTGTCTATCAGTACATAACTTCAAATTTTTCAAAGTTCCAGCACTTGCTATATTGGAAACTCTTAATGAAAAAATAGAATTATTTTGATATCAAAGTTAGATAACTATAATGTTTCTACATAAATGCTTATTACTAAAATAACTTTCAGGCATCACTTACAGAATTGCTTTCATGCAGGACCTATTCTGGAAGATCAGAGCACAGTATTTAAGCTATCACTGTACTCAGTGTTGTTTTAAAGATGGTAACTCTACTTCTAGCAGTATATGCAGCTTGTGAAAAAAAAAAATCAATAAAATTGTGTGCACCATGCAAAAATGATGCAGATTCAAATACCTTACCATTAATTCAATGAGAAATAAAATCTTCCTGTGAAAACATACAGCTAGTTACCAGGTTAAATGCCTGCTTTTTAAATGAAGGTAATGACATTTAGAAAGTTCTGAGTACAATCTAATTGAAATAGTATGGTAAATAAAATCTTATATTGTAAAGGAAAACATGCTTGGCAGTTTCCTAATGTAACTATATAAGTTATATTTATTATTACAATATTAATTTGCTCAAAGAACAAGGACATGAAAATAAAGAGGGCACAAGTCTACAGAGAAATCACTAAAGGAAGTAAAAAAGACAGTCACAGATTGATGGGAACTCCATCCTCTTTGCTTCTAATAGCTGAAATTTGGAAATTACACAGGCAAACTACTGCTAGGCATAAGTCTTGGGATGATTCCAAGAAATTTAAAATTTGATGAGCAAATGGCAGAAGAACACAGTATCTGTTTTGAATCACTGTGGCAAAACAACAAAGAAAAAAAAGAAATTTCCAATAAAAAACTTGATAGCAACTTATAGAAAATCTATCAAGTATAAAAAAAATAAAAAATAAATAAATAAAAATCAACACAGGCATAAAAAGACCATGTCTAAAAGTTCTCTGCAGGCTAGACAACCTACAGATGGACATGTAAAAGTCATTCTGATACCTGGAAAAAAGTTAGATGTTTGAAAATTTTGGTCCTGTTGTAATTCAGGAGGAAAACCAAATTTTGCTAAGAGGAACAAAGAGCATCTTTCACAGTTTATTTAAGAAGGATTCAGGTAACGTAATTGGAATAGATACTATATTTTTTTTTTCCAATGATTTTTAACAGATTTTAATTGAAAATGTTTTCCTTTTTAAAGACATTTTGTTCCCAAGCTCTAAATTACAGTAGGTAAAAGAAGGGAATTGAGTGATTTCAAGTTGAACAGAATCATATAATCAGAAACATTGTAACACCACATCTCATGTGGCAAAACTAGAAACTAAGGTTTCAGTCCCCACATAAAGACAAAGTGATATATAATTGGTTCAATGCTTCAAAATGTGGGACACTTCCACATGACATGCCTAAATGCTGGCACTCATGTCACAGACTAGTGCCAATAGGATTAAATCTGCTAATAAAAACAACAGATTAACAGTGTTAACATTGGAGGAAAAAATAATATTCATGTTATTTAACGCATTGCAAGTATAAACCAATGTTATTTGCCCAGTTCTCAATCATTTTCTTTTCCTTTGTGATTCTGCCTTAAAAATGATGGGAGTGGAGGGGAGGAGGCTATTGTTTTTGCCAAAACATCCAGCTTGTAATTGTGCATAAATGGAAGCAGAAAACTCAAAGCTAGAAAGAGAAGACAAACTAGGAGTCTGTTGGGGTTACCTTTATTTTTGTTTCTTAAGTTTGTGTAGGATTTTGCAAGATTATCATGCTTCTAAAATAATAAAGCCAATCATCAGTATTTGCCAATAGTTGTAGGTGTCACGGATTTGAGGGAAGCTTTTATTGAACTGGACTTTTAGAAGAGTCACCATTCTTCTAAATGTCATATCCCAACAGTAGCACTCATAATTGCTAAACTCTTAAAAAACTGTATAAAAATACATTACCCTTTAAGACCTGTGGTAAATTTCAGTAAAATCAATGCATTTTTAGTGTGCAAAGTAATATGGAAAAAAAATCTAAAAAAGTTTATTCCAATAGAATTACCAAAAAATTAAGTCATGACACGGCTGATCGTGTAAGAACCAAAACCACTAAACAGGAACACCAAGAACCAGCTACCAAAATATGAGATGGGATGAACAGAGTTTTCTTTCATCACTTCATTGTCCAAGTTTGATGTTTTTTGTTGTTGTAGTGTTGTTTTTAACCAAATTTAAAGTCTTGCATTGTATATGCACTCAAAATCACTTCAGATATTCAAATTTGCTTTAAGATTTTTGTGTATTAATTTTAAGCTTTAAAGAAGTATATGTGTAAAGGCTAGAAGTAAACTATCTTCAATGTAAAAACTGTAGAGAAGCCTTCAATTTGTATACATAATACATCTTTGTACACCGCTATGGAAGTAACTGTCTATGTTTCAGAAAAGCAGTAACAGCGAGATGCACACTTCAACATCACAAATAAAAGCCATAACAATTATTGCAGGAAAAAATCTGTTACATTTACTTGAAATGAAGCACTTAGGAGTTTATTAGATGTCACCAATGAACAAGACTTTCATGAAGTCCCCCCATTTCTTATTATTTATTTATTTTTTTCCATGCATAGCTCTTAATTATTTAGTTCTCCACTAGCATTTAAAACTAATGTAGTTTTCTCATTTCGCCTGTAGGAGGAGCGTTAGGCAGCTAATAAGCACTTCAATATTTCGATGTTAGCAAAATAACATTATTTGTAAAGGTAAGCAATTAAACATTTATCTAGCTAAAAACAGAAGTTTCTTTCCAGAATTTAAAAGGAAAATAATCAAAAATAAACTTTGTTTTTGTTCAAATAGGAAAAATGCTTTAAAAATCACTAAGAGTGATAATCATAGCTTATATTAAATTCTATGAATTAATCTTTAAAACTGTTGACACATATTTGATTTAGGATTTCAGATGACATTACATAGCTAAAAACGTAATCTTACACAAGTTAATGATAATTCTGCCTTTAGCTGAGTTTTACAAACAAGGTTATGTTCACAGTAAAAATAAAAGAAACACTAACCAGTAGTAAGGAATTTTTTAAAGGGTAATTTTATTTAAATAGTTGCTTAAAACAGCTAAGTAATAGCTAATTTAAAACATGACATAGTAATCTCTTATTAAAATCTGCATTATATATATATATATTTTAAATTGTGACCAAAGAACATTATACTCAATTTGTAAGAAGACAGCATTATTAATAATTTGTTTACACTGCTTTGTCTTGCAGGTGAAAAATACATCTGTGAGAATTACAACTCACATAAAGCTTTTAATATTCCTTTGTCAGTTCAGAGAATTTATGAAAAAATCATTACATAGTTCTAACAGATTGGAATTTTTTTTTACACATTTTTTGTGTCTTTAATCTTCATTTGATTTTACTTTAAATTGTGGGCTAAATAATTTTAAAATATATGGAAACAGGTAACAGAATTAGCAAGACAAATCTCATACAAACACATATTGCATTATTACATTCTTATACCTAAATCAGATT
Source organism: Nettapus auritus (assembly GCA_011076525.1). NCBI lineage: Eukaryota > Metazoa > Chordata > Aves > Anseriformes > Anatidae > Nettapus > Nettapus auritus. Next base: position 13,370,527 of record CM021771.1, read on the forward strand.
TTCTCAGAGCGCTTTCTGGCGTGTAGCCTAAACTAGTCACAATTTCACAATAAGTTTAGGCAGTAACTACAATACAAACCCCATCTCGTTAATCTGGAACCAATTGTTTTGCAAACCAATTACAACAGACACAGGAAAAATACTTTTTGATATTAAAATGTCTCGCAAGAGAGTTTACATTTCACTATGAAATGTGTAACCAAAGAAAAACAGTGTATTAAAGGGAATTATAATGCTATGAATATAAAATTATTTGGAACAGGAAATACTAATACAATTTAGCTAAACTTGGATATTTGAGGGGATGACATTTGATGCAACTTAAGTAACTTCCAGTCATTTCACAGAAGGGGGCAGAAATAATAATGAGATCATTACTATTTTACTGCACTAAGAAAATCTGTTGTTTGCCTGCTCAGTTTCTTACAGAAAGCCAATGAAATAAAACAGCCAAAGGACAAATTCAGTGAAAGCTAGAAGGACATAAAACAGAAGTCTGGCAGAATTTTGAGCTTTAAATCCAAACCTGCTATCAAGAACCTATTAGTGAGCAGAAGGTAGCATCACTACAACATTAAACTTGTACCTTCATGTTCTCCAGACAGCGAGTCAGGCCCACCTGCCTGTGAGAACTACCCTTGCCATCCCATTAATCACTTAGGCTTACAGGTTATCCCTGAAACTTGAATTAGAACCTAGAAATAGCATGTTCTTCCAATCAGCCCTGCTCTCATGACCAATAGATTTTCTAGGAAGACAGGTAATATTTTAAGATGTGTCTGTCACAATGCAGGAAAAAATCTCAGCAAACATATACAGGACCGTGAGACAATAAGTGCTTGTTTCCTTTTATTCAATGTTTGGTTTAAAAGTATGAAAGATATATTACTGGTATTGATGGATGTAGGGGAAAAAAATATTCAATGAAGAACAAAATTACTAAAACATTTTTTGATGAAAAAATACATTGCATTGTATAATTACATTAAATAAATTACAAATATAAATTCATTACTTGCAGACAAAGTCAATAAAGATTCAAACTGTCTTTCATGCTTAAGTACTTGTTTCACACAAGATTAAACTATGCTTTTGAAGCAACTTACCTGTGACATCAGTTTTGATGTCAGCAAGCTTGAAAAGTGGTGCAACTTTTTCATAATAAACATGAGTGGCTTCTCGTTTGTGGCTGCATGGATTAACAAATACTTTTAAGGATTTGGGTCTATTTTGAAAGCCTAAAAAGAAAACACAAAACATTTAATATTGCACGCAACCGAACTATTCCTACAGCTTAACTGCATTTTTTATATTAGGATATTAGGACCAATATAAGACTTTAACAGGATACGTAAATGAGAGCATTAAATTTTTTAGCCAATTGTTTAGCCAAATGAAAGCTAGGTCTGATAAAGTGCACTGCTTTCAACATTCAGGAAGAAAATTAGCAATAGGCCTCAACTCCAAAAGGAACCAAGAGTGAAAATTTTTTTCCTGCCCCATATAGAGTCGCACTTCAAATTTTACAGCCACGTGAACCTTAAAAGGGTTGGCTGGGACTTCCTGAGGTTGTTTCCCCACTTCCTATACCTCAACAACTGAACAGGAGCAAATCTTCTGAGAAATTATAACTAAATACTGTTTTAGCATCAAAGGAAAAGTACTCCTTAAGGTCAAAATATGACCATAGAAGTCCCATAGATTATTCTTTCACTCATTTAAACACATCAAAGAATCTGCAAATTAAAATTAGCACTTTATCCAACTTGTGCTAGTAAATCTTATAAGATTTCTTAAAGATACTGAAAGAAATTTAATGCGGCAGTGTATTCCCAATGCATTGTTGATGCCTGATGAATCCTGAATGTCTTCAGTAGGAGGCCTTAGTACCTACACAAAGTACATCCTCAGGAAACGTCACATTGTGCACATAAAATAAAACAGCACTTAAGAAGACATAGGTTCCCCAAACTACATAATATGTTAAACACTTTCAACACTAAGATTTTGTTGCTAACCATCAACAAAATTCTGATTTTCCATCTGAAGTCACTGGCTGTTTTGTTTCTCTCAAAGAGATGCAAAATCCATGATTAAATAAATAAATAAATAAATAAAGCAATAACTTCTCAATCTTATTAGTTACAGAATTTCCCTCCCTCTCATATTTAAGTGATATTAACATAAGACACGCAGACTGTTTAGGAGTAAGGCAACAACACTTTTCCCCTATAAATGGTATGCTGATGAGTTCTCTCCGATGCACCACCATTGCTAACTTGAAAAAACCCTAAGAGGAACAAGTTTAATCTTTAAATGCTTGCTGATAAGTTTTTATAAAAATCCTTTTGAGAATATGAAGCAGTATCTTGTATTGCCAAAAGAGAAGAAAAGCATTACACTAAAGTGACCAATACGGTCGTGAAAGGACACAAGCAAAGGTGCAATCCAAAGGCTCTTGATGGAAGACCAAATCTGTGCTCATTTCTTTTTCATTTCACCAGTGGCATTTGAGCAGAGAGATGGTACACTACTCATGTGGTTTCATGTCAAATGATTGCCAACAGACATGAATGGATAATGCTGACAAAAAAATTATTAGTTATCATTCACAGAGTGCAATGATCATGGAACAAACAAAAGAGTTTAATGAAAGAAAATCCAGTGATAATGAAAGACAAGATTTTCACACAATATAGTGTGAAACATAATACATAGTGAAAGTTCTTAAGTATTTTTAAATAATAATCATATTTTAATTTTCTTTAAACAGTGAATGAATTGATCTTATTTACTAGAGCCTGCAACTGATTTATTTCAGTCTGCCAGCCTTTTGGTGCTGTCCTAACTGGTATTCTGTTATTGTTTTCTGTAGCTGCTCCATTTGAAATGAACCTGCAGCCTAAAGCAGGAAGGCCAACTGTTCCTCTAGTACTAACAAATGTGCTAATATGCACTAGTTTAAACTTGATCTATCAAGTGAATCAGTGAACCATGAAGGGTGGTGGGTCAATCAGGGTGTTCTGAAAACAAAGGCTCGGAGGGCAGCAGAGACGCTATGCTCAGACATACATCTGTGCTGCTTTCAGTTCTTAGTTTTATGAAAATGGGTTTATGTTACAAAAGTTAAGAGCTTGGAATCACGTTGTTATTACATGCATTTATAAATACTTTATACAGCAGTAACAATATTATACATGAGGAAAACTAATAATATGAAACATTTGTTAATGTAACTATGGAGACACCACTGTTAATATTAACTAAGCAAAGTTAATGTTTAACATTAATGGTTTAATTAAAACTTCATGCATGAAGTTTCAGACATTCGTATCAAATCCCAGCACGAGAGAGATACTACAGAATGGTACATAAAAATAAAATGCACTTTATGCATTTTTAGCTACTTCATTTACTCTTAACAGTGTCTTCTGTTAACTTATAGAGTTTTTAAGTGAAACTTTCAAATCAACTCTGTTAACAAGAATAAGACTCATCACAGCTAAAAGAAATTCCAAAAAAAAAAAAAAAATGAAAATAGGTAAGCATTGCTCATTGTCCTTTTTCTCCCATTTCTAGGGATGTCTTAACCCTTTAAGTAGCCCTGGGCATTTGCATGCAGAGAGGATTCCAAATTAAGCAGTGAATTTCACTTACACAGTATGTCTACAGCACATGCCCATAAGCCCAGCACAGAAAGATGCAATGTATAAATGGAAATCACGGTGAGTCAGGTGCACAATAGGTCTGACATACAACACCAGACTAGGAACAACAGTCTAAGCTGCCATTTGGGGCTTTCCAGGAGCCAGTCCAGCATTTGGGCTCCATAGGTGCATGCCTTAAGGTAGCAGCAGTCATTTTACATCAGTTTAACAAATACACAATGTACAGATCAAAGTTTTCTTGAACATTGTATCACTGAGCGAGCTCTTCATATCTCACAGGCACACATCTGGACAACAGTATTGTTATGTATAAAATAAGAATTTATTTAGAAGTGGGAAGTGTTTTTTACCCTGTTACACACACACACAAATGAACAATGCTTAAAAATCTAAAAAAGAGGTTAAACAAATAGATATTGTATTCATTTTCAGTTGTTGGAGATGCACCTTTTAATAATATTTAGACATTCTTACAAATGAAATACATATTTACTGACAGTGGTACCGAAGCATACAGACACTCTACTTCAGTAAATCACCTGCTTTTAATTTGCTCCATCCTAGAAGCAATAAAAATCCTTCAAGTAAATAATTCATCAGTTAATGAAAAGTTACTTTCTGAAAAGATACATTAGAAAAAGGAAATACAGTTCGATTTTGACTATTTTAGAAGGATGGACTTTTAATTTTGTCTTCAAGTCAATAAGGATATATCCTTAAATATAAGGATACAGTAGGATTATGTCTCTGCTTATAAGTAAGCAATGCAATGCACCTTTTGAGACTTTAATTACTGAAGAAAGAACAGAACTTGGTCTGTTGTATGCCACTGGGGCCTTCCTGCCAGTTTGACACATTTTAAATCAAAAGAATTTTTTTTTCCTGAATTATATTGTTAGTATATCAACGCTGTTTCAATTAATGATAATATGTCTCTGCTACACTCAGTGTAGAAATGTTGTTGCTAATGTGCTGATTTTCTGGAAAAGGCAGAAAGGGAGTTTGAATACCTACTCAGTCTTCAAGATCTCACACGTGAAAAACTACTTTTACTATAATTGCAGAACTCACAACAATACACACTTCAATAAACAGTATTGTGGGATTTGCATTTGGTTATTTTTCCCCAACACATTCTGAGTTCTGATTATTCCTGAAGTAAAAGGAAATGAGAAAAATCTACTGAGTACACATCAAGAAAAAGCTGCACAAGGTTTGACTTTTGGAGGAAGACGAAAGCTGAAGGAAGAACCAGAAAGTGCAACATCACACAGAATGTTTTTTTTCAGGTTCAGGTGGCTTGCAATTACAAAGCTATAAAACAGAGACTGCACCTCGAAGTCAAGGCAACCTGAGCAAGAGATACTGCCTCTTTTTTTTTTTTCTGTGAACATATGGTATCACTGCTCCTGATGGATAGAGGGTAATCTGGGAACAAAACAGACATTTGCTCCGTATGCAAATGTCCTTGCCTTTATGGGTAGCTAGAGATCTGCAAGAATCTTGGCACTTCTGCAGATTTAGATATTTAGTGATAAAGCCTTTCAAGAGGGGCAAGGGGAGGCAGTTTTTAATACACAATTTTGTTTGGAAAATCCAAAGCATATTGTAAGCAGTGTAAGTATGCACACATAATGAACATTCTTTCACTTCCTCTATTTCTGCTTAACTTTAATAGAAGAACACTATAAATCACTGTTGGAAGTGCTGTTACAAACAGTACAGATGTGTAAAATTTGAATTCTGTAATCAGGCTCAGTATTAACAATCCAGCTGAAGTTTTAATAATCTATTATAAAATGGATTATTTTTATTCTGTAATGAAAAACTCATTTGGTATAGTCAGTAAACAGACAATTTTGAGGTAAATCAGAGAGTTTGGTTTGTGTTTTGTTGTTGTTTTTTTGTTTTAAATCACAAGTGTACTATATTCCAGGTCTTCCCAAAATGCATACTATTAAATTACAGTGAAAGGCTTTGATTTGTTTTTGTTTTGGGTTGCTGTTTCTCCCCTACACACACACCCTAAACAGTAAATATTAATTTCTTACATTTGATGCAACTTCCATGAAAAATACAACTTTCATGTGGTAGCAAAGCATCCTGTATTATTATAGTACACAGAAAAATATTTTTTTAAAAAAGAACTGCCTCTCATCACTAACTAGTGTCAATACACTAGTATCACATTATACAATAAAAGTCCTACAGAGCCTTAAGAGCCCTTTCACCTGTGATTTTATGAAGAGGAAGCCTCTCCCATGAGCCTCCAAGAATCTGTGGATCTCAAACAGGAGCTCCTGAACAGGTTCTGGGCAGTCTCTGAACAGTGTCCTGTGCTGCAACAACTCCAGTATCATTACATGTGCAGCAATTCCAAGTGAAAGCACCAACACTGTATTTTGTTTCTTTAAGAAACAGATTTCTCAGAAGACTCTTCAGTCAGAATGCGTTCAGCTACTTATTTTCAGTGTTTGAACACTTTCAAAATATAGCATCAGCTTATTTTTTAAAACATACTTTAGTCATTCTCACTTTGTTAAATTTTATGCTTCACCATGTAAAACTTTGGTAGTGAACAGCACTTTCTAACGACATTATTCATATATTTGTGTCATAATTTCTACAAGCAAAATATTTTTTCTAAACATCATTCAACCTTATCCATCACCAACAGAAAGAAGTCTTAAATAATATCAACCCTGATGAAGTGCTTACCATTCAAAATTTCCTTTAGATGTCTAAACCATGAATTACAGTGATCTTCACTTAAGTTATTTAAATGGACAGCGCAGTCTGTTAGTTTATTTTCTTCTTTACGCAAGCATTTAAAAATAGTGATACCCAATAGAGTACCACCTTTTTTCTGTCCCACAAAACGACGGCGTTTTAGTTTGACTGAAAATACATCTTTCATCTCAATAACCTCCTCTTCATCCTGTAGAACTGTACTGGAATCACCTGTATGGAGGAAAAAAAAAAAAAAGTTACCAACTAGGAGCAATATTTAAATCAAAATAAACAAAAGACAACAATACTGTTATGGCTTCACCTCTAGTTTCACTTGTTGCATCTGCTCATGCCTATATTGAAACTTACTGCATATCACATGTCAGTCACTGATCTTATATTTTACCAACTCTATTATTTAAGTTAGGTATCCTGCTATACAAATAGCACAATTTCAAAGTGGCTAGAGTATACCATTTTTGATTCAAACAACTAAAACAAATTTGAGGCTCTAAAAAAGTGATACCTCCCCACCTTTTTGCATTGTTATTGAAGTCACAAGGCAAATTCTTCATTCTCTTTTTCTGAATCATCTCTCTCAGAGATCAGAAAGCACGCTAGGACCCAAGCTGACTATATACATATAGTTAATTATATAAACATTTCATTTATTTTTCCAATTGATACTACTGCTGCCCTTTGGGTTTAGACTAGAAAGAAATCAGAAGACAGCTGAGCAACACCAGAAAAAAGCACAAAAAAAAAAAAAAGGCACCGAAAGCACATCACTCATCTTTTCTTTCATTTTCAAGTTACATATTTGATTTAGACAACAAGAAAAACAGTTTAAAAGGGCTTGTGACAGTTCAAAACTCTCAGCCCCAGAGAGAGTTGCATCAGGCTGGAACATGAAATGAAGACTTTCTTATCTTGGGGCTGACATACACGAAGATCTTGTGGTTGCTGACAGTGTCATGTAATGACACTAGTTGCAAATGCCTTTTGGAGGTGTAATAATTGAGCCACTGTTGTATAGGCTTATTCTGTTCCTTTTCTGCTCTCTTAAGATGTAAAACACCCAATTCCTCAAAAACAAACCCAGTTAAATGCACAGACTGAAGGAAAAAAAATCACCATTCCAGTAGGAGTCAGATATTCTGGACAGGAAAAGCAAACCTCCTCTGCTGTCTATGTGTTTACAGCAGATGCAATGTGCTATAGACCAATACAGAGCCCCTCGCAGTCCATGGCGCAAAAAAAAAAAAAAAAAAAAAAAAAAAAGAAACCTTTCTGTAATCTAGCAGCAGCTCAGTCAAGTGGTTTATTGATAGCAAAAGGCATACCAGAGTCTGTGGTACCAGGTCTTTGCCATACAGTACATGAAGTTCCCAGGAGAAGCTGTGAAATGCTGCTGCAGCTTTCTTCCTGGAGGGGACGGACAGCACTGAGACCACAAAACCAGGGCTCACCTGTCCTAGTACCCCACATTAGGCTGAGGGCTTCAGCAAGATGGAAGTTTTTCTGAACAGGAAAAGAAGCCTGCATTGATTCTTGTGAGGGGTTGAGAGCAGCATTTCCCAGCACTGCTCCCTGAGCCAGGCCCTGCGGTGGCCGCACTCCTCTGTAGACACCCCTCAGGACGGCACACCAGCAGCAGGCTCAAAGGGCGAGCGGGCACCCATGGCACCGAACCTGAGTGCTGGATTCTTACCAACTCCACATTGCTCCTCTAAAACACCTGAGTAGTCTTTGTAGATCTTAAATGAAACAGCAATATCCTGGATCACTTGTCTAGAACTATAGATATAGATGCTTATTTAAGACCCGTCTGACTACAGAAACAGCATTTTCAAAGGGGAGGTCTGCTCATCTTTTTTCCAGAAACACTTGTCAGACACACAGGCCACTGGACATTCCAGCACACACACAGTGTTTTAGGAATTTGGGTAAGCAACGACACATCAAGTATAATAGCAGCTGCTCAGCAGTTATTCACCGAGACACTACAAATATACTAAATGGGTTTGCTTTTTAAATATTTTAAATTAAATAACATTTTGGAATATTAGCTTTGCTGAGAACATCACAATTTTTCTTGTGCTAATGTTAGACTAATATTAGTCTATTTGTCCTGCACAGAACAATAAAATGAAGGCCTGCTCAAATACTCTATTCTGCTAGTAGTTTCCATAATATGACCTTAGTTGTCAGTCAGCTAAGGCCCATCTCTCCTCCTCATGCTACTACTTTAGCCAGAGTTTTATTTGCTTTTAAACCTTCCTCTTCCTCTACATTTGACATCAAAACTTTCAAAAACTAAAATAATCCATTCTTACTAGGCAGCATTACATTTTCAAAAATAGGTCTATTGTACAATTTTTTATCTTCCATTTTCAATGAAAATAAGATCAAATACAGTAAAATTTGATTTAAAAACTCAGATGAAAATTTAAGTCATGAGTAATATGTATATATTTTATATATTTATAAATATATTGTATATATTATTATAAAGCATATCTAACAGGTAGTAACAACCAAGTTTAAAAATAAAGTACATATTGGATTAGACACTTTTTTAAATTTCAAAAGAAAACAACAAACTATCGGTTTGTTAGTATCATATTGGTTATTGCTAGCTGTTTCAGGACATTAACTGTCCTCTCACATTACTTAGAAAGATATTGGGTACCATCTGTTCTTGCAAGAGATTTAAGTATACATCTATTAGATATCATGCTATTTATTTAATTCAGTACCCACTTCCCATTGTTGTATCTTCTGAAAAAAAAAGTCAATTTAATTACAAGGAATAAAGATAATCTCTTCTACCAGGCTGCCCTGTCATCATGAGAGCTGAGAGGGAACCTGTATAAAGTAGGTTACAGGCGTTAGGAAGAGTAAAACTAACAGCACTTAACATTTAACAAAGACCTAACAAAAACAGAATATATGGCACTTAAAAAAAATTACTATAAGCCAAGAGCTTGTCTAAATCAATCTCAGCACATCTGTCTGATGTAGAGCGTAAACAGGATTAGAGTTGGATTTATCTGCTTGACGCTAATTGTACTCACAGTTTCTGCACATGTCCACTTCCCCCCCCCCCCCCCAAATACAGCATAAAAAAAGGCCTGCCTGATATACGAATTTCTAGGAAGTGCCTCAATTTATCCCATCTCTGTTTTCAAAACATGAGACTATCCTACATTTTTTTTTCCTATTTACAGTAATCTAATCACTTATTTAATAATAAAATGTCTAAATACACCAAATCAAAGGGTGAAGTACTAATGCACTCAAATACAGTTTAAATAAATAGAAAACAATTTTAAGCGTTAAACTAAGTTTTAAACAAATAGAGTATCTCATGCTTACAGCAAAATTGATCAAAATATACAAAAGAAAAAAAAGTACTATGGAAAATAGAACAGTTTGCAGAAATGTGTCATTAAAATATAAGCACCAACACTTCAACAACATAACATTTATTGGACTGTTATCTGACAATAGAGGCCCAGCATCTAGGAGTGGTACCTGAGGACTTAATTTCTGTAACAAATATCTGAGAAATACATAAGTCAGGTGTCTGTATAGTTCAAGTACAATGTTTGGAAATACGGAACATAATTCAAGTACAATATTTGGAAATAAGGAACATAAGGTTCTACTCCTTTGATCATGAATTCTTCCTATGACCTTTGGCAAGTCACGTAGCCCTACTTCACTTTATAGATAAAATTATGACACATTTTGTCCTTTTAGGCTCTTGTTTACTTCATGTATAGTTCATTGCTATACCTGAGTACAGTGTAACATAATAGATAAACAGAAATAAAGCCATCAAGCTTATACAAAGAAAATATAGTAAACAGTAGTTATTGCAGTTCTTCTTACACAGCATGAACACTGTTTTCAACACTATTATTCCAGATATACAATAAAACACAACTCTATTAATATATATATATTTTTTAAAGGAAATAAATAGAATGAAAAATTGAAACAGTTTTGACAATATTCACAAATTTACACATACCAATATTTAAAAATAATAATTTTAAATAATGCCAGCTAATGGATATAGAACACCAAGTACTAACTCGAGTCCATTTTTCCCATCAGAAAGTGCAGGAAGGGGCATTCAACTGACTCATGAAACCACTTCAGAGTTTTCAGCTACTACTTTGATTATGAAGGACTAGCAGTGAGAACTATAAAGGAGAAAGTGTGATCATTTTTTTTTTTTGCCAGAAGAGCTAAGAATCACTGTATAGCTAATGTCTGACTATTCAATATTAATTTAAATGCCCAAAACATAAGACATAAGCTACTTTCAAAACAACTGAATTTTCAATCTATTTCAAAAAGAAAGTCATGCAATACCTCGGGAGAAAAAAAAACGATGCTATGCCTCCTACTCTCTTTCAAAACCAGAGAAAGCAAAACTTCACATACTGCTTGGCCAGAATATTGAACTACTGAACAGTAAACTGGGGATAAGGTTGTACAGCATGGGCCAGGCTGGGGAGGACCTGTTGTGGTTTGTTTGTTTCTGTTGTTTGGTTGGTTCGTTTTTTTGTTTGTTTGTTTTGTTTTTTTTAATCACTTTTATGCTACTCTGGTACTTTTAAATGGTGTAATAAAGAGATACGTAAGATAACCAAGACCCTAGTTTAGAAAACTATCTTCCAGACTGTGTGTAATGACCTCCTAGGAAACTACAAGAAGCTCAGAAACTATTACAAAGTACTGAAGAGATGTGCTGCAGTTCCTCCAGAGCTGGAGAGTAAAAGCAGGGTGCAGCTACTACCTTCATCTTTTAATGCCACCTATTTACTTGCAGCAACAGCTGTAACCCTTCAGGGCAGAAAATTGAGCTTAAAAGCATCTGACAGGAAAACAACCGATTTTCATTCTCCTTTAGAGAATCTCAGGGTGAGGTGATGTATTTTGCCAAGCCAATGCAACACGGTGCCATTAATCCCTCTTCCAATACAGGCACCTATCATAACTGTGGAGTCCAGCCTTTTCTTTGTTTTGTGTCTGGCACTTGACAAAATCAAGTTGAGTCAATTCAACTCCCTAAGGTAGCATAGATTCTCCATTTTATTTTATTTTTTTGCTAGCTTAGTCTACTGACAAGTTGGTTAATGCAGTCATTTCAACACGAGTCCTGCAACCAGAGATGGCTCCAGCTGACAGAAATATACATAGCAGGGAAGAAGGAAGGACTGGAACTGTCTCTTTTCATCAGCATGAAGTCAATGCGGCTTGAGCCAACATGCTGTGCACGTTAAGTTCTAATTGCTAACTCCTCAAAGATCATCAGCGAGAGTCAGCAAGAACTGGGAAAGATGCACACTGATTTTTAGAACTCTATTTACATGTTATTAAAAATATATATAATACTCAGAATAAAATTCTACTTTAAAAGTCTATAATGACACAGTTTGTTGGACAAAAAATTACACGTTATTTTAATACAGCAGCAAAAGGCATCATGATAATTGTTTATTATTCATGTTTAGCAAAGTCATCCCAAAGAAGGAAACACGGCTGAAATTACCAGCCAGCAGGTCACTCTTCTCTATACAGTGCTTTATTTCTGTATGTGTCCAGGAGTACATTCCTGTATATTCATACAGGCATAATGTTCCTGGGAATAAAAAGGTTATGAAAGAATACTTTCATAATGCATTAGGATAGTCACCTCAAAAGCATTTCAGTCCCTACTTCCGTAAGTCCCTCCCATGGTATTTTAGCACAATGAGTTTAATATAAAGCAGTCCAAGAAGCAGAGGCAAGAATCCTTGGCTCATGACTTCAGTTGGTTGCTTCCTCCAGCCTTCTGCCCTCCTTTCTCATCTCTCCATGTTCCAAACTTCTCTTTCCACAGGACTCCTTCACCAGTTGATTCTGATCCCTGCCTTCCACCACATCTTTTAAAAACTAATCATCCTTGTCCTTCCAAATATCCTAAGGCCTTCCTTCATGCATGAGGCTCAGTACATATCAGTCCCTGAAGCTTTCACTCACATCATGTTCCATGAGCAGCAAAGCACCTTACTCTCACACTCACTACAAGGTGACAGCAGAAATTTGTCAGCCAAATATACCAAAATTCATAGTTTGAAAGGAAGACCAATAGTTTCTTGAATAAAGACCCGAGCCAAAAAACAGCTCCACCACTGTGTGATTAAAACTTAGCACAAGACCTAGCATTTTTTCAGACAAGAAGCTCCGCCTTAAGGAAGAGTTTCCTCTTCATTCTCCAACAAAGAATTTAAAGGAGATTATGAAATGAAAAAATAATCTCCAAAGAAGATCTTCTGGGAATGATGCTGTAGAGAACAGGGTTAGCTGAAAGGAATGGAGGCAGAGAGCCATTCTGAAACTAACGCACCTGACAGGGGACATGCGAAGTCTTTGTTTTTTAATAGTTACATTTTCTCATTAACATCACATTAAGAAAGAGGTCACGGAAAATAAATTTACTATAGAAAGCTCTACATTTTACATTAAGAGTATGGCCCACACACTGCCTGATTTCATAATATGATTGGAAAAGTGACAGCAAACCTTTCGTGAAGTGTCTGAAACTCTGTGGCATTTCCTGTAAGAAGTGGAAGGAGTTATGTGACAAACGTCCATGCAGTGGAACAAACATCAGCAGTTTGCATCCTTTCGTAAAGCCTCTGCAGACACGGGCATCAGATAAAATGGATAGTTTTACAAAGACCAGCAGCACTGCTATCATATAATGGAATTAATTAAAAGAGAGAGAGAGATCAGTGAAATAAAACAGAAGACTGGGATCTAACGACTTATGTGATTTAATACAATGGGCTAGCAGAGCTGAAAGGTACTAAAGAAACCCCAAAGAGGAAACATGAGCCTCATTTCACACTCTGTTGAAAAATTTCACATATACACACCATTTTCTACCTCCTAATTTGTGTCATAATCATGACAATTACATCTGCCATTTCAGAAAATAATGGTGAAAAATTAAAATCACCTCCTTTGCCCAAGACATTACCAAGTTTGATCAATTACAAGTTAATATTTAATTCTACTTGCACTCTTACTGCCAAGAGATTTGCTTCAGCCTCAAATACAGATTTACAAACTATCCAATACTGCTAAATACCAGTGTCTGACATTTGGGAAATTCAGCACGCCTCAAATATCTGAATTTTTGTCTTTTCTGAAAAGATTTTCAAGCTAACATTTTCTTCAGGAAAAAAAAAAAAAAAAAAAAGAACAGACACATCCCATTTTAAACACTAGACAATTCCCTTCCATAAGCTATTGGTAATCCATGCATATTAACAATTCATGCTTTTAGGTACTGAAGCACAGCTATCAGCTACTAGATAAGCTCATCCATGAACCTCTCATTGATTAACAGCTACATGTTCGGTTTTACACTCATTGATCTTTAGTCTGTTTTTCTAGAAGATTTCTTCATAAACTCAGTCATCCTTTGTATCATACTGCCTGCACCTTCCACACTCGCCCAAGGGTAGGAGATGGCAGCAGCACCACCAAAATCCTCTGGCGAGCATAAAACCCTTCTCTCGCCCCCAGTGCACTTCAGCTCGCTTGCCACACAGGAATAGGAAGAATGTAAGACTACACCACTTTGCCTGCAGGGATGAATGAATCCCATTTTGTTCATGTAGACCACACTTAACAGACTTAAAAGAAATGCAAAGAAAAAAAAAAAAAAAAAGTTAGATGATCTTTATATTTTTTCCCCTTGTTCTTAGTGAGAATGTTCATATTTCTCTAATTAACTTTACAAAACATTTTTGGCACATTAAAAATATATTTTATAGTATGAAAAATAATTGCTTAGAACACAATACAAAATTTAAGGTATACTTAGTGAAGTTTTCAGTATACAAATCAGTCCTTTGTACGAAGAAGAAAGCTTTCAAAATACAATACCCTAGAATCTTTCTGGTATTACTATCACTGTTAGTATAGGGAACTTGCTACATTTACAGTGATGCATAATCCTGTGACTGAGGAAATTACATTCTCAGACTTTCATCAATTCTAAGATTTTGTTTGTAGCTTAATACAATGACAAAGCTCTCACAAAAGATTTGATACCAATATGATGTGACACAATTGAACCAAACCTTAATTTCACTCACAGTAAGAAATCACAGGATTAAGTAACACTGTGCAGTCTTTTAGAAAAGTTTATTGCTTCCAGATGGATGCAAGTTTCCTTTCAGCACTGATTTTATCTTCTGTACACAGGGTGCCAATGTTACTATAAATAGAGACAAAATGTAGTTATAAAGATAAATTATTAAAATATTGACATAAACAGGCTTATATAATACTGCCTCTTTCCACAGAGGGCAGCTACATTAGAGCGATGCATATATTACAAATGTTCAACATTAAAACATGCACACCCATTTCAGAAATTACAGCCCATGTATGAACAAGCACAAATTTACAAGGTATCCATAAAATCACTTCTAATTCAAACTGTGTGCTCTTTGCCCCACATTGTGTAGTGCCATGTGTTTCACTGCATGGTGCACACTACCAAGATGTCCACCTGTGCCCATGTATCTGTGCAGCAAGCTAAGTATATGCTCACTTCATTTAGCAGCAGCACTGTTGAATATACACCGTAATAATACGCATATGTTGGAATTAAACTAAAACTGTAAATAATAAATGTAAGCGCATTAAATTTCAAACCATGTGCTCAAGATACTGACAAAGTATATCAACAGCTCTACAAAATGTTTTAATGAAGAAAATGAACTGTGGGGAATAACTGTTTGGACTAGAAGAAAATCATATACAATGTTATTTTGGAAATCAAGATACACTAAAAAATTATAGGGGGAAGCGGGTACTTTGAGTTGTTTTAATATTTTATGTTGTTACTCAGTTCAGGATCTGTAAGAATATTGGTAATAAGTTAATTAAAACATTATTTGAAATTATCACAAGATTCTCAAAAATGTAAAGATCTCCATCTTTCTTTAGATTTGTGTAATAACCACAGCATACATTTGAATAAGTCAATGCATTTTAAATAATATGCAGAATCCAGAAAATGCTTTATGAATAATATTTTAGCATTAAGTACCATGAAATTCAAAATTAACAACCAGTATAAAAATAACTTTCACTTTTACGTCAAACTGCATTAATATACTCGGTTACATATGGAAATGTATGCATTTCCAGACAAGCAAATCAACTGACACTAATAAAGAAAACAGACACACTAAATAAAAAAATACTAAATAAATAAATAAAAAAAAAAAACACCCCATAACACTCCATGACTTATGCTTCACATCTTTGCATGGCTGGTAACCTCAAACAAGTCATCTCCCATTGTTCTTAGGCAAATTAGCAAACTCCCTGTCATTTCAATCTATTCCTCTTAACTTTGGTATTGTAACTGTAGCTACATACCACATTTACATACGTATTCCTAATCACAGTCTCTAAAGGTGATTTGTATCAAAGCATGGAAACCTAAAGACATTTTCATAGCCTTTTGAATATATTTGGGGAGATAAGTAATAATCACACAAGAATCACAAGAACGCAGCGTGGAAGAGTACCAAGAATTACCAGGATCAAATAGAAAGACCACTAATGAACTTAACAAAATACTCAACTTCTGATGAGTTCTTGCTCTTGGAGAAACACACGCCAGATGACAAAAATACTTTTCAAACCTCTGATAAAAAAATATGAATTTTTTACTCCTCCAAAAGGTGAAATTCTAGCACTATACCAAATGGTCACACATCTACAGGGACTGCTATCACTACAAGGTTTAAATAAGCATCTCACTTGGAGATCCTGAAAATTTTATTCTTAGCATAAAGATCCTGCATATGGTTGCAGTATCAGAGAGAGATTCATATTCAAAGTACCCATGCAGCCACTAACAGGTGCATCTTCAAACTGGATTCAGCAGCATCTTAGTTAATTCACACCATTACTTCAGAAACACGTCAGCTAGCTACCCCTATCACTAAAATCAAGCTACTCTACAGTCTTTGCAAAAAAAAAAAAAAAAAAAAAAAAA
>CM021771.1:13387114-13410666 GCA_011076525.1 Nettapus auritus
AAAAAAAAAAAAAAAAAAAAAAAAAAAAAAAAAAAAACAAAAAACGAGACTAAGAAAACTCAAGTAATGATGTCTTTGACAGGATCTTATGCTATATATTACAATAAATGTGACTCACATCTGTCCTCTTTGCAGAAAGCCTACTTTCACAACCAACAAAGGCAAATGATGATTATCTTAGAGTCTTTACAGATCTTTTGACAGGAAAAATAAAAATAAAAAATTGTTGTAAAATTCTTTAAGTAGATGCAACTTAGGAAGAGGCATATCAAGAGGGGAACAAAACATCTACAGCTGAAAATACACAAATAGGGAACAATAGATCAGAAAAAAGAGTAATTCAGATTTGGAAAACTCCAAAACCTGGTGAAGACTTCCAACAGTGTTCAGAAAAATTATCAGCACCACTTACTCATCTCCCTCTTCTAAATTAGACCAAGTAGTCATCAATAAGGATGGAAAAGTTCAGAGTCTAAAACGGCTGACACAGAACAAAAGTCTTCATTATGAACATAAGTACCTTGCAGATGGAGGCTAGGCAAACACTGACATACAAATTCTACCAAGAAACCTTGCTTAGTAGTGCAAATACAGGTAGAGTTGCAGACAAGTAATGTGTGTTCTTTTACATAAAATATAGTTTAAATATAATTTAGCTGTTTTCTGGTACATAAGACCAGCAATATCAGCTCAGAGCAAGAGTCCATCTGTCCCAGTATCCTGTGTCAAACCATAGCCATAAGCAGATGGTAAGAGAAGAGAAGGAATTGAGCAAGCATTTTTTCTATTTCCCTCTAATACTCTTCTACTCCCCACCTGTTTTCATTTGGGATACCCAGAACTGACTGTGGTTTCTAGGTATTTAACATCTCTCAAATGAGGCCTTCAGTCTCCAGCTGAATCCACAAAATCTTTTAGCATCAACAATATCCTTTGGCACTACGTTTCACAGTTCTGTTGTACTCACTGCATCCTTTTGTTTTGAGCCTGGTTCTTCTTATTTGATGCACCTGACTTCTTATATCAGAAGGTAGAAAGCTATTGCCATCTGCTCCCCCCATGCCCCATCTCAACTGCCTCTCTGTCAGATCAAAAAGAAAATAATCCTTAACATAATAATCAATTCAACAGTTTAAGTGATAGATTATATTTTCCTCAGAATAAATTTATGATTAAATACACTAGGAACAGTCTAAGAACAGTTCCTGATCTTGATCCTAAGCTGATAATATTAAATAAGAGATGAATACATTACAGTATTGTAATTACTGTTAATTAATTGTATCAACTCTTGATTCACTGTCACATCTGTAAAATGGCCATGTCTCTGAAGTTGTGCTGTAGGACAGAACCAACAACATCTAAAATGCTTTTCCATTTCTATTCTAACAGTCCACAAATATACAGACTCAATGTTTCTGCTTCTCCGTGTTTATCCCATGTCAGCTTTTTCCCTTCCGTACCCCTTTCCAACCACACTGTCAATACCAAAGGCACTATGAGCTTTGCAGCCAGCTTTCACTCTATATATTTGTGAAAGAAAACAAACACTAGAAACATAAACCAAATAGAAACATATTTGAAGGCAGCTTTCTTTCTACTGTAAGTTCATTTAATTAGTCTGCTTCTGCACGCAAACTAATATTGTTAAACTTGCAAATGCAAAAAAACACAGTATCTGCTTTAAGCAAAACAAACAAGTGTGTATGTATAAATCATACCCTCAGCTCAGTACTAATTGTATGGGTACATTCCACAAACAGTTTCCATAAAACGAGACCTAAAGATGAAACTTCAAAAAGACCACCTGCTTGTTTCCAACATATTTTAAATAATTAACTCTCCAACAAAGGTAAGTGCAAAGAAAATGCCTTTTGTTTCTTTTTTGTTTGTTCTACTGTAAAAAATAAACACACAAAAAACCCCCACACCCTTAGTTGTTACTTTTCCTCCATCACAAAAGATCTACAAACAGAAAAGGACCTGGAGGATCTTCCCAGTTTAATCACAGCGTCATTTAACAAACACATTGCTGTTAAGTGATGAAGAATCATCATATTTATTGTGGAATATTCATAAGCATTATTTTTCCTTTAATAAAACCAATACCATGTTAAAAAGATACACCTACGTAATATCTTTTCCTGATTATCAGAACATGTGATGCTGATATGTTTTTGTGGGCTTACTCTGGAACATACTAACTGCAGAAATTGCTACACAGCACCACAGATCAGTTCACAGTTTGAAGTCCACATGAGTTACCACTAGCTACAGCCACCTATCCGTTTGTGTGCTATTGAGTAGTGCCATGACAATTTTGATCCCTTGCTAATTACCTCTCCACCAGGTACAATCACCATGTAGAGGCGGCAGAGCAGGCCCTAGAGAAGTCCAGCACCACTCAGGTCTGGATCCTTTCACTGCCCTCCCTGGCAGGGCTGCAACACACCAGGGAGAAGAGCTGGGCTTGAGCAATTTCTTGGTGAACCATCTTCAAAACACTCAACAGACCAGTCAAGGAAACGTGTTGTTTTCACATAAAATCCCAGCCAGTCATCTTGAAATTTTTCCTGTTTCCTTCTACTTTATTCACAAGTTGTCATCTAAGTCAAAATACAATTGACTTTTATTTTAAAGCCATTTTCATACATTAGTTTAAGTGAGAATATTTCACTTATTCTGTTTCTGCTATACTAAGCAATACATAAAAAAATACTTTTTTAAACATCTGTCAAATAAGTGTTTTTAATGTAATCATGAGCATTTAACTACTCAAACTCAGTATCTGCAAAACAGCATTATATTTAGTCATCAGTATTTATTACTGTTACCCTTACCATGATCATTTGTATGTGAAATTTTGTTTTTCCAAGACTGTCTGCACTGTGTTTCCAGGATACGTACAATTGTGCAGCACATAACATCTGTTGCTTTGCATTTTCTGAGCTTTGCAAAGCATACTTTCCTATACTCACTTGAGTGTATGAGCTGACAGAAGAGATATATGGTCACAGTTCAAACAAACCGACAGCTATAACAACTACTCCGAACTAAAAAGCCTCTAAGTAACTACCATCTTACATAGCCTGCCTGAACAGACAAAAGCTGGGAAATTCAGAGTTCAGCACTGTATTCTGTTCATGAACTGACCATTTGTTTAGAATTGCAACACACAGGGAAGAAACAGCCACATGCTAGATGAGAGAACTGGGGAGTAAATCCAGTTACCACACAGTTTTAGTCAGAGATTTAATATGTTCTTACATCTACAGCTGAATGAGAAGCTGGGGTGGGAGGAATTGCCACCAGACCTTAAACATGAGTAGAATTTTATTCCATCAAAACCTTACAGAAAGGCTACTATAATGCAAGGCTCTTATGAAAATTCAGACCTACAATTTTTTTAATGCATTTTCTTATTCTTTTTTTTAGAGCAAACATATTTGTCTTTGTCTGTTATCACACTGGCAGACCATGACAGAGCTTCCATGCTATTACTAAGGAAAACTAACAGTTCCTTATAACATAAGAAAAGCAAATGGTCGGCCTGGAAAAGAATTGTTAATACCTCTACAAGTTATCTTGGGGTCATGTGAATAATTTTTGATCCACTCTGGATTTTGAGCTCCAATTTTACAAAAAATGAAACATGGTAGTTTGCAATATTCTACAAGCTCTGGCTTGCAATCACATTACAAAACCTTCAAATTAGTATGGCTTGAAGCTTTTTTTTTTTTTTTTTTTTTTTTGCAACTTAAGGATTAACATATTTAATGTATCAATTCCAAAGTTGCTAAGAACTACGTCATCATACATAGACATATATTAAGTTCTATGTTTTGATTTTTGTTTTCTTTAATCTCTAGCATTCATAATATACTATTCAATATTTGGCATTTACTATACACACTACATAGGAATACTTGGTAAAATACAAATCACAAGGAAAAAAAATCATAAAACAAATACCCAACTACAAAAAAAAATTAAAAAAAAAAAAAAAAAGGATATTCTTCAATCCTAAAAAAGAAACACGCTAGGAAAACATGGGGAAGGAATCAATTCAGAAGCCCACCCTCAGTCCCTACATAAACATTTCAAAACACTCCCAACTTTCAAGCATGATAAAGACACAAATACAGCTCAAGAGTTTAAACAAATGCATTCGTCTCCCGGCACCAAACTCATTCCCAAAAGATAAACCTATAGACTACTTTTCTACATCAGACATGAGCAGCTCCTGAAAGCTAACTAAATAATGAGGATTTGGATGTTGTAGAGAATGCAGCATGGATTCTTCTCCAAAGAAGAAATGGCACTGTTGGCAATTCTAGCACCATAAAAATTCCAGGTTTGGGGGACATTTCTCGTTTCTCCACTGGATTTTTGGACTTCCTTTTTTTTTTTTCTCTCATTTTTAATCACTCCACAAGGACGCACAAATAAGAAAACAGCTATGTTGAGACATTACAGGGAGCAAAATGTACTCATTCAGTAGAAGCAGTGCATTTTTAATCTGCATAGTTTAATAATAAGAAAATACATTAGGTTTTTAGGTTTGACCAAGAAAGACAACTGCATGTTAAATGAGTTGACTTTATTCTTCCTTTGGTAAATTTGTCATTGAAAAATATGAAGTAAATTACTTCCAGCTTCATAATCACCTTTGGAATTAATACGCTTCTGAATAAAAAGGTATAGTGAGGTGAGAATGCATGTTGATACACAAAGCCAAAGAAATATAAGAAGACAAATTATCTTTCAAAATATTAAGTCTCATACATGTATTTAATTTTTAAAACCACGAACAGTGTTATGTGAAAGTGAATACTATCCTCATACAAACATACATCATACATTGGAAGCAACATAATCAGCCACTTTTCCAAGTAACACAAGCTCAACACACTTTTTTTTTTCTTCTCTTGCAGAGGGCCACAGCAAAACCATTTGATAATAAAAGCCGAAGTCCCATGTAAACAGAAAATACCATTGTCTTCAGCTCTTTATCATAACCTATATAAAACCCAATTACCCAGACCCATCATGAAAGATCATTATACAGCATGCCTATTCACCCAAGAGGAGAAGCTTCCAACAGGCTAAGAACCCATTTGGGTTGCATTTACAGGGTCATGACTATGCTGCCAACTGCAGCAGCACACCACAGCTGAGCTTCAGCTGTATTTGCTGCTTCACTCATTCAGCTTCACTTGCAGATGTGATCCTAAGGTGTTAGCACTGTGCACAGGATAGGCTGTGCTTAACTGAACAGGGGAAGGGTCCCCAAACTGTGAGAAAGGATTTCCACAACTTCTTCCCTGGTGAAATAGTTTGAGAAATGCTGTCCTTGCACACTGTCTGCACACACAAGTATTTTTAAGACTTCCTAAACAGTGGGAAAGGGGAAGTTCTAGCCATCTATTTCAAGTTGACATAAATTTAAATAATAATAATGATGAAATTCTATATAAAAAGGTTGATTTATCAACTTTACAGCTGCACTTAAGTCTATAGCATGCCAGAGTATGATGAAACCCAATTATATTGAAAAAACAGAGAGTTAATGTCTGTGAAACAGGAATCAATTTAGAAAAAGATCCCAGTGTAATGCAATTCTATAGGAGTCCCAGTAGTAAATGACAAAAAGGTCAAATTTTGAAAGGAAACGGCAGATACCACCACAAAACTAGCAGATGTTCCTAAAGGATCATCTGTACAAAAACATAAGCATATGTGAGAGAAATCCAACACTATCATGAAATCAGTTGGTGTCTAACATAATAGCAGTTCCTTATGGCAATATGGTAATACATGTATCAGATACTCAACACATTATGGCTTTTTGTCTGCACATACTGTTACAAACATAAGTCATAAAAACCAAGACCACTGATTTCTTTGAAAGGAAAACATTAGATCCATGATCCACAAATGTTAAGGTATACAAAGACTATCCAATTCTTCAGGTTTATGCTCCCAGATTTGCAGCTATTTAGGGTCATAAATTGTCTAAGAAGGATACAAATATTTTTTAGAGTACTGCACATATTGAAATAGAAATATTCCTCTAAAAACATGGCCTAATATAGTTGTATATACCTAAATGAAACAGCAAGCAAAAATGGATTCCTTGTCTCCTGTCCTTGTTTGCTTGCTTTGGCATAAAAGCGACAACAGCCATTAGTTACCTGCTGTTCTTGTTTAATGTAACAAATATGCACTTTTAAATAAATATACGTAGTTAACAAGACATCTACAATGAAAGAAAAATTGCTTTCCTAAGTTTTATTTCGACTCCAAGAATAGACAGACTTCCCTACTTTATTTCTATTCTGTAATTGCAAAATAAAGACAGAAAGGCCTTAATCTAAGCATGTCTTTTGTCAAAATACAAAACAAGAAAATGCAAAAGTACATCATATCCCGAATTCCAGCCCAATCAGGGAGCACAATCCCCATTGCTGTCCCATGCAGGTACTCCAGAACCTCACCCCACACACACCAAGGAGAGAAACAGCTGCAGGCAAAGAAAGCAGGTGGTGGGCTCAGGGTCTGCATGGACAAACTATTTGTAAGATTTTCTATTTATTTCCTGCAGACATTGCTTTAAAAAAAAAAAAAAAAAAAAAAAAAAAAAAAAAAGTTTATGGCATGTTTTCCAGAGTTCTGTAGGTTCTTGAACATTTAAAGAGCACTGCTCCTAAATGAGAGGGACTACAAGAAACCACACATCGCACATCGTCCAAACGTTTAGGAAAGGGTGGCTAGTGCTGCAGACAGACTCGAGCGGTCTGATCAGGGAGAATTGCTGCCATGGGAGTAAGCTACACCTGAAAGTCGAGATAAGCTGGTAACACATGTGACAACATACAAAAAATGTAAAGGTGCATAGTAGAGGAACACAAATGGTAAAAATGACAACCAAGAAAAAGAGGGCAACAGCACCTAGAATGTGAACAAGGCAAAGAAAAAATAACATTTCTCAAAGGCTGAAGAACAGGACAACTGAGAAACTGAGCTACAAGGCTTATGCTTAGAAAAGGAATTTGTGAACTGTTTTTAATGGTTTGAAAATAACTTTAGTTACCAATGAAGAAGGGATGCTTAGCCCTGTACCATGGTCATCAAAACAGCGCTAGAGTGGATATCAAAGACTGGTGAGCGTACCAACTTTTTTTAATGTATACTCTCAGATTCTTCCAAAGGAAAGAGTTAACTCTTGCACACCTTTGCACAGAAAGCACAGTCAAAGCAGTTATTCTATGAACAGGAAATTGATAAGTTGGGGTTTTTTTTATTTTTAAAATATTTTAGCACATTAATTTGCATCCTACCTCTTTTTACCACACCACCTTATTATGCTTCCTCTGGCTTTCCCCGCTCTTCCTGCCCTGTACCCCACAGCATGACCCTGCATGTCGACCAACAGCTGTGGCTCCATTCCCTGGTGTCCACCTCCAGAGCACCCGGAGCCCCCCACACACGTGTGGCACCTCACCATAACCCTCGCCCCTTCACAGCCTGCTTCGCTTCTGCTGCCGCCCCCCTCGCTGCTGCGCCAGGCCTACTGGGCCTGGACAACCAGCACAGCCCAGCCTGGCTGGCCACCATCCCTCGCTCACCAGGCAGGAAGAAACATGGAAGAAAGCTGAGCTTTGCCTTGCCAACAGTAACAGCGCAGCAAAGCCTAATTATTCCTTAGTGCAACAGGAGAATGAAAAAAAATAAACAGAAAACCCACCACCTTTAGGCAAGTCTAAAACTCTCCATTTTATGGGCTACCAGAGCTCTATGATAACAAAGCCCACAATATCGGCAACAGAAATACATTTATATTAAAACACAAATGACATGAAGAAGAGTTATTACTTGTGTGAAAGCTAAATACCTCTGGGATCCTGTTAGCTCAAACTCACATCACACTGCAAAGCAAGTTACAAATGCATGCTGTTTAACACGCATGTAAACCCAAACACACAGCAATGCAATTTGCAAGACCTAGCAAATAAACTTATTTTCTGGAACAAAGATTTTAATATCTGCTCTTTTTGGAAAGAGAGAATCAAAATACATACAAAAGCCCCTATTAGATGCCCAGGGTATGTTAATCCCTTTCAGCATATGCAGAGTGATGCATAGACAGGTCAAGTATAGGAAAAACAGCAGAAAACGTGAAGCAATGTAAATTGTTCCACCAACACCTAGCCATGGACTCTCCCGGACTGACTGGCTGATAAAGGAAAAAGGGCACACAGTATATCAAGACATTATGTCCAGAAGTAGACTGAAATAACAAACATATTTGTGAGACTGATAATTAACATAGTCAATTTCCTTAAATACTTTTTTTTTTTTTTTTCAAAAAGTTGAAAATTAACATTCTTTCACAGTTTCATGAAGCATTTATCTGAGACATGCATTTTATGGACTTCCCTGAAAAAGATTTGAGAGTTTCCTTCACGTTTAGACACCTTGGGATTGTTTAAGACTATGATTTCTTCCTTCAATGTACATCTTAAAGCCATATATCCATGTGATACATACACATCACACTCTCAGTTATACTTTATATTATTTATTTTTGTGTCTTTTCCTCAAAAGTAGTTTTTCCTACTTGGACAATACATAAGCCACTTAGAGAAATTACATTCTCTACACGTCAGGCAGAGAATCAAAAGCTTTCAGTTTGACCAACGTACAACTCTGGTAATTCACGTTTTGTAACAGCCAGTTCCCATTTCCATTATTCCTGTCTGACCAATAGACTGACAGATGTCTTACTTTAGAGATCCCAAACAGACTATTGGTATCTATTTCACCCACATCTGTTCCTAAATAGCCTTGGCAGCAGGCCACTATGCACTTGGAATTAATTTTAAGTCCTTTATTGCTAACTCTTTCACTGTTTCAATACATCAGTGATTTTTTCCTTATTGCTGCAGTTACATAAAATATTTATAAATTCATATTTTAAATGCCTATCAAGAAGATGATACTATATATACTTAAACTACGCATTGATCTTTACCTCATGATAAAAATATATAGTCAATAATACGCTGACCTCGTGATTGCTCCAGAGATATTTTCTTGTCAGTCAATTAATTTAGAATATTGTATTCAATTACTCATATTAAAAAAAAAAAAAAAAAAAAGTTTTTATCTGACAGGTTTATTACCCAAATAACTCAGTCCAGCCTACACGCTGTCAGTCTGAGAGAATGTGTTCATATACCCTTGAGTCAAGCACAGTAAACACACAACAAACTACACTTATAAAAAGGTTTTCATAATTATCAAAGGCATCCAGGCTTCCCATACCAGTAAAAAACTGAGTCAGTGCTGCTCTTGTTCCGTTTCCTATCTGATATAAATCTGCTGAAAAACTGGGATTGCCACAGAGTTTCCCAGTTGAAAATCTTCAAAAAGATGCTGCAGGCTTTAAGAATGTATCAGGATTAAAGTTTTCATTCACATTCAACAGATAAAAAAAAAAAAACATATTGGAAGAACAGAATAAAAAAAGCTGAACTGTTCCAAAATATACATGTAATACCCACATCCACCACTGCTAGTCCCCTGTATTTTATTAACTTTTAAACTTTAGCCACAGTGAAAAAATACTGTACTCTGAGCATCTCTTCATAAATGCAAATAATTATTTTTCTGTCATTCTGTCAAGTGTATTATCTTCTGGAAATTTCCAAAAATCACAGCTAATACTCAGACCTGTTTTTCATAGAATCACTTAGATTTCTCCGCTGCTGCTTTGCAATAGCATCCAGAATGAGAAGCCCTACAGTTTGAGACTGGATTATTAATGCAGAGAGAGAAGTCTTGCCTTTCCTTTACTTCAGCAATGACTTTTATGGCATAGGAAAACCACGTGGAAAGAAACTAAAGTAAAAACCAGTAACGGCTGCCTGCAAGCTCTGCTTTTCATCCCAGCATCCAATGCATCATTAAAAGCAAGAGACCTGGCAGGTGTCAGAAGGCAGCAGGCTCCTGTGGGAAGGGGCTGAGCTGAGCACCCCCAGGCTCAAACAGCAGCCTCATGGCAGGGCAGCCAGGCCCCACACCGTGCTGCCCCCTCAGCCACCCCCACATCCTCATCCTCAGGCACTGGCCCGCGCCTTGCTTCTGCCCTAGGCTTTGGTATCGCAGAGGACACAGGAAACTTGCGATGGATTGTTCTTATTGGAGCGGGGAGGTAACAAAAACCCTGTAGGAGATCGCTGCTGCAGAAAGCAAGGGGAAAGTAAAGAAGGGAGTTCGCTTGGTAATCACATTGGCCAAAAGCTCCACAGAAGCAGTGCGGCAGGGCAGAACTGTGCTCACATCAGGGTTTACGTGATCAAACCCAGCAAAAGCAGATGTCATGTTCTCGGGAACATTAAGCTGCAGCTCTGAGCTGAAAGAGCCAAGGCGGAACAAGCTGCCTTCTGATGGGAGCCACAGAACTGCGGATGACAAACAAGGACTTCAGCAAGACAGCAGTAATCTTGGCAAAATGCTGAGGTGGAAGGGAAGAGAGCAGAAAGCAACTACCTGGCACTTCTCTGACTTGACTGCCATAGAAGAAAGGTCTTGTCTTAAAACAGGAAGAATTAGTACATACATGACCAAGCAGGAGACACTTAGTGCCAAGTTCAGACCACCTGGCAAAGCATGTTTTCCCTTTTTGTGCCTAAAGTAAATTATATTATGAAACTTTCGGTCTGAAGAAAGTATGCTTAAACTAAATCCCAGGGGAACAGACCACTGAGAGTGACACGTGCTGTTCAGATAGCCATCAGCCATCTCCCATACCTTCACAGCTCAGCCCACGCTCTGCACCGCTGCACTGTGGTCACACAGAACGAGGCAGTCATGGGCGGCTCCTGCAGCACCAGCACGTCCCACACTCACAACACCCCCTGGTAATTGCTACTGAGATACAAGAACATGAGAGAAAAAATATACAAATTCCAAAATCCCTATTTGACCTCTGTGACTGTCAAACAAATACCATCCTGACCTCCAGTGTCCAAGATGGAAGGCAAAACAGACAAGCCCTCCATTGGATCCATCCCTGCGAGGGCAGCAAGCCCAGCACAATGAAATCCTCAGCTCCAACTGAGCTCATCTACAGACACAGGCAGGCATGCACAAAGCTGTGCCAGCCCAAAGAAAGGAGTGATAGGAATTGGCATCTATTTAATACACGTGCAGTAAAAGTCCAAATCCTGGTATAATTGACATCAACTTGTCAGCGCTGTTTAGTTCTGTCATCCACAATATGTTTGACTTTAATCGCAGAGTACTTTCTTATTTTGCAGGAACTAAGACAGAAAATCTCCCCTTGTCTGTGTGAGTAAGCTCAGGGTGAAAAGTTCTTACACAAAGTAGCAGTTTATGTGGATTGGACTTTTCATAGAAAAACAAGAGAACAATGTATTCCCATCCCTGGAAGCATGAAGCAATAGGTATTGAAAATCATTCTTCTTGTTCGTACCTTAAAATCCTTCAGTGGTAACAATTTAAAAACAATCATGGACTAATAATTCCTGATATACAACGATTCAAGCTACATTAAAGTAGCTAGCACATAAAATGGCAATCAAACTAGAGCGTTCCACATGGAACTAAATAATTCGTCAATTACACTTCAGATCACGTACATAGAGACCTGTAGACAGTCCCAAACGGCAAGGAGGAGAGGCTACAGAGTTGTGCATTACTGAAACTGGCTGCACAAAAGGAAGGTCTGTACAAACAGCAGTACAGGCATGGTCAGAACTAAACAGCCCTGCTAAAATGCAGATATTTACGTCTTTGCACAACACAGCATGAATGTGGTTGCACCATTCAGAGGCCAAGAGCCAGCAGCTGCGCACGGCCCCACATTGCTTGGTTTGAGTAGCTCTGGTGTCCCTACATGCTACGTGAAGCGTAACCTCAGCTCTGGTTATTTGAGTACTCCTCCACAGCAGTAGCACCGGAATGACAGCCTTCCACACAGCTCTGGAGCCACATCTTGCCCGAACAAAGCTTTAAGATCCTTCAGAAATAATGCTAAACTGAACTCGGAGTTTTAGGCCTGGAGAAGTTAACTGTGCCCTAACAGAACACAGCTGTGCTGTCTGGAAACCGCATTCCTGAAACACAGCTTTCATTTATCCTTCACGTAAGCACGGGGAGGTCACTGCAGTAAACAGGCACTATTAGGAGTACAAATGCAGTTTTGAAAGTGACTATATGTTTTCAGAGTTGCTAGGTGAAAAAGAATAAAAATAATAATAATTTTTAAAAAAGGCTATCCGTACAAGTTTGGGGAGTGTTTCTTTCCTTCTAAACTTTGGGATGAACTTTGTTTCACTTGACCACATCCTACAACGGCATACCCTCGCGGCACGTCGCGTGTCACAAGGCGCCCCGAGCCCCCGGGGAACCTCTGGGCGAGCCGGTGGCAGCCGATGCAGCAGGACCCCAAGCGCCCTCACCACTCCGCCCGGGTTACGAAGGGGCTACGCAGACACATCTCCTGCACCTCGTATTTCTGCGCCGCCCGCTAAGAAGTAAAGGCTCTTGGCAGGATTAGGTACTTCGGATGCCAGTCGCTCATTGCGCTATGAGCTATTTTATTTTGTTATTTTTATTAAGCACCAGGACAACCCCAGGGGGAGGAGGAGCTCAGAACCCCCTTATAGGCGGCGGTTCGCGGTAACCCCGTGCCGGGAAGCGCCGCTGCCCTGCGAGAACGGGCTCGGCTCGCCCCCTGCCCCGGCCCGACAGCCCCGGCCCGTCCCACCTGCGGGGCTCTCGGGCACGATGGGGCTCCAGCGCAGCCGCCGGGCGCTCAGCACCACGTCGCAGCTCCTCTTGCCGATCTCGAAGATGCCCCTGAGGAGCGGCTCCTCTCCCCGCTCGGCCGGCGGGGGGCTCGCCACCAGCGGGGCCACCCTGCGCCGCCGCTCCTCGGGCCCGGCCCGGCGCTGCGGGCGGAGGAACGAACCCGCGGCGCCCAGCATGGCGGCCGCCCCCCGCCGCGTCCCGCCGGCTGCCAGGGCAGCGCCCGCTCCGCTCCGCCCCCGGGCGGGGCTGCGGCCGCCCAAGGGAGGGCGGCAGGGGACCAGGCTCGGCCCCGGCCCTGCCAGGACGAAGAGCGGCGGCGGCCCCTCGCCACGTCCCGTGGTGAGCGAGGGGCAGGGGGCTGCTGGGCGCCCCTCAGCACCGTGCTGGCACCGCCGGCCCCCTCCGGTTTCTTCGTGCCCAGCTGCTTTTACTTCCCTCAGGAAGGCCACAGAGATGTTCCAGCTGCCCGCGTTCATGTAAGCCCCCTTCTGTGTTGTCACTGATAATGCTATCACCTGGCTTTAGAAAGTGACACGAAAGTGTAAGGGCCCTGTCCTGCTACGAGAGGTCAGGTGCCTCCCAGCTGCTGCCTGTGGCTCAGATAAATCAGGTCAGCACCACCGCAGAACTGCGTCGGCCTCAGTGAACGCCTCAGGGACACGCACACCTCAGGGGGTGCTCCAGCACCACACATCCCTGGAGCATCTCCCGCGGGACAGTGCAGGATGAGTACCTGTGAGGCTGTTGCTCATCCCTCAGCCCCCTGGCTTAAAGGCAGGGGAGGGAGACACACTGCTTTACTCCTTCCCCCTCAGTAAAGGATAGATGTCACTGTTTGCAGGTGTGACAGCTTTACTCACAGATGCTCCAAGATCCACTGGCGACAGTCACATTAGAGCTCCTCTAGCAACCCCAGTTTCTAAGGTGCTTCAGAGCCTGCCAGGACTTAAACCTTGCTGTTTTCCACTGAGTTTTTTTTAGTTCTGAGTTGTATAATGTCATGGTGGCTTACTAATGCATGGGAAAATGCACTTAAGCAGCTTAGTAATCTTATTACAAATACATAGGACTAAAGATAAAACCAAGAAGTAGAGCTTTAAAATAAAAATACTGCCTTTTGCTGACCATGAGTGATACAAACAGCTCAAGCTATGCTGGGATATCCAAGGTTCTTTGTGGTGGTTGTCTCTCTAAAAGAGAAATGCTGTTACAGAGAGGCAAATCTGTCTGCAGACAAACCAGCTGAAAGTCCCATGAGATAGATGATTTCATGACTATAAAGCTGTTTTTTCTTAATAGTTCCATAAAAACCTGTACCAAGTGCTAATTACATAGCCAAGAAGACCATTTAAAGAATTGTGGTACAGGTTTTTGATACTCATTTCCACCTATTACTTTGAGTTTAAAGCATGCTCTGAACATTTGCTAAATACACAACCTGTAAGTGCTTTTGAATTTGCACCAAGCCATTGATTCAGCTTTAATTAAGTAGCCCTGACAAACCTGCCTTTCTGAGTCACATCACATAAAGCTTCTGATTGCTTAAAGCTGCTAACAATTGTCTTATTACAACTTTGTCATTATCCCTTAGATTTCCTTTGTTGAAATATAAATAACTTGACTGCAGAGTAATCAGATAAAGTGTAAACAATTTAAAATGTGCAAACCACAGAAGTTTTGCATAATATTTTTTCCACCTAAAGATGACTAACAAGGCAGGAAAAGCTGCAAGTAAAAAGAAAAAAAAAAAATGCCTTACCAATTTATCACTGGTACAGCAGTAGATGATTCAATTAAACTTGTATCTTGTTTTGGACATCAGTAGTCTCTAATATATTTTCATTCACGTCATTCAAAAAAGCTAAACCATTAAAATGGAGGCACAATTTAAAAATAGATTTAGTTGCATCTATTTTGAGGCAGTATGCTCTTTATAACCCCTACTGTCATTTGTATTTGTTTCTGGGACCATTTATTAGTCTATCCCATCTACACGTATGATATATTGTCACTAGATTTATCATAAGGTACAGGAAAGGATGAGCTAATAATTTTCTTAGAGCCATAAAAAATTGTTCAGAGGAAGAACATTATAGCTCCTAAGGGAGTTGCAACATCCTTCAACTAATGTTTTTGAAAGTTCTAAAACTCCAAATAATGGCAATGGAAGTGTTTTAACTCAGTAACTTAAGATAATAAAATGTAGTAGATTAAAACAAACTAGTAAAGTTGAGAGAATTGCATGTTGCTCCCATTATTTGTTACTATGTGTAAGTCTGGTCACTCTGGGTTTACTAACAAAGTCCTCAGTCCCTGCAGTCCCTTAAGTAGGAGGCAGACCATTTTTCCTGGAGAAACACTGTTATATGCAAGTGGTACATACTATATAGATATATACTGTATATCTATGTCTACCTTAAAGGAGGCTGTAGTGAGGCAGCGGTTGGTCTGTTCTCCCACGTGCCTGGTGACAGGACATGGGGGAATGGGCTAAAGTTGCACCAGGGGAGGTTTAGGTTGGATATTAGGAAGAACTTCTTTACAGAAAGGGTTGTTAGGCACTGGAATAGGCTGCCCAGGGAAGTGGTTGAGTCCCCATCCCTGGAGGTCTTTAAAAGACGTTTAGATGTAGAGCTTAGGGATATGGTTTAGGGGATGATTTGTTAGTGTTAGGTCAGAGGTTGGACTCAGTGATCTTGTAGGTCTCTTCCAACCTGGATGATTCTGTGATTCATTTTACTTTTTGAGTATCACAGTTTTCAAATTGTTATATTGAATTGGGAGGAAAAAAAAAAAAATAGCCCAGCAACATTTGAACCATTTTTACAAAGCTACTACTACTATTTTCACTTGTAGAACTTCCTTGTCCTTTCATGTTAAAAGGGTTGTGTATATTGCTGATCCCATGTAATATCCTGGGTCCCATTTTAGATTAAATGAGATACAAGACAGTAAACCTGTAGCTGTAATTGCACAGTAGACAGGCAAATGCCAGTCTAGTATACACCACTGAACCTACATGTAGGGCCCTGGTTTGTTCTACATCTTAGAGCACAGACAGAATTTGGGAGCAGAGCATACAGGTACTTCTGATGGCAGAATGAAAAGGACACCTGGAAGTACTGTATTCCACATCAGGAATAGGGATGATACAGAAGATTTTGAAAGTTGCTCAGAGCAGCTAGTTTTGTTATTGCCTACTTTCTCATGTGCATTTTGATTCAAATACAATAGATAAAAGAACGTAGATACACAAGAAGTCCTATTTACCTCTAAATAAGGAGTACATTTAAAGACATTTGACATAAGAGTCCTTCAAATTAATTTTGCAGCTCTTCAGCCTTCAAAAGCATTCCGGTATTTATAAATATTTAGTGTTTTCCAGACAAAGTAACTATCTTTGAATTTCATGTACATCCTTCAGCTTTAGGGTGACCAATTATGCAGCACACAAGGACATCTAGTTCATCAGCAGTTCTGTATATGACAGAGCTTTTTTCCTCCGGTGATAATTACAGAAAAACATGTACTTTTACAGTATACCAGGTATAAAACATCATAGAACTGTGTCCACAAAACAGTTTTGTTGAACATTTTAGTCTGAAGCCATGCTGCTCCATTTTACTTTAGAGCCAGTAGAGCTGCCTTAGAAACTTAACACATTTATGTTTTTTAAACAGATGGCTCAAGTAAAAGTAGAAGGAGCAGGAAGGAGGAGGGCACCACAGGAAAGGAAACAAGGCCACTGCCAGGGCACAGCAAGGGCTAGCTTCTCCTGGGGGTTAGGGAGCCAGGGAGACACCAGGGTGAGCACAGCAGGGCTGTTCTGGGCAGGAACCATCACACAGTACCTGAGCAAGGCCACCCAGGGGAGGGTGCCAGCTGAAGCACAGATCACTGGCAGGCTCACTGTGAAGAGGCAGGGCTGAGGCCAGGGCAGGACTTCAGACTGCATGCCTGGCTCTGCACCAGCAGCAGGGCTTGGCACCAGTCAGGGCTGTGACTGAACTGGAGACCAGCATCTTACAGCATCTCTGAGGTAAGAGCCCTCTAGGATGAGCTTAAATAACTATTGGGCAGGTTGCAGGTGGTACTGGTCAGGGCAATTAAGGCTAGTTAGTGCCCTCAGTGCCCTGGAAGCTGAAATCAGCAGAGTGCCAAGGAGCAGGAAGGGCAGGGGCCCAGTGTCCCTGAGAGTAGGGCCATGTGTAGCCAGGTTCAGCCAAGAGCCCAGATGGCCGGGCACATCCATTGCTTCAAGGCAGGTCCAACATCAAGCTGGGAAGCAGAGTCAGTGGGGGCAGGCCTGGTGGCAGCAAACACGGTCAGTGCCAGTCCGGCAGCCACCAGCGGAGTCTGTAGTGACAAGGCAGGTCCAAGGTCAAGCCAGGATATGAAGTCTCTTTGTCAGGTAGGGGAGGCCTTTGTGGTTTCTCAAAGCTGGTTCTCTGTAGACTTGGACCCAGAGGGGACACTGCATGTCAGGGTGCTGGCCTTGAGGACACGCAGCTAAACAGAGATGATCCTTAACTAACAGCATTCCTCACTATATAAAAGAAGTTATCTCTCGCTGTGCTAAGGAGCAGTGGGAGTCTCAGAAATCTCTTCCAGGAGAATGTAGTGAAGGGAGGAAGGAGAAGAGGTTGGATAGGAACATAAAGTGAGGGAAGTATGGGTACTGATTACTGGAGGAGAGCAACCAAGTAAAGCAAGCTATTGCAAAATAAATTCTCTCCCTCAAGACAAGGAGAAGAAAAATAAAATGAGGTGAGAAATTGAAAGGCCAGTTTTTGAATCATGGATGGTATGATATTGAAGTTAGGGAATGGGAATTAAGAAGAGATGAGAGGAGGCTGTGAGGAAAATACCCGTTGCCCACTCTGGAGAATTTGACTGTATGTTTCTGGTAGCTGACCTGTTTCAGCTATGAGTAGAGAATTGTTCTGGAGAAGTCTGAACTTTGAGATTGGCAGCATGTCCTTGTCTGGTGTTTTTCTGGCTACAGGGTCTGTCTGTGCAATGAAGGTTTAGTGTGTAGTCAGTTATACTTTAGCTTTTCATTTCCAAATATTAGCTCTTCTTCTTGCCTTGCTCCTCTAGAAGCAATGTGTTAGAAATATCATCATTGGTTCATCTCTGTTGTATTGGTTTTCCTTGTCTTCAAAGAAGAGATATTAAGCAGAATATCAAGCTTTTTAAGTAAATGAAGTCATAAATTATTTTTTCTGAAGAAAAAAATAGTGGCAACAGTCTGTTACTATATATCATTCTGTATACCTGAAAAGGAGAAGGAAATCATCTGGGGAAAAAAAAAAAAAAAAAAAAAAAAAAAAAAAAGTCTAAAGTTGTAGAGATGGACAAGTTGGTTTAGGACAGATGTCTGAAAGAAAAGAACAAGAAAGAATGAAAAGATTGTGCAGGGATGGAGTCTGAAGTGTAGGTCATTCCCAAGAGCATCAGGAGCTGAAACCAATCTTAATTAAAAATAAAATAAAGAGGAAAATGTAATAATGGAAAGGAATATAATACAAGATTTTATTCACCAGAGGACATTTTTTTTTCTTTCCACTAAGGTTGATAATACTTTCTTTTAAGATAATGAAGTTTTAATACGAATCTTCTGTTGTTCTGTCACCAAAATGTTAGCAAATAGTGTATAATGTAATTTCTTCTATTTTATTTCATATGAAATGCGGTAATTATGCTGCAAACTGCTACAGTCTAGGAAACTGTAAGGCAGGGCTGGAAGTCTATGTTTTACATACCCTGTAGGCAACCTAAATACTTAAGCGAATGCTTTGAGAGCATTGCCAGTTTTAATTTTGTATTGCATAGCTTCTGACAGTTTGTTAAATACATATATGAATTATTTAAAAAACACTTATGTACATATTTAAAGAACAGTCTATTTGTAGGTCTTCAGATCACTGGTTCAATATGTATTCATGTTAGATGTTTTTCAAGACTTTGTAATTTGGGTTCTTCAGCTAAGGAATGAGTGTAGAGTATTTGTTAAGTCCTGAAATAATTACTATACGATCTGTCTCGGTGAATAGAAGCAAAGAACAGTATCTGCATGCTTTCACTGATGGTTCACCAAGCAATTTTTGATTTCTGTGAATTCTTCCTGAACAGAAATGTGTGAGAATTGAGAGATTATTACTCTATGTGCTGTATATACACACAATACAAGTGGACTGCAGCTCTGAAATTTCTAAATCTGATAAGGTTCTTCATTGTGAAGAAGCACTGCACTGTTAATAACCCTTTCTTTCCAAGAGGAGGATTTTATATTTATTATATTTTTTAATATGTCAAAAGCCACCATTCAGGTCAGGGCAAATCTGTTTTTGATGAGCTACAATGCTGAAATAATTGCAGGAATTGGCACACTTGTGGATGTGACCCATCATAGCTGGGGCCTTGGCAGTGCCACAGTCAGCAAGGACCAGCAGCCCCCCAGTCCTGGCCTGTTGCTTCAGAAAACCCAGAAGGGCAAAGCCATGGGCTGTGAGCGTTGTGGCACACTGCTCCTTCAGAGATGGCCGCGGTGCCTTCTTCTCGAGCGTGCACCAAGAGCAGAACAATTTCTGCTGTCAGAGAAGCATGGCGGAAAGAAGAAGGGGAAGGCCACTTGTCCCAAAGAGCTGCAAAAACAGCGTTCTAGGCCTCCGCTGGATTACCCAGCGTGGGGGATGAGGGATGAGTCAACCCCTCGGTTTCCTCCGCATGAGGAAGTTAGATAATCCCACTATAGCTTTAGTTAATTAGAGATATGTTCATAAGAGAGGAACGGTGTGAGTAATTCTTTCCTTTGAAAGAGACCTTGATAGACCTTCCTGTGGGAGTCATGAGCAGAGGTTTCAGGATTTGGGCTGATATTAGCAGTAAGAAAAAATAAATATCGTGGAGGCATCAATCAGGAGCAGCATCGGAGGGGGGGGGGGCGGGAAGTAAAGATCTCCAATATTTTATAAGTGGAAATAAAAAACAACCCTAAACTAATTGAAATAACAAAACTCACAAGTGATTTGTAAAGTGGAGCCTCCAGTTACCGAAATGCCTAATTAATTTTGCTTATTAGGTTGCTCATAACATTAAAATATTATTTCCTCTAAAGTATTGCTATGGCAGACACTCAGCCCTAGATCTCTTAAGTGAATTGCATTGGCTAGCGGAGTTGAATTTCGTTATTAAGTATGGAAAAAAAAAAAAAAAAAAAAAAAAAAAAAAAAAGGAAAGAAAGAAAAAGGTAATTGAAAAGGTTTCTTGTGGCTTGGAAATGCCTTCCAAATATTCATTAAATATTTAAGCGACTAAATTCGCAGAATATGTTCCCGACATTGGCACTGGTTCTGCGGTATTCCTCTCGTCAGATGGAAGTGGCGCGTGTTGTGCGGAGCGCATTCATGCATAACCAATATCATTTTCATAAATTAAAACCTCCCCTGCAGAAGGAACATCTGTGCCCGCCTTTGAATAAAGACGGTGGCACGCCAGTGGCCCCTGTCCGACCGCAAGAATCCCCGAGCGGCGGCGGCCGGGGGCCGAAGGGCTCGCCCAGCCCGGCCCGGCTTCTTCCGACGGGCCGAAAACCGACGGCCGCGTCCCGACCCCGGCCACCGGGGCCACCCGGGCCACCGCTCCGGGCGAGGCGATGCCGGGGCCGGCGACCTGTTGGCAGTCGCTGCTGCCCGCCGGCGAACGCGCTCCTCGGCCGCGCAACCGGCCCCGAGGCCCCCCTCCCTAATCCCGTCCCCTAAATCCTCCCCCCTCTTCCTCCTCCTCCTCCTCCTCGTCCCCGCAGCCGTGAGCGTCTGGCCCCAGCCCCGCGGGGGAGGGGAAGAACGCGGGTCCCGCTCCCGTGCCAGTCTGTTGTTTTGAACGCCAATTTTATTCTACAAATAATAAAGTGGTGCACCTTTCATGAGCTATCCCAATAGAACAATAATCCCATAGGAATTACACTAAGAAAAAAAAAATCACATTGAAGGAGAAATGCAACATTCGACCAAATGTTCAATACTATGTTGTTGCAAAAGGACGGATGTTCGCTAAAACCCCAGTGTGCATTACACCATAATATACAGGATTACAAACAAAATTACAGTACAGATTGATTCCAGTTGAACCAGCGTTACATTTCAAACAGCACTTATTCTGGACTGCATTGTACATGCAATAGCTATTGTTCTAATTACGGATTAAATGGTTTGAATTTGTTTCAAGCTACCGTACTAATCGACTACAATAGGTATATAGCCCAACTTCAACAACCTGATTAGTTTTAGGTTCCAATTCATAAGATGAACATATGACAACCACGGATCGTGTGAATATGTATAAAATCATGCATTTATATCGTCCGGAAACATTAACATCTTCAAGTTCTCTTCAGAAGAAAAAAAAAAAAAAAAAAAAAAAAAAAAAAAGAAAAAAGAAAAAACCACCACGGAATGCAGAGGGGTTCAAGGACTAAAAAGAAACAGTGCAAATTGTACGTGATAGTCAAGCAGCTTTTGATTTAAAAGGGTGTTGGCATTTGCTCATAATATTTATATACAAGTTTGTGCAAGTCATGTGTTGAATTGATATGTTTTAATAGAAAATAAGTCTCTCGTTCTTATATCTTCTCAAGAGCTAGGGATCTGGTTCTTATCGTCGGGGGAAAAGGAACAAAAAGAAAAGAAAAAAAAGGAAAAAGTAAAAAAAAAAGACCTTTGTTGAAAAAAAATTAAAATATTTTTCTTTTCAATAATTAGCTCGGATTGCGCTTTTTGTTTTTTGTTTTTCTGTAACTATTCGAAAGGAAAGAAGTGCTAAGGCAACGTAACTTCTCTAAGCACTTTTCTGCTGGTTTAAATTAGTTAAATTATTTTGTATAAATTAGATATAATTCTACCTTTCCAGTATGTATAAAAATCGATGAAGCTGCATGGTTTAAAATAGGAAATTCACGTTATAAAAAGTCATTAAAAATTCTGTACAAAATCACAACAAAATAATTCGGCATGGGAAAGGTAACACGTAGGAAAACGTTGGTTGAAAAATAGAGATCTCCGATATACTTCGTAATTGGCCCATCGCTAGGTTAAAAATTGCATAGATCCTGATTATTGCTTGCGGGGTCGGCGGCCCGGGCGGGGGTCAGTCGTGGAAGATGGCGTTGAGCGGGGCGCTCAGGACCCGCTCGTGGGGCGGGGGGGGCTCGTAGGGAGCCCCCAGGCCGTCCAGGGGCAGCTCGCAGCGGGCGGCGGCGCCCGAGAAGACGGCGGCGGCGTGGCCGGGCGCGGCGGCCAGGGAGGCGGCGGGGTAGTGCACGGTGAAGGCGTAGCCCTTGTCGAAGTCGGCGGCGGGCTCGTGCTTGAAGGAGAAGTTGCCGTTGATGCTGAGGGGCGGGCTGAGCGGGCCGTCGAAGGCGGGGCTGGCGCCGTCGGGGAGGCCGCCCTCGAAGAAGGGCTCGAGCGCGGCGCCGTAGGCGTGCGGCGGCTTGAGGTGGAAGAGGTGGGAGCTGTCCATGGTGCCGTAGGGCGGGCTGGGCAGCCCCGGCGACTGGTACGGGTAGGGGGGCGCCGCGAAGGGCGCCCCGGCCGCCGGCATGTGCGGCGGCGCGTCCGGGCTCTGCTCGGGCAGGAAAGTCCGCGGGTTGAGCTGCAGGCAGCCGGCCACCAGGTTGGTGGTGGGCTGCGACAGTCCCTTGCACAGGGTCTGCACGAAGGAGACGAGGTCCGGGCTCTTTCCGGAGCGCAGGATCTCGGAGAGCGCCCAGATGTAGTTCTTGGCCAGGCGCAGCGTCTCGATCTTGGACAGCTTCTGCGTCTTGGAGTAGCAGGGCACCACTTTGCGCAGGTTGTCCAGGGCCGCGTTCAGCCCGTGCATGCGGTTGCGCTCCCGGGCGTTGGCCTTCATGCGCCGCAGCTTGAAGCGCTCCATGCGCGCCTTGGTCATCTTCTTCTTCTTGGGGCCCCGCCGCTTGGGCTTCTGCTCGTCGTCCTCGTCGTCGTCGTCGTCCTCCTCCTCCTCGTCCAGCTCATCCTCCTCGTCCTCCTCCTCGCCGTTGCGCAGCGGGTCCTCCTCGGCCTCGGCGGGCAGCGCCTCCAGGTCCTCCTCCTTCTTGTCGGCCTCGTGCTCCTCGTCCTGCGAGCTGAGGCACTCGTCCGCCCAGCCCGGGGGGCCCTGCGCCGGCGGCTCGCCCATCAGCCCGCTCTCGCTGTACGACTTGGTCATGGCGAGCGCCTGCCTGCCGGGGGACGGGGGGACACAAGCGCCGTGTCAGCAGCGGGAAAGGCACCCGGGGACGCGCGTCCCGTTACACAACGCGCCGGGCGGCTTAAGCCGATTACGGTCCGGGGGGGGCGACACCGCCGGGCACCTGCCCTGCCTCCCTCCCCGCCCGCCCCGACGGCGCCCGCCGCCTCCCGCCGGGGCTCCCCGCGCCCGGCCCCCGGCTCCCCCGCGGGAACAGGTGCGGGGCCGGCCCCGCTCCCCGGGCGGAAAGACGCGGGGCGGCGGCGGGACGGACGGGGCACCCGCACGGCCGGTCCGGTGACAAAGCCCCCCTCCGACGCCGCGGAGCGCTGCCCCCCGTTACCTCCGCTCGTCAGCCGCTGCGGCGCGGCGCCGGTCGCATAACCCCGCCGCTGCCGGCGCCCGCTCCCTGCCAGGGCGCCGCGCGTGTTTCCGCGGGGCGCAGCGCCGGCCGCCCCGGTTAT
>CM021771.1:13411066-13444703 GCA_011076525.1 Nettapus auritus
CTTGTTTTGCTCCCGAATCTTTTTCCCTTTTTCTTTTTCCCTTTTTCTTTTTCCCTTTTCCCTTTTCCCATTTTCCCCCTTTTTCTTTTTCCGTTTTTCTTTTCCCCTTTCCTTTTCCTTCCTTTTCTTTTTCTTTACCTGTTCACTTTTTCGTTTTTTCTTTTATCTTTTTTCGTTTCCTTTCATTTCTTTCATTTTTTCCCTTTCCCGTTTCCCATTTTTTCTATTTTATTTTTTCTTTCCATTTGTCTTTTTCCATTTTTATCATTTTATCCTTTTTTTACTTATTTATTTTTCTTTTTTTTTTAACTTTTTTTTTTTTTTGGTCTTCTTTTGGTTTGTCTTCCTTTTTTTCTTTTATTTCTTTCTTTTTTTCATTTCTCTTTTCCCCTTTCCTTTATTTTCTTTTCCCTTTTTCCCTTTTCTTTCCCCTTTCCTGTGGCTCTGCCCCCGCCCCCCGCGGCGCGACACGCGAGCCGCACGCGTCCCACGCGAGCTGCGCCCCCCCGGCCGCCCCCAGGGCTCTGCCCCCCTCGCCGGGGGCGCAGCCGGGGCCGGGCACTGGCTCGGGGGAGGAAGAAGAGCCCTGGAAACGCCTTGCGGCTGTCCGGAGCGCCGGAGCCGCTCCCGAGGAAATCTCCTGGGTTTGCGGCATTATCTTAATTAAGATAATTGATTCATATTGCACCTGCGAGAGTGCGGGGAAAGGATGCGTCCCCAAATAGCTCAAAGCTATTGGAGACGGGAAGACGCGCTGTGATTTAGCGAGTGATTTACTGCCTGGGCGGCGCGGCCGGGCCGCGCTCTGCGCTCTCCCTCCCCAGGCAGGCACAGCCCCAAGGATCCTAAAAACAACCCGCAACCAACCCGAGGTGCCGCCGCCGCTCCCCCCGGCCCCGCTCCGCACGGCTGGAAAAGGGCGAGCGCGGCACTGCCCGCCCGGGGGTTGCCCCGCGCCCCTCTGCGGCCGGGAGCCGGGAGGAGGGAGGGGAGAGAAGGGAGGGCAGGGGGCCAGGGAGGGAGCCCCGGAGCCGGGGGTGTCCGGGGGGAGCGCGGCTCGGGGCCGGGAGCCGGGCTGGGTACGCCCGCACCGTGCCTGCTGCTCCCGGGGAGGCGCGCGGCGGTGCTGGAAAGCGGTGGTAAATTTTTTTGTTTCTTTTTTTTTTTTTTCCGTTAGATAAAGGCTGTCGTTGTTTTAATTCTATAAATGTGAACTTCTATTTAGTTAATGGAAAAGACGTCGCCACCAAGGTTTAATTATCAGCTTTTTAAATGACTGTTTTAGGCAAGCACACACAATTATGAAATCACAATAGATTTAAAATATCGTTCAAATTGATTAAAAAAACAAAAACAAATCAGAGAAGTACGTACCATTAAAGCAAATGTCTAAATCGTGTCGGTAGGCCAGCTACCGCTTGAGCTCGAGTTTAAATAACATCAACAGCCTCCGCTATTGGTGTCAAACCACCTCTGTTATTAGGAAAAAGGATTCTTATCAGGCGGGATTTAGATGCTGTTATAACTGCAAAATCTAATTATTTTTGATCCAGGCATTTACCCCCAGAGTCCCACCTTGTTTAAATAAAGTGTTTTCTTTCCTCTTGAACAAATGCATTTCCATTTGAATTAAATATTGATAATTTGACCTTTTAGTTCCTTTAACTAATCAAAAGGAAAAAAAAAAATCCGAATGTAGATCCTAGAGCCTTGCCCTAGTGGGTCTTTCCGCTTGAATAGACACTGAGATTAAATGAGTCAAACTTCCTCTTTCATTGCACTCTCTTTGCACTAATTGCTTATGCAAAAATGCAGATTTGTATTAATTAGTAACTCCGCTGATTAGTTCGGTGGTATTTTCACGTAATAAATCATGCCGCAGACACGATTTTTGGCACGTCCCCAGTAGTGGCTCAGGATGCAATAAGTTTTCCATATTAAATAAAATCTTAGACTAAATCTACCTTTTCGTCGCAGGTACACTGTGTACCACCTGCTGTATGCACCTGCTACGGGAAATTACCTTCTGTCCCTGGCAAGCCTCTTTCCCTTCCTTAATAATGCAGTATTCTTCACAGGGTGTAGACTTTAAAATGTGAATCATGAATCACAGAATCAAACAATTAGATAAATCTGATGTTATTCTTAACCCTTTCATATGAATAATGCTCATTTTTAAGGGTATGAAACCTATTTAAGATGCATCAGATACAGATTTTGTTTTTCTTTTCCTTCCTCTGCCCTGCTATTGGAGCTCCTTTTACAGCACCATTCCCTGCGTTGCCTGACTTACAATGCAGAAAAACATTTTTTTTCTAGTTTCTTCTCCTTCTTTGAGTTGCAGAGACTGGCCTTTTACAAGCAGGACACTGTTTAGCTGGTGTTTGTGTTGGGTACAGAGGCCTCAGCAGAAAGAAGGCTCCACAGCATCAGTCGTGGCATCTACACATTACTGAAAGTGTCCCCACTTGCCTACATCATGAAGGCAGCGTGAGGCTCTCCAGAGTACACACAAGCTGATGTGGCCGGTGTCTTAGATCTACAGCTGAAAAAATCTTTCCAAATTCTTTCCCAAATCACCCCAGATAGTACCTGTCTGCCTGTTCCCCTCAGACGGGGTTGTCTGTGCTTCACAACTTTTCCCAAGCCAGTTAGCACAACAAATACCCCTGCCAGCTCAGCCCTTGGAAAGAAGAATAAGAGCTTCCAACTGAATACAAAAGAAGCAGACACTGGTGTCATTTCTATGTAGGTGACAATTTTAGGTGCAGATCCTAAGAAACCTTTGCCTTGCTCCTGCCAGCCTCCCCCTTGTGTGCAAGACCGCTGCTGGAAACAAGCCCGCAGGGTCTGGCCTTTGGCCCCCAGTCTAACCAGTGCAATGGGGTGGAAGAGCAGCACGCACAGGTGCCAGCAGATTATCCAAAGCTTTGCTGAGATTAAAATCTTGTCTCAATATGAGTTATTGCATATTGTCTAAATAGAAATCTCCTTAGTGGTGGCTTTAAAAGGTCTGCTTTTGTTTTCCCCTGAGAGAAAATCATGGTTGAACCCCAGGCTATACACGTAATAGCTTGCACATCCATTCCCTATGGCCAAGTGAGCTGAACATTTTGCAAAAATTTGCAGTTCCTAGCAAAAAAAGCTCGGTTTGTTTAGTGTTCCTTTCTTCAAGAGAGAAAGCAAAAGTCAAAACACTCTTACTGCGCTACACTAAAAATGATCCTGATTAATTTCAGAACATAGTTACTTATTTTAGCTACATCCCAAGAACAAAACAAGGAAGGTTAAATCAATGATTCAGTGGGATGGAAAAAGAGATTCAAATAATCATTAAATCTTATTACATAATGCGGCTTTGTTTTTACCTCTCAGAGTGAGTTCACACCTGGGTTTGGGCTTTAAGTGCTCCACAGCGAGCTGGGCATGATGGAGAATCAATCACTTTCCCATCACAGCACAGTGCAGCCTCGACATCTGGAGAACCAAACCAGTCAAATGAAACACTTGCTAAGCACTGCAAGTGTATGTGGGGATATTCTCCATTTCATTCAGCGCTGCGTTTTGAGTGGTTGCCTTCCTAAGCCATCCCTGTCATCACCCCCAAGTTACCCCCAGAAATGCCACTGGCATTTCACAGCAGTGCAGGACACTCCCAAGAAAGTGTGTCGTCACACGTGACAGCTCCTCAGCAGTGCTAGTGCTGCATGGCATGTGTGATGGAGTGCAGAGGGGACTAGTGATGCTTGCATTGTTGCTCCCAGCAACAATCAGCCCATGTTGTAGTTGCTATTATCCATGGTCCAAACTCTGTCACAGAACAGCGGTCTGCAACTGAAGGAGCAACTCCATGCGGTCATTTGGTAGTCAGCAGGGAGAGGTCCTGAATGCAGCGCTTCAGCCAAGGCTCCAGGAGAGAGCAGACTTCAGAGGTGCAGGGGCTGAAGCACGTGTCACCAGG
Source organism: Nettapus auritus (assembly GCA_011076525.1). NCBI lineage: Eukaryota > Metazoa > Chordata > Aves > Anseriformes > Anatidae > Nettapus > Nettapus auritus. The sequence goes on from CM021771.1 coordinate 13,415,028, forward strand.
CACACAGACACTTCTCTCCTGTGCCCAGGAAGACCTTTCATAGCCCCCTGTGGTGACTCCTGCCCAGGAAAGCATTGCTATTTGCTAGTCATCTTCTGAGGCCAGAGAAAAAGCATGTCCTGGAAAGCACACTCTCATCTGCCTTAGTCCTTCTGTCAGAATTTTCTTTTTGCTGATGAGCCTTTGCTTGGTTTATGTGGATTCCCAAGAGAGGAAGAACATGCTGGTAAATCACTGTCTTTCCTCCACAACTGAGCTCCAGTTACATGCCACTATGGTAATATAAATATTTACTCATTTTGTCCCTCTTCACCCTTGTAAGAGGATAAGAGCATCTGGCCTTTTGTTAGAGTCTATTGTCAATTTGCTGGAGCATCCACTTGTTTGTGCTCACTCGTACAAGAACACATAAATAACCTTCCTCTCCTCTGTTCTGCAGAGCACAGCCACTGCTGAAAGTAGGTGTTAAACCAACCCTTTTAACGGGAGTGGAGAACTCTTGTCTGATGGCGTGCGGAGCTGTGTTTGCCTGTACAAAGCACAAGGCAGTGGAAAGCAAATCTATGATTTTTGCATTTCCATAAATTTATCCTGACACTTCATGTAGCACTTGCTACAATCTTGTTGACGACACAGAAAACCTCAAAACCAGCAGCAGGGCAATGGAGAAACAGATGTAGCATCTTTTCAAATTGACTGGAAGTGTAGTGGAAGCAAAAACTATAGATCTTACCAGTACGATGTATTTCTAAAGATCTAGTTCACACTGTCATTTGCAGTCCTTCTGCATCCATCTCATCTTTAGACAGACTAGTGCTCTGCAAAGCTATCAGTAAATAGAATGACCATGTATTCTTTCTGAAGTTAATTTAAAGATTTAAGTTGTCCATGTTGATTTTGACTTAGAGTGAGAAATCTCATTTAAGAAAAATTATATTATTCCCTCTAGAATTAAAAAGCAGCTTTTTTTTTTTTTTTTTTTTTTTAGTATATGTATTACTTTAACTACTGGAAGGTTCAAAGTTCAAATAGCAAGAATTTCTCAATAAAATTTTATTACTTTGATATTATATTCTATTTCCACTATATTCCAAATTATACTTGTAAAGAATTAAATGTAGGTATAACTAGAGTCTCTGCAATTTCAGTTGGTGTCAGCTATATAATCAAGTCCATAGGTAATTTATAGCCCTTTTTCCACTATCCATCCACAAGTAGTTAAAAGTTTATTAGGTCTACTTGATTTCAGATTACCTGTTGAAAGTTTGGGGCAGCTCATTCAATAACTAATGTGAGCCAGGGCATGTAGGAGCTCCAATCTCCTCTGTCAGAGCCGCAGAGCAGGTCTGTAGGTCCATCGGCAGCAGTGCTGCTTTCCCATCCTTCGGTGAGAGGCTTTGTTCCGAGAAAACCAGCCTGCCTGTGACAATGTAGGTGCATACTTAATGGCAGGCATGCAAGGGATCTTAGTAAAACCAGGGTGATTGCTTGCACATCTCCCAGCTCACAAATCTACAGAGCTACAAGCAAAGCAGTATCTCACTGAGCTTTTGAAATGGGTAAGCACTCAATGTTTGCTGCCTTCTCATGTGCAGACAAATTTAACAGCTTGCTGCTGCTCAGAGAGGGAGGGCTCATTCCCTCCACCTCCTCTTCCATCTCTCCCTTTCCTTTGCTCTAGGAGCAACCTGCTCCACCTCGTGAGGCAGATCGGTGCCGGTGTGACTGAGCGCAGGGAACTCCTCACCACTGCAGGAGTTACAGCTCCTGGCAGGTGCGGGGCGAGGGGCAGGAAGCGCAGCTGGGAGCAGAGCAAGGAGACGGAGAGGTGGGGAAAGGGGTGGAGGAGCCTCTTGCTTTTTCTGCTGTAATGAGAAGTTACCCTGAGTTGTTGTGTCTTGGGCAACTGAGCCATTTTAGCTGTTTTCTCCTTTTTGCTAAAGTATCCAGGACGGATCTGATCAAGTGATTGGCAGGCTAGATGAACCTTTGATCTGGTCCAGTATGAGAATTATTCTCTTCTTCTCCTTGTTTTTAGAAACTAGTCAGTGGCAGAAGGTAACTCCTGCCATTCCCAGACTCATGATCCCTGAAACACTTTCAGTGAGGCTGAAGTCTCCCTGGACGGCTTAAGCCCACTTCATCCTATGCACTGCACCATCCATCTGTAATGCGTTGCCTTCAGCCTCCGAGTTCACCCTCGTGTGTCACTGCCTGCTGGTCCTGCCTGAAGGACAGGCGGCACAAGGCTGCTTAGATCTACATTCTTAGTTTGAAGAGATGGTAGCCTTTATTCGTGTGGTAGCAGCATTGTTTGAGTCAGAAACCAAGCTAACAAATTCCACAGGGAAGAAAATGTCTGCCAAGATGTTTTTTTTTCACAGCAGCTTGGAAAAGTTTCTGTAAAAAGAATGACTAAGTGATATTTGGAAAGAAACGTGCAGGAGCTGGTGTCAGACTCAGAGAAGCTGATCCTCAGGATCCATCCCTGATGGCACATGACTTTTATGCATCTCTGCAGCTAACTCCTTCCAAGGTGCAACCAGCATGACCAATACACAATCACTTTCAACTGTCTTATGTTTTGACTGAACTGGTTATGATCAGAAGCTTGTTTCTAACCACCTTAATGTTACCAACTGAATACAAAAATTAGTATTTTGTGCAAGTCCTTTCTATGAAGAAAGTCTCTTTACTTCAAATGTCCAGAATTGCTGAATAAATCTCATGTTTAGCACAATGAACTTAATCGTGCCTTTTTAAAAAATTTGTTTCTAGTTGAATGCAAGAGAAGAAGCCTTCATTTCTCTGCATAAAGGTGTAAATTGGAAATAGTATTCTTGACTGTGATGTGAGATTGTTTACAAGGAACTTAAAAAAAGCCTTCAATGAGATATAGGCATTAGAATATGAGATGTAGTGAGAAAATAGATTTGATCAAATATTTTGCTTCATAGAGACAGTGGAAAAGGAGTTGAGCACCTGTGCAGAAGTTGGCTTTGGCGCGTTATGCAGTGGCGGGGAGATGAATGGCGATGAGGGCAGCGCTGCGCAGATGCGTGGGAGGGGTGGGGGAGGCAGTGAAACAAGGTAACTTTGAGCCATTTCTCCGCTCATTTAGCTACTGCACTCCCAATCAAATTTCCACATTTATTAGGGGAGATGAAGAATGTCTTCAATTTATACCAGCTGCTGGTTGCCTGACGCAATTAAAATATGCAGAGAGGTACCACGGTGCTCTGCGGTCTGCAGGGCACAGCCTGCAGTGCGGATCTGCGCTTGGCCCTGTGCTGGGGGAACAGGACCAGCAGCAGCTTGCCTCCCCTCCGGCCTCTGTAGCCATCGGAGCTCTGAGACTAGTGCTGGCGACTCCAGGCTTGTCATCCAGGACAAGCCACGTCAACCCATGCACAGAGCAGGGTTTTCTCTATGGGCTCTTGATTCTGGTCTGGAATAGCAGTAGTAACCACAGCATGAACACCTTTTTCTCTCCACCATCATCCTCGATTCATCTCAACTCATATATATCCCTAAAGACAGCACAGAGGTTCCTGTACAACTGGCAAATGATGTGGTGGTAAAAACCCTCTCTCGCTTCCTTCTCTTTTCTCCTTCGCAACATTTGTTTGGTTTCTCTGGCAGAAAATACAGGGAAGTCCTGTTGCTGTGTACCAAATAGAGCAAATATTTGTGAGATAATGAAAAGAAGCAAACTAACTCCCTCTAAAAATCTCTTTTCATTTTTGTATTTGTTTGCATGAATATCTTTCTCACACATATTCTAGAAGTGAAATGGCAATGCTCCATGTGCTCCATTTATGTGTTCATAAGTAAATTTGTATATATATGTGTATATGTGTTGATGGATAACAATGTACATGTTCATGGCTATTAGTATCCTTCATTATTTACATGTTACTATAGCTTCCAAGGAAGCTCCATCAGAAACTAGGACCTTACCATCTTTACTATTATAAATGGAAAATTAGAGGTAATCTAATCTGTTACTTCAAGACCCAGCTACTGCAGAAATATGCTGGCAAGCTGAACGATGACTGTTATAAATCAGCAAATAATATGTACGGAATTGTATGTTGTCTCAGAAAACTCAAATTCACAAACTGGCTTTGAATTTGTGAATATATAAAATAATGCAAAAGGTACCTCTCCTGGATAACATCTTTTTCAAGGAAACACTTGTGCAGGGTTTTTTGTTTGTTTGTTTCTTTGTTTTTCCTGTTGTTTGTTTGTGTTTTCCATTTAGCTCTCAAGCAATGGTGGTGAAGACTCTAAAAGTCAAACAACTACCGTACCTAGTGAATGTCATCTTTTTTTAGCTTGTCTACAACCTACACATTTTCATTTTCTCAAGTCTTTTCATTAACTACAACACTGCTGAACTTCTTTCAAATACAAGAGTTTATGAGCAAAAAGGATGCTACTGAGAAGGTTTCACAATGGCTGCTTTCTGATGGATAAGCAGTTCACTTTGAACAGAACTGAAAACATGCAGTTCTGCAACATCTCATGGAAACATGCTTTTGAAATACTAGAAAATACAAAGGATTTTCTAGTGACATAAAAAAAAAGAAACACTTTTAAAAGTGATGCTTAGTAAATATTTAAAAAGATATTCTTGGTTTCACAGTGGATTTCAGTAAAAATAGATTTGTGTCTTACAATGCTAAGTGGTGATTTCAGATAGATTCCTACTGATTTAATGGCAACTGAAGGGGTATAAATCTTCACAGCCACTAGCAGTTAGAGCTAGACAAGAAGAAACTACCAATATATAATATTTTAGTGGCAAAGGGCAATTATTACAGAAAATGTAGAGATTACATGATGGAAACATTCCTATCTCTCTCTGCTAGCTGTAGATTATCATGAAGACAGATGAAAATGTCTTCAGCGTGATCTAAATTGCACGTAAGCCTCAGGGTTTCACTTGATGTCTTCTGATGCATCTCTGATCAGGCTTTGTTTTGGGATGTGTGATGGTATAGGACCATTAACCGTTACCAGTAAGTGCTAATGTTAATTACACTAAGCACAATTCTCCAGTTGGTCCATCTGTTATTCATTTTTCTTCTGTTACCTACTTTTGTGTCGGGTTTCCTCTTCACTCCAAGACATTTTCTAGCTTTCCCCTGGCTTTATTTAAATAATGTAAATCGTCATGCTTCAATAAAACACGTTTATACTTCAAAAAAGAAAAAAGAGGTTCATGTTTTCAGGTGATTTTTTTTAGGCTGTTTTGGCATGTGTTTTTAATGTTTAGCTATAGTATTATATCTGAACGCTTAATAATATTGATGTCTCATACTTCATACAACGTACCTCTTGCAAAATCAATCTCAGTATATTTTTGGACGAAGTTGGGCTGTTTTGCTCGCGTTGGAACCCGGCATTCCGCCTCTTTGCCGTCGTCGCGTGAGAAGCGAGTCGGTTTCTGTTTCCCTCGCTACCTTTGCCTTTTCGTTTTCAGATCCTTTTCAGCTGAAAGCGGCATTTTCAGCGTCGTTCCCCTGCTGCGGCTCTTCTGGAGGGAGCTCCGCAGCCCGAATAGGCGAGGGGCGCAGGTTGCGCCCCCGCGCAGCCCCGGGCTCGGCCCCGCCGCCGCCGCCACGGGCGCGCAGCTCCCCCTGCAGGGCGCCCGGGGCATCCTCACCGCGCCTCCACGGGAGAACGCTGAAACAGTAATAAAAAACAGCGCGAAAAAAAAAAAAAAATCATAAATATAAAATCAGTACATAAATAAATCTCCCCACCTCTCTTCTTCAGAAGTATCTCAGCCTTTCACTGGCAGGCAGCATGCTGTACTGCGGCTCGCAAGGTCCGGGGATGCAACTGGAAGGACTTTGTGGAGAAACTTGAGTGTCTGGCTTTTGGGAGAATTTTAGAGCTTGGGAGCTGAACACAAAGTACGTTTGGAAAGTATGGCTTGGAGCGGGGAGATGTTTTCCTCCTGCATTCAGTGGGAGGTAAGCAGTGAACCAGCCTGGAAAAGTGCTTTGTCTGTAAAACGTGAGCTTTCATGAATCTCAAGATGGGGTGAGGTTTGGGTTAAAATTAGGAACTGGGAAAATAAGAGCTTCAGAAGCAAGTTGTCTGCTCTGTTTTGCAGAGCCATGAGATCAGTACAGAGGCGTGTGAATGACCAGTGGTTAGACAGAGGACACAGGTGTTTAAGCTCTTGTAGGTGGTCAGCTACTATTCAGTTTAGGGTTTGGAGGCATCTCTCCTGATACATGTTGTAAGGCTTCTTGAGGTAGAGGGAAAGCAGGTCTGAAGATGTTTAATGGTCATTTTCAACCCACTCAAGCAACAGGTCAGTAAAAGGCTGAACCTTTCTGAAGGGCTGAGTCTGGGTCAAGTTTAGGAAGATCATATCCCAGAAGCAGTCTCCTGTGGTGGTTTGTGAGGCCCTCCAAGACCTCAGGTAGAGAGGGATCTGAAATCCTCTGTCAGGTTTTTTGTTTGTTTGTTTGTTTGTTTTTGGGGGGTGGGGGGGCTATGAAGGTGGTTTTAATTTTCCTGAAAGCTAGAGTTAGGGCTAGGGATTGGAAAAATGTTCCTTGCTGTATTTTGTAAGGTCCTCAGAGATCAGGTAGGCTGAGGAGAGAATAAGTGACTGCTTTCCTCCTAATACTTCAGCAGCTTTTCCTCAGAGCTGTTTCTTTACAATTTTCCTTAGTGTTAGACTTAGGGTAAGGGTTAAGATTAGACCTGGGAATGTAAGGTCTGCTGAAGTGAGGATAATTTAATGTGATATCCTTAATTTTGGAGCAGCTTAGAAAACACTTCATTTTATCTGTTTAAGGGCTCATGTTTAGTTACAGAGTGGAAAGCAGTGCTATGTATTTCAAAGCCCACACAGGCTGCACAGTACCGGTAGGTGTGAATGCCTTAGACTTCAAAGCAGCCAAGAATTTCTGGGGTTTGATCAGGAATACTGTTAAGGTTTAGAAATCTGCAGAAACAGGTTATTTGCTGAAGTGTTCAAGCCTGGTACAGTTAGCTAGGGCTTGGTAGTTAAAAATGTAAAGACTTTCATTTTTTGGACAGCAGGTGGTGCTTGGTCTACATCATCACTTTAGTTTTCATGAAAGTAGAGAAAATGGATCCAAACAGTCCCAGATTTGTAGCTTTCTTGCTTTTGTTAAATCTTAGTGTCTTCCCTCTTCAAGGGAAGGATCACTACTAGCTCACACCTGGGGGAAAAAGGTAACTTTCTAGTATCACAAAGAGTAGGGACCTCTTTATTGGATCTCACTGCAATGATCTTCAGAAATAAAGGCAAGATCTGAAAGTTTCTTGATTGCTGATATTCTCATCTCTATGCCACAACAGATTCTTCAGATTCTTAAAATTCCACATTTAGAAATATGGATCTCAGCATGAGCACAGAATCACCTCCTAGTTACAGAAAGGCTGCTATGAACACGTACGCATGCACGCGCACACACACACACAAGCTTTTTCTTCTCCAGGCTGAATAAACCCATGTCCCTCAGCCTCTCATCATAGGGCACACACTATTTCCTGAAAACAAACAAAAAAAGGTGGTGGTGTCATAGTTTGTAGTTCTTGATGGTTGTGGTGAGACCCAGATGCAATGGGTTCCTCTGAAATGAGAAGGGAACCGTGTCTACAAGGCTCTGATATACCTGTAATACTATAACACATGTACAGAAGGGGAAGATTTTCTTTAAAATTGCATCCTTCAGTGGTTGCCACGTGCTGTAATGTGACGCAAATCCCCATCCATGCTGCAAGCTGTGACTCTTGCAAATATCGCAGTGTGGGACCTGTGACTGTGTGTGCCTATGCCTGAGAATGTAGTTAACATACGTGGCCCCACTCAAAATACTGAGGTTTTAAATCTAAATTCCTATTTAACATATTCCCTTATTAATGTGATACTTATTTCCTTTTCTGAAAGAGATAGTACTACCTAGACACAACATAGCGTATCTTGCCAGAAAGCTTGCAGGTTCCGGATACTGGCACATCTTTTTGAAATCTTAAATTGTTTTCATTTAGAAGCCAAAAACTTCTTTTGAATGTTCAACTCTTGCATTTCCCCTAGCAGTTCGGCTTTTCCCTGCGCGTGGCATGTCCGATGCTGACACTTGGTGGTGCTGCAGTTACTAGGTTCGCGTTTCTCTGTTTCTCTGCCGAGGTCGGTTTGCTTCCTTCCTTCGTTTGCACATAGAGCTTGGGCTGTGGGCTGGTGCAGAAAATGTCCTGTTCCCGTCAAAGACCCCAAGGACATCGTTACTCACATTCCTGAGCAACCACAGTCCATCTTGCAGTAGTTCTTAAGCAAGCAATAATAACTGCGATATTAATATTAATATTATTATTAATAATTTTTATTAATAATAATAATAATAAATCTGCCTTTATGGTGCACGTTACACTACAAAAAGTGTAAGCATCCTTCTAGTCGAACAGTTCAAACACAGGCATGGCCCAGTGATTACCATACACCAACCAACACCAGCTCTGGAAGGGCTCTTGAGAGGTCACGGAGTCCTCTGCCGGCAAGAGCAAGGGTAGCAAGAGCTCTGCCTTGCCGCTTCCTAAATACAAGTGTAGCATTTATGGGACTACCTCAAATACATTTTTCACTCACATGGGATCCCTGCCTAACGAAGACGACAGAAAAATGAGGCACACAGGCTGTGGGTGTGCCAGTCCCGTAGGCAAGAGACAGCTGCCCCTGCCTGGTGGGCAGCGGAGGTCCCTACTTCTCCCAGCCTTCCTACAGGGCTCGCCTCTAAGTTCACAGGACTCCAAGGAGCTACAGGGGGAGAGGGGGCTGCATGGTCATCCTGCTCCTCTGCTTTGCTCTGAGAGCCTTCAGGTTTTCCCCCAGGCTTCCTGGGCATTTGGCATGTCTGCTGGCTTTACCCTCAGGGATACCTTCAAGATATCCTCGTGTGAAAACAGATACTGCACATGATCCTTGAGGGATCAGCAACAGTGCTTTCCTGCTGCGAACAAGGTGCATTCCTGTGTGGGAGGCGGATGCTGCTGTGATGAATAGCTGTTCCCCTATCCTTACCCTCACTGGCTCAGCCTTCTACCTTTGCAAAACAACAGTCCTTAGTTTCAGGCAGGAAATAACCTGTAGGGACAAATTATATTAATTATTAGGACAAAGATTACTTGTTTAAGTGCAGATTCTTAGTACTAATATGAAAAATAATCAAGATACTTCACTGTAATTAAATCAAATCTGCTCTTTCCTCCCCAAAGATTTCCCTTTAAATCTAATTTATTGGTTGGTCGATTAATTAATACTGAAATTAAAGACCCCGAGAAGTTGCAGTTCACATAGCGTAAGCATGAGCTAGAAGCATGACTGCTATTAGGGGCTTTCTGGGAAACTGTCAGATTACAGGCTTTAAAAAACAACAACAACAGAAAAAAAACATGCTCTTTCTGACAAAACGTAGTGAGCATATACACAGCAAAGAAGTAAGATGAGGAAGCATAATGAGTGTGTTCCTGCAGAAGCAAAGGAGGCGCTGAGCTGATGTGGAAAGACTGTCTGCCTGCCTTACGAGGCAGTAAAATATGTTCTTACTTGGTGGTACCCTGTGGTGAAAGCCTCAAAACATATGGTAGGATCAGTTTTGGTTTTGGACACATGTTTTAATACTTTTTAACATGCAAGCTTCATATTTCATTGGTCTTGGTAGATAAAAGTGAGCTTCTTATAAAATCCTGCTGCTTTGCAGAGGATGATTTTATATGTGTGGACTTTGGAAATGGCACAGATGGAGGGAATTATGTTCCAGCAGGAAAAGAAGAAATGCCCATCATCAAGTTGTGAATGGGAGAAATTATAACATATATCACTTATTTAAGCATTGGCTGGAAGTTCCCTTCATTATTTGAACAGTATATTACTTTTTGCCAGAAGAAATACATTTGTTTCATTTTCTTTTCTTGGTGTATTTTCATCGTAGCTGTAATTCTCTCTTTCTTTCAAAATCTGAAGATTAGATATGTTTAATAGAAGAATTTTTGCTTAACCTTTGCCTGTGGAACAGATATAAAATTTGTTTCCCTTTGCATGCCGAGGTCTGTCCTTTTTACCAAAGGATTATATTACATGTCATTTTCCTCTGGAAATTAGAGAGCAACCATGGCTCTTCTGGGAAGTGAGGCAGCATAGCACAGTCACTCTGACATATTGACAATGTTTTGCTGAACTCTTCTTGAGAAATGTGCTCCAATTTATTTTAAATCTGTTTTAAATTCAATGCCAAATATTGCTCGATCTCTCTTCTTTAAGTCTAAAATATATCCAGTAACTTGTAAGTCAGTAATTTACAGGTGCACTTCTATAGCCTGTTTCTCCTGCTTAAACCTATTTGCCTTAGCATGGGAAAAGTCCAGGGGGATTTTGCCACAGTTCTCTAAGAACCTGCTTCCAGGATTAATTCCAGTGTTTTTGTCAGAAAGAGGTGATTTATTATTATTATTATTATTTATCTTTAATGTACTCTCTACTTGTATTCACAGAGACATCATTGCATAGTAATTTATTTTCTCTTTTCATGAGTGTCCCCTTTAGTCTTGTTAGAACATCACACTCAGACACTCCCTGCTTTCAGGGTGCTTTTCAGCTCCCAGGGCTGAATGCAAGCTGGACCTTGCAAAGGGAGCTGAAGCCACAAACAACAAGAGAGAGCCTGAGCTGGACCTCAGAGCAAACCTCACTCTAACATTATATACACAAATAACTTTAATGTTATTATGGTGCGAGTCTCCCTGCAGGATAACATGAAATCTGGTATTAGTACCCAGCTAATTCACAAAGCAAAAACGAACAGTGTAGAACTACACCTCCTGCCAGAACAGGAGATCTGATGTGTGGGCTGCATTTAGGGGACAGTGGAAGAGAATAATCCCATTCACAGCCAAAATGAGCTCTCCTTGAGGAAGCTTTGCTGGCTGGCATAAGTCCCTAATGGTGTATGTGGCAGCATGGCTCTCGGAAAGAGCAGCTGTATCCAAACACCGGCATAGGCCTCCTGGTTACGGCACTATGGCCCTAACCCACCACTCACTGCTCCAGGTTGTGTTCCCCCTGCCACAGCACAACCCTTAGGGTTATTCCACTTCATTCAAAGCTTTTCACAGAAGAAGTAGAAAAAATGCTGTAGGAGATCCTGTGTCTAGCTGGACACATAAGAAACTCCTTGTTTTGGTGGAGTGACTGCAGCTAGAGCAGCTGCCAGTCATTCTGATGCTGCCCTTTGCTGTGTTTTCAGGCCTGACCTCCCTACTCCTGCAGAAAGAATAACTCTGGGATATAATACCTTTTTCCTTGTTGTCACTGTTAGTTTTTATCTTTTTTTAAGGTTTAAGGATTTTTTTAATGTAATTTCTGGCCTAGCCCCATGATTCATACAAGCAGTTCTCAGCCTCCTTGATGCATGCAAGCGACTAAATCTGTTTTCATAAACTACTGCATATAAATACACAGAAAAGAGCACAAGAAACTGCCTTTCAAAAAAAATGTCCTAGTCCTCAAGATTTCCCTCTTAATGCTTGATACAGAATACAGCACTCTGACTCTTCCGCTGCTCCTTAGTGCTAAGCAGGGCTGGAAACAAAGCGGCTGGCCAAGCCCATCTGGCTCAGCTTGCAGCATTTGCCTTGTCCAGGCTGTGGCAATGCACCTCCAAGGCAGATGGGTGTTTCTGAGCCCTAGCTCAGTTTCTTAACTGCAGCACCATTCTTTTTCCCACTCAAAATGTTCTTCAAGACCTTCTGTTTGCTGATGCACGTACTGAGGGGCTTGGCTGCACACAAGCAGCGAGGAGGTCTGGGTCCTGCTGCAGCTCCTGCACAGGGTTCACCAGCCTTTACAACAGCTGTGCGGGAACTTCTCTGGAAACTTATCCTGGGTGCTGCTGCTGAGTGCTCAGGAGGTTTCAGCTGAAAACTTTCTTTCTGGAAGCTATTCTCTTTGATGATTTGCTTTTCAGATCACATTTGCAGACTGCTAAAGTGCACAAAGGGAATGTGGCCAGATACTTTCTCTATGCCTTGTGTTCTGGCTGAATCTTGTAAACAAGCTATAACTCTCAAAGTAAATTTTATTTTGCTTATCCTGTTTTTATTTTTTATTTTTTTTCTTCTCTCCAGCTGCTCAAAACATGAGGCTGTATCTTGTTGGAAAAAAAAAAAAAAAAGCTATAAAAAAAAAACAAAAAAAAAAAATAGTATGTCCTTCTCTCCCCATATTTCTTTTCCTGTTTAGGGGAAAAAAATATACATTTACCATCTACTTCAATTCTTTTAAGCTGTAGATTTTAGAAACAGTTCTGCAAATTGCCCAAATCTTTTTGGGTGTGCACCATTTTATACAGTAATAGTCCTTGATGATTCATGGCCAGGCACTAGTGGGCTAGTTCAGAGGCTGCTGCTCTGATGTAATGCTACCTGATCCATCATGTTTTGCCAGCAGCACGCTGCCCACTGTGCTTGTCTTTGTGAAAGTTCATGCTCTGGGGAAAACAGTGCATGGGAATGGCTTGCTGCCCTGCAGGAGGTGCTTGCTTTCTCTGTTTTGGAAGTATCCACCCTGAGAGTAGATGTTACCTTGATGGTCTGTCGCCTTAAAAAAACTTAATTTGTTATAACTTATAAATAAAAGGAGAGGAGAGGAAAAAATAAAAAGGAAGAGGAAAAGGACAAGGAAAATGAAAAGAAAAAAGGAAAAGGAGAAAAAAAATGAAAATAAAAGAAAAAGAAAAAAAAAAGAAAAGAAAAAAGAGAAAAAGAACCAAGAAGGAAAGGAAAAGAGGAACATGAGAATAAGAGAAAAAGAAAGAAAAGGACAAACAGGGCATCTGAGGACAAGGCCAGAGGACAGCCACATCCTGCCAGGTTGCCTGGGCTGTCTCTGCTCAGCGTGCTGAGAGGTCCCCCGGGCCCGTCCAAGGGAAACATGCCTCTTTCAGCCGAGCCTTTGCCTTTGTCAGAAACATGCAAGGTCTGAGAAGGCCCGCACTTGTGCCTCCACTCTGCTGGTAGACTTGTGCATTAAGTTATTGAAAGGCCCAGCCGTATGTCTGTGCTGCTCTTGAAGCATATATCCTATTTCTCTCAGGTGAAGTGAGACAGCCATGAGCCATGGTTGAGTGAACTGCACATGAGAACAAAACAGGTTTTGGTCCAAATGGTCCTTGCAGGGTTTTGAGAGTGAGCTACAAAGGCCAGTGAAAGGTGCTCAGGAGCTACTTCTCCACCCTGCTTGGGTGCCCGAGCCCTGCCACAGGGGCACAGCGTGGGCCTCGGCAGCACCTCGCCCACTACCCTGTGCTGCCCTGGGGCCTCCTTCGTCGGGTGAACGCTCGCTTCCTCTGAAAGCAAGCTGGGCCTGTGCTGGCGGCCCAGCAGCAGGGCTGCTGTACGGCCATGCCCTCCCACTGCTGAATGGGAGGAAAAGGCGGTGCATGGGGGCACGTCCTGTTTTGCTGGCAGGGAGAGGCTGGGGCAGTGTGCCACCCACACTGCCTGTGCCCCGTTACCTCGCTCTGCTCCGTGAGGCACCCACTGCGCCGAGCCCGGCCCTAGCCCCGGCTGGCCGCTCTTGCCTGGCTGCCAACACAGCGGTGGCTGTGGGACGAAGCACAGGGCCTGGGCTGTGCTGCGGCCGGCTCTCAGCTTATCCGGCCGTTCAGCCCTCACGGTGCAGCCTGGCCTTCCTCCTGCCCCACACGGCTGTGGGGAATGGGAGCCTTTCCTCCACACATGGAGCACCCCTCTCCTGATCTGCCTTCCCAGCATCACGTAGGCTGGGCTCTCCCTGGGGTCACAGATAGTCCTCACCACGGCCAGCTGCATTCCTGTAAGATGTGAGGAAACTTCACCTTCTGCCCCCTCTTCTGAGTGGGACTGAAGGCAGCCGGCGTCTCACCAGCGGCTGGGGAAGGAGGGGAACATGCTGACGGCCAGCACAGATCCTCGCTTCCTTAGGAAACCGGCCCAGAAATGGGATGGATGTATAAACAGAAAGAGGCTTGCAGTTTTATCTTCTGTGTGATAAAGCAGCACCATGGAAAGTAGCTGGGTGCAGGGAAAGGGGCTTTTCAGGAGGTCAAGTTTCCTGCGGTGGTCAAGAGAGGACACTGCGCTTCTCAGATGGGTGAAAGGGCCGTTTCAGAAGGCCCGTCCTCCCCCCGCAGAGGCTTGCAGCCTCTCCTGCATTTGTGAGATTGCATCTGGAAGGAAACAAAAGATGCAAACACCAGACCCAGTGTGTTAACTGAAAAAGATATTTTTCAGTCAAGCAGATGGTGAATAGAAACCTGCCATAGAAACCAGCTTACGCAACTCTTTTCACAACCAGCACGCCTGGTAAATACAAAGCGCCAGATAGAACAGCGAGATAGAGCCAGTCAAAACAGCCTGTGCTATTAAAATGGTGAAGTAAAAAGCATATAGCAAATTACAATGAGCTTGCAAAGGATATGGAAAAACACAAAGGCAGTGATGTAATCCAAGTATTGCTTCCAAAGCCCACAGTGATGGTCTTGGTGAATGCGTATGGCCGGCAAGCCTGACGGAGACCAGCCGAAGCTCACCACGGGCATGAGCCAGCCAGGGCTGCAGGGCAGATCCAGGCACTGGCACCCGGCCCTGGGTGAGGGGAGGTTGGAGCAGCAAAACAAGGGGGCACAGATGTGGGGGAAGAGAGGGGAAGAGAGGGCACAGAGAGCAGGAGGCAAACGCCTGCTGTGCAGATGCATTTCTCCAAGCCAGGTGCTGCAGGGCTGTGCCGGGCACTTGCTTTGGTTTAAACATTTAGTCATTTTGATTAAATGTTTATCACAAAGACCTGAGCTGTATCAAACGATTTAATAATGTTTGATGGGAGGCAAGCTCAGCTAGGATACACAGCATCATACATTAGCCATCTTCTGTTTATTCATGCTTTGCCTAAGGACAGTGGATATTTCAGAGGGCAAATGTTCTCCAAAATGGCCTATTTCAGCTCACCTGGATCAGCATTCTTTATTATTATGGGGAGTAAAATATAGTTTGAATTTTCTGGAAGTGTTAGAGGGTATTTTCTGTCACTAGGATAGCAGGATCCAGCCTGGCAAAGAGTGGCACCTGAGCTTTATGCTCTGTGAACAAACCTGCTGATTTTCCAGCTGGTTTCAAATCTTTCCCTATTTTCCCCTAGATCTTAAACTTTTGTTTTAACAGTCACTTGAGTCCCTTGTATGGGTTGCATACTCTGACAGCAGCTCTCTCGTGTCCATGTCTTTCCTTCCAGAATCTTATTTTTGATTGACTTTCACACAGAAGAAACTCCCGGAGGAACTCGTTGAACCATATGGGTCCTATCTTTTGACATAACAGTTATTGCCTGATAATAACACAATAGCAATAAAAGCATGTTTGGGAATCAACAGAGAAATACTAATGAATGTTAATGCATTGTTTTAATTTAGTACATTTGTTTTGTTGATGTACTTATTAACCTTCTGGTCCATGGTTAATAAGGCAGTCTATTTTAAGGTATTATTATCTGGGGGAAGAAGAGAAAAACAACGCTGATGAAGTTAGACAATTTGTTCTTCATTTCATTCACATTTTGCTTGGTAATTGACAGCAGATTTTAACTGCCAGCCCATAGACTGTGCTCTGAGTGGAGCAACACTGATGTTATTTTAATAACACAGTGACAGAGGGATATGTTAAAAAGAGAACGCGCAGCTTATTTTAGACGCACAAAAGGACATTATGTCCAGGAAGTGCCATGCGTCGCCCCAGGCAGCCTGGAGGGCTATAATGGTCACACAAGCTCTGTGCTGTGGTGAACGTGCCCAGCACAGCCCGTGGCCACGGTGGCCAGCAGCAGGAAGAAAGCCAGCAGCAAGCAGAGCACGGGGCTGTTTGGTGGAGCACAGAGGGTCCCTCCCCACAGGGGCCAATCGCTTCCTCTATGCCTTAAATTCATCCATCCCTTCTATTCCATCCTTTTGTTTCCATACTTTCTGGCTCCTATGGCCATACTGATATGTGGTCCATTGGTGTCCTCACCTTGGTTCAAACCATGTAATTGCTGCTTGGTGTGGGATTTGGGGTTGCTGGGGAAGGGACAGAGGGGTTTCATTGGGAAGAGCCTTAAGTGTATCTCACAGTATCCTGAGACAAGGTATGTCCCTCCTCTCATCCCCACTTCTAGAAAACTTTTTCACTCTGGACTAGATTTATGTGTGCCTGTAGGGGATGCATCTAAGAGTACAACTCTCACTGGAAAGTAATGAGTTTGTGTTTTTAAAACCTTCTGGCCTGTTTGAAAGTTTCCCTCCAGGGCTTTTATCGCCACTTAACAAAAAGCAGCATCCCTCATTTACCTTAGCAAGAAAAATGACCTAAAAAAATGGAAAGATGGGGCCCAGAAGTGTAATTTTCCAAGCCCAGCCAGCACATACCTGTCAGGACCAAGTTTTACTGCTTTGTTTCCTAAAATGATCCACTTCCTCTGTGGATATGGAGACAGTACTTTAGTGCATACCTATGCTGTGATTTTTGGAAGAGCTAAAGCTAAATTGTGTTATAATTTGCCTATTTCCTATTATAATTTGCCTAAGCCTATTTCTGTCAACAAGGGGCTTAATAATAGCATCTGCTAGTTGACTCTTAGCTGCAAATAAGCTATTTCAGACATGTTTTCAGGTACTAAATTTTTATTTTTATTTTTTTTATTTTTTTTTTTTCTTTAATCAGGAAAAATATATTCCTGATAAATCAGGTCACTTTGAAATAAATTTGAAAGAAGGTGTTCTCCTTCTGCTGGGGTTTGTGCTTGGGTATTTCCATTTGGTGACCATGACTGCAATGCCCCTACACAAACAGCTATCTGGACAGGGTCGTGCCCACATTCTGGGGCTTGTGAACACCCCCCAAAAAGGCTGTGGTTGAGCAATATCCCCAAACTTTGCATTGTCACTGAAGTTCTGGGACAGGAACCTGTGCTCGATATTCATACCATATGAACTAAATCCTTGTGTTGTGGAAATGCTAGAGCTCACCAGTGTTTTAGTGACTGTATGCTTACTAAGGCTGTTATTTTGTTACTTCCTTCTGTTCACAATTAACAGCAGGAACGTGAGCAGGTTAGAGCAGCACCACTTTATTCATTACAATTTATTCATTACAGTGTGCTCTCATATTATCCTTTTCCCTCTGAAGCAGCTGTTTATTCTATACCCTGCTGGTGCAATTAATGAGAATAACAAGGTCCACTTGTGCTGACTAATGCAGGAACCCCAACAACTTTCCAACAGCCACAGCAGGAAGGAGCGATCTATGTGCTTGGTGTCTTGGAAAAGCAATGGCATCAGCCTGCAAGTGTCAGGATTTAGTCTGTCTGTGCTTGGGAAGTCTGGGTCTAATTGACATAGGTTGCTTAGGAAAAGTAGTTGTACTGTCAAATTACTATTCTTATTACAATACTACCACTCTCCAAAAAGGATGAGACCTTACTTTAAAATATTTAAGAACCTATTTTGTCCCATAAAGCAATTCCTCTAAGAAAAAGCATGAGTATTTGTTTTGAATGTTTTTGTTTGTTTGTTTGTTTGTTTGTTTTTTGTTGTTGTTGTTTTGTTTTTTTTTTCCTTTGAGCCTCTTAAGTATGTGTATTGTAAAGCTATGTGCCTTTTTTCAGTTCTGCACAGAGTATCCTGCTTTTTTCTTCAAAAGCATCGATTTCTCAGAAGCTGTATTGATCTGTGCTGGAAAAACACATACAAATCATTATGGTATTCTTGTAATTTCTTATTCATTTCTACACAGACTTCAGTGCTTGTCTCCTACAAAGCATGCTTGGTGTGGCACTTTAAGGACAGTCTGATACAGTGATCTTCCTGTTCAAAGTACCCTCCAGGTTTTTGAAGATCCGACCTGAATCAAACAACTGCATTGGAGTGGTATCATCGATTTGCTCTATGATACGCCAAGTTGAGTAGGGAAGCATTTTAACGGTCGCTTCAAAGAAGCCAAAATGTACTCTTTGGAATCTATTTTCTAGGAAGGATACCAAAGACATGGCAATGCTGCAAACCTGAAATTCAAGTGAAACCTCGTAGGGTGTGGATCTGTGACTCAAAACCACAAGGAGCCTGTACAAATCCCTGTAAGTTGAAAGACTGAAGATAACAGTTAGAAGCTTGTCAAAAGTACATAGCAAGCTGCTCACGAAGTGAGAAGTAAGGTAAAAACAAACAAACAAGCAAGCAAACAAACAAACCGGACTGTCCTGTCTTTAAGTTAAGACTAGATTTTTTTTTTTTTTCGCATCAAAATTTTCCTGATATTGCTTAGAAAATTGACAACTGAATTGGTAGACCTCAGATAACACTAGAAATGTAACCTCATCTATTTTTATGCTCTTATTTTTTCTTCAGTCATGTCTGAAACACAAAGGTTCCTTTAATGTGCTGTTGTGTATAGGATTCATTTGTTTCCTGTTTAAATGTTTGCTTTGCCTTATGGTAACATAACAAAGATATGTTAGTCCAAGTTCATTCTTGGATAAGTTTGAATACAATGAGGCTGTGTGGATTTTAGGTTCATCCCACTCTATGAGGAAGAAATCTTTGCTAAGCTCATCTAAATGTTTTGTCTTTGAAGTTTGGAAGAAAGTAAGTGGTCCTGGAGATCCAGATGGAGGTCTGCTCTCTAGCAGCTCCTCCGCATGTTCATGTTGCTCAGTAGTTCAGCTGCCCAAGCTCTTTCTCCCTGTGAGAGTGCTGTAGGAAATTATTGTAACCTTGCTTGGTGCTGTTGTGTGATAGTGCACAAGTTGCTTAACTCTTACTTTCCTCCCTTGGAGAAATAAGTTTACGTCTGAGTGTAGCTTGAAACACAAGACAATTGATGGTTGGGAAATACCAGCAAAAAGCTTGATCAATTGACATAGATTTGTGCCAATTTATACTTCTAATAATAGTGGCCTGGTGATATTATTGAGCTTGGGAAATAATGTGTTGTAAAACACAAACCAATATAGCCAGCATGATGTATTGTAGGTTGGAGTCATCAGAAGGAAAAAAGGTCTAATCAAAACAACTTGAGGAGTTATTACCAAACAGGCTGATAAGGTCCTTTTTCCATCAGAAGGGGATGTGACAGCATACAGAAGTACTTGTCATTCTTGGCTAGAAAGAAAAGTGTTTTGATCCTGTGACAGCTTTTCATCATTGCTATATATTAGGAACAAATGTCATCCTTTTCACAGCTTTCACCGGAACAGCCAAATAAACTGGGTCTATTTATAGCCTCTTGAAGAATACAGGCGTTGGTATTTAAAGAACAGTTGGTGATTCATGGAAAACTGATAAATGCTAATTTCAAAAACAATGGTGCACAGGGCTTGCATTGTGCTCCCTATAGCTGCTGTTTCTTGTATCTTACCAGTTAGTCATACATCCTGAAACACCCAGGAATCTTCCCTGTGGTACAGGTCTATTTGTGTCATGAATCTCATTATTCTTAGATACTTTGTTTTCTGAATATTGTACTTGATGTGCCTGTGCCCCTAAAATATAAATCTGTGGTAGTCTGCAGTGAGATGCGGGTAGATTAACACCAGGACAAAAGTCGCTGCTATCGCAAGTCACACTTGGCTTGGCAGCCTTACAGACCTGTAGGAACTGACCAGGCATGAAAATAACTTTTAACCCTAGGTTGATCTTCTGGTATTACAGCTTTTTACTTTTGCTGCCTGTGCTGTCTGTCCTGAGTAAACATAAAATGCCAGAATGGATGAAGCAGAATCTTTCCTAAGCATTTAATCCTGAAAGAGGTGGTTATTTTACTTCAACTCATTTCCTGAAACATTATATAATTTCTTGTTGAGCAAAGATAAGAGGCTAAACACAGTTGGTATTAATCTCTCCTCTGAATTAAAACAACGAGGAGCTATGCTCCGCAATACAGAAGTGGGAAATGAGAAACTAATTCAGTAACTCTAACTGAATGATCATTATCCGAATTTCATTATCTGAATTTCCAAGCAGTTGCTGCTAGTGTGCTATTCCAAATCAGTGATCATAAATGGGAGATCTATGGTCTGGGGGCAGGTTGTATTTTTTGTTGATGCTTCCAGAAATGAAAAGGTTTAACAGATGTCCAGTGGCCTAGTTGGTGTGGGACTAAATCCACCTCTGCACCATACTTGGGAGCCTGTGTCCCCAGCTGACAGATGACTGTGCATAGAGGAGGATGGGTTTTCAGGTGCCTCCTGTTAGTCTGTTCTCCCCAGTAACACAAGATCTACTTTCTGATTCTGGAATAAGTCCCTGGACTCTGGATTTCCCATGTGCTGACTGCTCTTGCTCAGCTGGGAGGCACAAAGGCCCTTCCCTGTCCTCCCTTTTGTGGTTAATGCATAAAGCCTCTTGTCTAACCTGTTGGTTCCTGCTGCCTGAGGACATGATGCCAGTAAACAAAAGGTATGATATAGCCTAGGATGACTTTCATTTACTTGAATATTCTTCATGTTTCTTTTGGGTCAGCCCCAAGAAATTCTCTTCCCAGAGCAACTTTAATCTGTTCCCTGTTGAAAATAGGTAATATGAAGCCAGTCTAGTCATATCTAGACTGGATACATTTTTCTCATCGATATGTCATCGATATGGTTATGCCCATTAAAGTTGTTTTCCCTTCCATATGCATCAAACCAGAGTAGTTTTCAGAAAGCACTTAAAGATTAGGCACAGCTGGTTGCCACATAATGATAAAAGATGCCAGCAAAATTATTGATAGGAAGTCGTAGCGTTTGTCAGTGTTGGATGTGAATTGTCCACCACAGTACTTGTTGGAGATGGTCAGTTTTGTATCAGTGCCAGATTGTGCTGTATTTGCAGCAGAGGACACTGGGTGGTGGGTGACTCTTTCTCCAGTGCAGAGTTGGAGTTGAGAAGACAAGGAGTGAGCTTTTTTCCTCTAAAAAAGCCTTAGACTTTAAGTGCAGTGTTGTGATCCCAGTAAACAGGAGCTGATGCATTATCTGTGCTGAAACATGAGACTGGGCGCTTTTCACACCAGCAGACTTGGCCTGGATTTAATGAATAACTTCACAAATGTTAATGAATGCAGAAGTGTAGTCTTCCTCCGGGTATTGCTGTGGGCTGAATTTGACTGCTTGCTGTATCTGAAAATGTACCTACACAGGGTTAATGCAGTGTCAGCAGTGAGCACTGCCTGCTAATTCCAACCCTGTGCCCTCCTGATTCTGTGCTGCTTTCTGAACTTTGATGGGAAATGACAACTAGATAATTGTTTAAGTGAAAGCTAATTACGTTATTATTTTATGTCCACTGGTCAATAATATGTACTTCTTGTCATTTATAATAGTGTTGGAAAAGGGCACCTGGATCAATTCAGTGCAGCCTCAACACCAAACATCCCAATTTTTTATTTTTGCTGTGTGCATACAAAACAGTAAGCTCATTCTTTCAGCTCTCATCTCCGCGTGTGTTAATGCTTTGAGGGAGGAAAGCTTAAAGGGGCAGCAGGACTTGCTCAAATACACGCAACTTGGTTTGCAAGGAGGAATGAAAATACTGCTGTACTTTAATGAGAATTGTGAATGTAGTTATTTTTATCACAAAGGGGTTGCATAAAACCCTATTTGTATACATCTCTATTGTTTGTGAACAATGCAATGCAACAAATAATGAAGGGAAAGTTATGAATGAATGGGTGTAGGTGTTTCTGCTCAAATTTTCTTTTAAGATATGAAACTTAAGTATTGCAGCAGAAGTATGTTTTTGTTAGGACCTACCTTCCCACAGTAAATTAAGGATCTGTGCCAGATTCCCTTGCTGAAAATTACCATAGTTTTAGTGACTCTTACCATCAGTGGAATTACCATTGCTTATGGACTCTGGTCCAAAAAAAAAAAAAAAAAAAAAAAGATTTTTGATATCTAGGTGCAAAAGATGTAAGTAGGTGCTCAGTAGTACACTGGTAGTTGGTAGTGTGCATTGATTTTAAATTTTGTTCATTAGTACTGATTAAGTCTCAAGACAGATGTTTTGGCAGCCATGAAGAGATCCTAGTTAGCATGACAATCCTGTGAAATTTCTGAAGCATATGAGTTGAAGTAAACACTGTCTTCAGACAACACAGTCTAGAAAAAAAAAAGAAAAATCACTCTGAGGATGTAAAATGTAAACTAAGGTATTTTCTATACTACTTGTATTTCTTCCTGCAGGGGAAGATGAGGAAAAAAGCTGAGAAAAAACATCTGGCAGTTTCAATGCATCTTCATCTCCTTTACCAACTGTGGCTTGACATCTCTCTGTGCTGAAGGACACCAAACACCAGGCTGGTAGGGCATAGGTCTTCTGGACAAGGTAACATCTCTCTGCTACAGAAGCAGCTTCTTTCTTGGCCTACTGTGTAGTGAACCCTTCTTTTCCAACCACTATTTAAGTACTTTACACTAGGTAGATGTTGACAGAAATGTGTAGTACTAAGTGGCAGACATATGAGGTAGGTTCCACCATGGGTAACTCTGAGAAGACTCCCAGTTTTGGGGGTATGCATGGTAGCTGAATGCAAGCAGTCAGTAGGAACTTTGGTCTCAATAGTCTATTGCCCCTGAGATGTTTCTGGGGATCTTAAGATCAAAATCTTTTCTTGGCCCAAAGTGAGAACCTCAAACAGATGAGGAGACTCATGCTGATAGCTGTTCGTGTTGCTTACTATTTCATCCTTGAATTTATTGTCATTAGGCAAATTCAGTTTTGGGGCAGCCTCTGTTTTTGGCATGTTTCCCATCCACAGTATTTTTTTTTTTTCTAGCTCTTTTCCCTGCTCTTGAGTATTCTTTCACTTTGTCCACGTTTTTCCCCATTCCTTGTATGAAACTAGTATTAGAACCATCATTGTTAGGCTTTAACAGACCAATTACTTTAACAGCATGTCATTGTTTTCATATTAAATTGTGATTTATAAGATGATAGTGTTGGATAGCATATGAGTTCCTGGTGGGTTATTTTTATAAATACAAGTGCCAGCATCCTGCTGAGTTTGTTTTTGTCCTGTTTGTATAATGAAAAGTTATGTTCCAAATAAGCCTTTTGGAGTTAGGTGGAACTACTAAAGTAGGACAGATATCTGATATCACTGCCCTACATTTACAGGTGCCTGTGTGAAATCAGATATACAGGACCTTGAGCAGACTTTTGCAACTTGCATACAGCATTAAGAAAGCTGGGTTGGATGCAGCAGGCCAAACTGGAAAGAGCTTGTTGGTGTGGGAAGCAATGGAAGTGTTCAAGGCCAGGCTGGATGGAGCTCTGAGCAACCTGGTCTGGTGGGAGGTGTCCCTATCCATGGCAGGGAGTTTGGTACTAAATGATCTTTAAGGTCTCTTCCAACCCAAACCTTTCTATGACTATAATGTTATACTTCTGATCACTCTTGTGTAGCTCTTGATCCTATGCCAATCTATGAACAGCATCTGAACAAATCAGCTGTTTGTTTGTACACAGAGCATATATGGTTTCCATACTCCATTTTCCTCAATCAAGCTGTAAATGCCATACCTCCTGCTGGCAGACATGGTAGATTCCAGTGAAGATATGCTATTGCCCTACTTCGCTCTCATAGTTTAGTCTCTTCTGTTTCCAATGGGAGTATTTTCCAGACATATACAAATAAATTATTGCTAGGAAGTGGCAGAATTGTAATATTACCTGGCTTAAAGAAGGTCTTATTGATGGCTCCTTAGTAGAAATACGTTTTGACTTTGTCTTCAGAAGTTGTATTGAAAATGTTAAATCAGATTACATATAATTTTCAGAGCATTCACGGTAGTGAGTCTAACATACAACTCAAGATGTCTAACAGTTAAGTGTTTCTTTAAGTTTCAGTTCACTGTAAGTTGCTGAAAGAAAGCTTTTTCCACTGGAACCTGGCTATGGACTTTGATTTGGGAATGTCCATTTCTAAACGGATGCTGTAGCCAAATGGCTATGAGAGTCTCCAAGGAACCCTGTTTGCCACCCTGTGTCTATTTGATGTGGGGAATTACTTGAAGTTTTTTAGACATCTATAGTGTGAAGGGACTGCAGAACAAGATTCCTGCTTGCAGTCATTTTTGGGGAGTGATTGAAGCCCCAGACCTGTGACAGCAGATCCTGTTCTGTTTGTACTTGAGGGGTTCGGCTAGATCAGCCTGAGATACCTGCTAGTGTTAGAGGATACAGTGATGGTGCAACACTCACATTGCTCCCACAATACTGTCAGAAAGAAAAGCAGGTGCATTTTGAACATGCGGGAGAGCTTCATGTGAGTCATTGAGAGCTTCATTGTACTCCTAGATAAGAAGCAAAAAGGTGGTCTGCCTGGGAAAAACAATTGTACAATGCACGTGTTTTAATGCTGCTTAAGTAATCCCAAACAAAAGTTAATTTTGATAAATCCTAATGTGAGTGGTCTGTCTTCCTTTGTGGAAGTGAATTCATTTAAAATCGCCACTCAGAATGTAAGTGAATTTGTCTATGAAAGCAGTGAAGTGGTTCAATGGATCTACTTCAATGAGCTAAAGGTGTAACTGCTGCTGTTTTATTCTCCATTAGAATATGGTCTTTCTTTGCTATTGAATCCAAAGAAGTCAAAGCACTGGAAGTGTTTTAGCATGACATCAGTAGGTCTGAACCCTAGCTCTCCTGTAGCTGACCTCCCTTATCTCACCAGATCTAAAAACTAAGTGCTTTGCCTCCAGTCTTATAGAAGAGCTAGTGTTAGCACCCACTCTTTTCTGTGTTGGAACATGCCCTTTTATTAATGAAAATAAAGCCTAAAGTGTTGCAAACATGTTTTCTGAATGTCCCCACATGCTTTACCTTGCATATGCTATAAATATCATCTTCTTAAATAAGGCCAACCATACTAAGGCTAAGGATGCTTGTGACATTTTCAGAATCAGCATTAGTGTTAGTGGATTTCTTTTCTGCAGTACAGATTACTGCTGGTGGTATGTATATAATCATACAAGGAAGGGATCAGACAAACAGTCACTTGATAGTTGACCCACAGAGCTGATTATGTGCACACTCTCATTGAATCACAGCCACAGGTCAATGAAAAGAGGGAAGCTAACTTTTCTTCAACTGTAGCAGGCTAAGAATCATAGAACCATAGAATATGAATGCAAATTTTTACCATCTGATGCATGGCAAATTGGAATTTGTGGGCAGAGCTGAGCAAAAGTTTTTTTTTTTTTTTTTTTTTTTTTAATTAGATTGACTGACCAGACTTGGAGAAAGGACATTTCTGGTTAGCTGAAACGTTTCACTTTGACTTTAAAGGGTGCAGTCAAGATTAAAAATAAAAGCATTTAGAAATGAAATTGTAAAAAGTGAAAAATTTTGCTTTTGCAATGCCATGTTTTTTGATAACTTATTTTTAAGTAAACTATTTGACAGACTTGTAGGGAGAAAAGTGCTGAAGCTATTTTCCAAAGTCAACATGTTGTAATAAGTTTAAAAATCTAAGTTTTCACATTAGATTTCCCCTTTCTAGACACTAATTCAAGGAAATGTTAAAAATACTGTTACAATTGCTATTTTAATTGTTCTTTGTGCTTTGGCATGTTTCAGGTTTCTTTGCTTTATCATGTAAAATCCCTATTAAAGAATATTAAAACCAATTTCCTTGATATAATTTCTTTAACAATAGTTACCCTCTAAAAGGAAGTGTATCAACTAATTGTACTTTTTACAGATAACTTTTTGTTTTCTTTATGCTGTCATACTTACGCTTTAAGACATTTTAGTGAATTTAGCACTTAATCTAGGAGAAAGAACCTAATTTGCCATACAGTGGGAAGCAGGGATCTCAGCAAAGTCCTGGAGTGAGAAAACAATTAAAATGCTAATGAATCTGGCCCAAGCAAAGGTGTTTATCCAAACAGACATGAAGGGAAGGAGTATAGTTTGAAATTGCAGCAAGAGATCAAAAGATGTCTGAAATGATTGCAAAAGGAAATTAAAATATATTTATTAAAGTATAATTAATTTAATTAAAGGTTTTGTAAAACAGATACAGAACTAGGCACTGAAGTGGATGATGCAGATGAATGTTTGAGATGAGCAGCTGATGTAATGTTTAAACATGTTAATAAAAATATGGGTGCTTTGCTCTGCCAAGAATGAAGGATTTTTCTGTATAAATACAAAGTGCTGATCTGTGGAGACAGAAGAGGACCAGGCAAAGGTGCACATGGGTTCTTGAGAGATCCATTTGCCCATTTTCCTTGCTACCAGCTTGTCTCAGCTGCGATGTGACCATCTCCTTGACTTGCTGGGATGAATGCACTGAGGAGAACAGAGGAGGCTGGCTTGCTGATGTTGCTACTGGAATTGGTGCTACCTAATGTCAGTTGCCATCTGGATGTGGGAAGCAGGTGGTAACCCAGGGGCTGGTGGCACCTTTCTTGGTCATCACTGGAAAGATGAAAAGTTGCTCTAGAGGTGGTTGTATCTGAAGTCATACACAGTGGTATCTCCTGTGCATAAAATAGACACGCAGGAGCTGCAACTGCATCCTGCTTAAATCCTGGCATGTAAGTGGGCGTTTTGTGGATCAGTCACTTCAGCGTAGCTGCACACCAGGATGGAGAGGTTCTGCTTCTGCTATGCAGGGAGTCCACTACAGACAGGTCGTTGGTCATTCCCCCACTGTTTTCACCTTAGAGGCTATTTTCAGAATGAGAATGATGCGTGTAGATTGTTTTACCCTCGAAGCAAAAAGAGGCAGCTTTGCCAAAATCAACAGCATGTTTCAAAGCCTTCCAGGTTCCCTAAAACACAAAGGCTGACTCAGAGCTGTGACTCATGGTCAGGAAGCAGCAAGCCGGGGACTCCTTATCTGCTCTCCTATCTGGGGTGTGGGAACAAACGGTGGGGTGGGGCGGGCGCCTGCTGGTGGAAGAGTAGAGGAAAGGTTAAATATTATGACAGCTTCCAATTCTTGGGGAGAGGGCTGGAAAACAGTCATCCTTTCTTGTGTCCTTCCTTACTGGCAAATGGAGTTGTTTTAGTATGAGAAGCATGTGAGTACTGTTGTAGATTCATTGACAGCTGTACAGTAAATCAGTCCCTGTGTGAATTATTTATGTGGAAAGCATTAGATTAAATCCTACGAGTGATGAGAGTACCTCAGGCATGCAGGAGATTGTCACTGCTGACTTTGCAAGGACTCTGGGCTATGTCAGTCTACTCTGTCTGGCTCTATTTACTGTCACCCACCTTCTTCCCTGGCAGCACAGCAGTGATTCATGGTTGAGATTGTGCAGGGCTTTTGCACCTGTCTTCCAAAGGCATGGATAACAAAACCAGACCTTTCACTGGGACTTTAAAAGCTAAAGGGTGTTGCAGGGCCTGGGATTGTACCGGTGAGTGACAGTGCACAGCATATCTTGGCAAGATGCTGAAGGATGCAGAGAACTTCCTGCATTAGTCTGTCTGAAGCACTACATGCTCCCTTCAACCATTCCCTACTTTGGGAGAAAATAGTTACTTTTAAGCTTCAAAAGATGCGTAATGGTCTTTCCTTTCACATCTAATTTTAGGCATTATTACCCCTATTATTTCACTGCTTCCTGATAGGCAGTCCAGTGGGCCGTGCCCAACCACAGATATGCTTACACTGCCCTTTGATGGACTTACGGCCCAGGGCAAGTGATCCTAACCTGTGCCAAACACATCTCTGTGTGCCCTGGATCAGTTGTGGGAGCTTGACGATCCTTTTGTGGCCTGGCCTGTCTTCCTGTGAGCTTCCCACGCACCTGCCTCTGCTTGGCTCCTTTGACTGGTGGGGCCATGTCTCAGACCTGCTGCCAGTCTCTGTGCAGTCTGGGCTTTCCCTTTCTTTCCCATTCTCATGTGGTAGCATGTGTCTGGTGTAAATGAGGGTGGTGATTAACCAAAAAAAAAAAAATTTAAAAAAAGAAATTTCTTCCTCTGGCTGGGATCCCACAAGACAGATGTTCCTGGGAAGTGGCTGCTCTAGGGCAATCCAAAGGAGTAACTGCAGCTCATACAGGCACACCCAAAACAGCTCAAAATGAATTTTCTGGAGCAGCAATCAA
The DNA here is from genome assembly GCA_011076525.1 of Nettapus auritus. Lineage (NCBI taxonomy): Eukaryota > Metazoa > Chordata > Aves > Anseriformes > Anatidae > Nettapus > Nettapus auritus. Next base: position 13,443,190 of record CM021771.1, read on the forward strand.
GCACTGGCCCTGTGGGTTTTGTGCACAGGTACTCTGCTGGTACGGGACCCCCAGCTCTGCTGAACTGGCCTGTGGTGTGCTTCCCACTGGGTGCACCCAGGGCTCCCCAGGCCAAGAGGGCTGGCTGATCCTGCTGGAGAAAATGAAAGGGAAAAGCTGGAGGGGGCTGGGTGCAGTGCCCTGTGGTGCTCCATGCAGCTATTTGCACTGGGATGAGCAGCAAAGGCTTGGTGCTCTTCTGCTGGTAGGGCGTGATCGCATCTGGGAGCGGTGCACATGGCTTCAGAAGTGAAAGGGAAAAGGGAGACTTTAAAAGCTGTCATCTGTGCTTTCCCTCCAAGATCAGTCTTGGTTTGACAATGCTGTAATTACCTGCTCGGCTCTGTTTAGTGTATGTAAGCACGTGTGGGTGTTTAAGTTTACTCATACGTATGTTCTGGATGTCCTGCCTCTATAGCAATACTTGTAGACTAAAGGTACCTGCTTTCTAGTGCGAGCTCTGCTGAGGTGGCCTGGCCACAGCTGTGACAGCAATGGCTGAGGGACCCCAGCACGGTACCCCGACATACCCTGTCCTGTGTGTCAGTAGTGCCAGCTACTCCAGTGACTGTTCTGCCTTCAACAAAAATAATGTACTGTCATCTGGCTTTTTCCTATTTAATTCAAAGTCTGTGAGCATTGCACCTTTTTGGTAAGGAGTCCTGTTGGGAGGAAGAAATGTATTTTAAGGAATTAGTGACTTCTGCAGCCCTTGTAGCTCTTCCAGGTATTTCTCTTCAACTCCTATTTCTTCCTCTTCTTGATCCTTTGTTGAACGTTATAATCCTGTGTTTATATCTGTCTGTTGCCATAGAAATAACTCCTGTTGCTAACTAAGCTAGAAACTTCCTTGAGGGATAAAGGAAAGGGCTATTCCTTATAATTGTCTCATCTGTGAGAAAATAACAAGTCTCCAGATGGATTTCTCTTCAAAGGCAATGAATTTTAACTCCTCTACCATAATGTGAAAAGTTAGGTCCTTTGGGTGGCATTACACTAGCTTTTTTCAAATTGTTGGTCTAGCAGTGCTTCTGTATCCCGCCTCCCAAATCTGCTTCAGCTCTGCATCAATAGGACCTAAGGATAGTTCAAGCTTTTTTCCCATCAGAGATTTGCTTTTTCTGTTGATGCTGCAATGTCTGTCTGCTAGGTATCTGCCTAAAATATCAGTACTCTTTTGGAAGGAGCTAAAGTCAGTGAAAGGCAATAACTCCTCATTGTTGCTGACCCAGGTTTTGAACAAGGGACCTTTCAGCTGATGTCAGGTGTGGTGGCCCCTGCCTGCTCCTGGAAGTCCTTATTTGTGCACTCTCTTGTGCCGCTGGTTTGCCCACACCTTTTAAAGTCAAAACTAAAGTCTTCAGTTTATTTTTGTTCTGCTGGATGAGACAATTTACAGCAAACAACTTCATAGTCTCTAATTTAAATTAAAAAAAAAAAAAAAAAAAAAAAAAAAAAAAAAAGCCACAACAGCA
>CM021771.1:13445103-13585207 GCA_011076525.1 Nettapus auritus
TGTGCCGCTGGTTTGCCCACACCTTTTAAAGTCAAAACTAAAGTCTTTAGTTTTTTTTTTTTTTGCTGGTTTTGAAAATTTAAAGCAAAAAAATTCATAGTTTATAATTTTAAATAAAAAAAAAAAAAAAAAAAAAAAAAAAAAAAAAAGCCACAACAGCACTTACAAACAAAATGTGACTTGCAAGGCTTTAAATGTCTTTTTGCCTGAAAAGTAACTTTTTTTTTTGCATTTAGGTTAAGGAAAATGTTAGCATTTAGGAGCAGGGTGGTTTAAGTCTTTTCCACTGTAGGGAGAAACAAAGTGAAGTATCATACAAAACAATGCAAATTTAAGAGGAAGTTTTCGGCCTTCAGGAAGGCTGCTTTACATCCAGTTAATGTTTGTGTAGCGTGGAAACCATGCTCAGCTTTGGTAGAACAATCTCCTAATTCAGCAACTGCTTTTTAAAGAAGTAGGGCAGCTGTTGCTGTTTGCAGTCTCTGCTCTAACTAATTTTGCATGATCTCTGTCACTTAAAAATAAGCTAAGCCTGATCCTGGTGGGCATGAGTGGTTGTATAACCTTTTATCTCACTAGGTTCCAAAGCACCATTTCATCAATCTTTATTCTTCCCTCCTTCTGCCTGCTTTTTCCAAATTCTGCATGGTGTTCTTTTCCTCATCTATCAAATGAAGGCCTACCCCTTTTACAGCTCACCTGTTCCCAGTCTATTCTATGCTACTTCAGTTCTTGCCATTTATTTTCTTAAAACACTGCAGAATTGGTGATGTGGGTTGAAAATGTTAATATTCATCTGCAGAGCTTGATACTTGTTACAGACATTACTGGATTTAAACTTGATGAGCAGTTTGGGAAGTAAATATCCCATATGTGGGTAAACTGAGGTATGGAAATAAATTTTTTTTCAAGGTTGCAAATAATTCAAAAGCAAAACAAAAAAACCAACACACACAACAACAACAAAATAAAAAGAGGATCCTGAACTGACCCTAGGTTTACATCTCACTTTAAGTGTCTGCGTTGTAGAAAACCACAATGTTCATCATGTGGAAAGAGTAAATGAAATGAGCAATGTGATACTTTAAGAATCCTTAAAAACATCACTATTACACTTTGGATGGTCATGAAAATCTGTTTGGATTTCCTTTTTGTTTGTTTGTTTGATTGATTGATTGATTCTTTGTTTGTTTGTTTTCCCTGCATTTTGTAACTTGACCCCAGAATCTTTAGAATCAGATAGTGAAAGTATTTGAGCCCATGTCCCTGCAGTCCTCTAGTCAGGCTCTTACAATGGGTGCTCCATACTTGAGTCTGGGATGGCAAAGCACCTGAAGGTACAGCAAGCCACAGGCACTGTGTTGCCCAAAGTTTCTAAGCACTTCTTTGCTACAAGCACCATAATGCTTATGTTTATCTATAAACCCTGCTTGTGAAAACATTTATCTTCAACTGTGGCATCAAATATTTGGGCAATTATAACCTTGATGAAGGCTGAATAGTTTTGAAACCTTCAGCACAGCTAGAGGCATCCTTTTTTTTTTTCTTTGCCTCACGCTTGTGCTGGGGTTAGGAAGAGGGACCTGGGAGTGAAAGGGGGAGAGGTAGGGATGTCTGGTGTGGTGGGGGAAGGATGCAGTGCTTGTCTGATTCTTTCAGGTCATGTCCAGAGAGACCCGCCATTCCGCAGAGCTCATATCCACAACCACATACTGACCTTGAAATATCCAGATGTCTCCATATTTCATGTGTTGACCTCTCAACAATAAATGGTGTTGGAAAACACTTGCTTCCTAGCATGTGCTAAAACAACAGTTGCTTTCCATAACTTCAGTTGCAGAGCTTTCTGCTATGTGCGTGTTTTATACTTTTTTATTTTTTACAGTGCCAGCCTCTTCAGAAGTAGCAGGATGTTGTGATCCATACTGATTCCTAATTTGACTACCAGCCACCAATTTTTTTCAGGAAGTTTTTTTGCCAGCTATGTCATAAAGAGAAATCTGCTCTGACTTGATATATTAAAAAAAAAAAAAAAAAAAAAAAAAAAAAAAAAAAAAAACTTGAACAGCAGTGAGTGCAAAATGATGAGAAGCAGAGCCAGCTCGTCTCCAGCTCACCTTCCTGTTTTCCTCATTAATACTCATTTTTTGGGTAATGTCTGAATCCAAAGCAACTTGAAAACATCACGGTAGTGCACAAGTCCAATGAAGCCAGGTCTGAATCTAGTCCTGCATCTAGGGAGGGACAGGTTTGTCCTTTCAAAACCTGAGGTAAGTGCAGAATGAGGATATGACTCGGCCTGTCTGTTACTAATGATCTCTCGTAAAGAAAACAGATGTCAAACACAGATTTTCTTGGAAGCATAATATACCAGTAATTTAACAGGCAGGAATTTGGTTATAACATGCTGACCTTTAGCAGTCCTCTCATAATTTCTTGTAACTTTCTTGCTAAAAACTTGTTTTGAATAAAACCTCAAACATTTTTTCTCTAATTTTGAACAGAATACCTTAAATGAATACAAAACCTAGTTTTTCTCGATTTTTCCTTTTTAGGCTCACTTTCTCTAAGTAGTTACAGGAAAATCAGAAGCAAGTATTCACTGGAATAATTAAAGCCAGTATTGAAATAGGTAAGGGCAGCAGTCCTATAAAAATATGCAGTTGGAAGCAAAAATAGAGGAAAAAAATATATGTTGCAGGCCATAAAGTGAAGTAGTTTCTTCAGCTCTGGAAAGCTCTGGAAGGATGGTGTCTTCCTCAAGACAGGAAGAACCCAGCCTCCTTCCTTGATCCCACACTGTCATCTCGTGTGGCTGGGTCCTAGTCCCTGGGCCCTCTTCCCTGGCGTGAAGATTTGTGACTTCTCTTTCAAAGTTTGTTGGCAGATGCTTTAGCTTGTGTTAGGGTATGGTAAGATATTAGATACTTAATATGGTGTGGATATTTTAAAATCTTTTTTTTTGTGGGTCACAAGTACTGTGAAATACCTTAATCTGGCTTTTCACACAGTCGATGTTGTATCCTGATTGCCCTAGCTGCATTTTAATACTTCAGTTTTAAATTCCCCTCTAAGCCTTAATTAATGCACCTCTAAGTCTCAAGGTGATGATTGAAAACGTTTCTCAATCCTTCTCCCCTTGAGGTCAATGGAGAAGGCTGGCTTGATTTCAGTGGCAAGACATGTCATGCTGTGTTTGAGGTGTGCTTGTGGTGGGCTCCAGGGGGCACCTTGCACCCCAGCAGCTGTGAGCAGCGCAGCCTTGCCCCACGAAGGGCCCTGTGGTTAGGTTTTTGGCCTTGTCACCTCCTGGAGCCCCTGCATGGAGGGGCTGGTGGTGTACCTCCCTCAGTCCTCAGCAGCTGTCTTCTCTCCTGGAGAGCTGAGAAGTGTGGTGGAGCTGGGAGCCCTGCCTTGTTCAGTGGGATGCTTATTAGTAGGGGCACAAACAGTGTTCCTGAAAATGTACATGGATTTTCAGACTCCTCTGTGCCAGCTGAGGACATAGGAAGGGGAGGAATTCAAGCTTTGGTATGTCGTTTGTGGTAGGGGCTGTAAAAGGTGCTCCATTCCTTAAGCTTTCTGTTTGTCGCAGAAGTACCCCCAGGTGACAAAAGGCTGAAAAAGTGATTTTCGACTTCCTGCGCTTTCAGCAGTGACTTCTAACCCTGACCTACAAAGCATAAAGGGAAAGAATCTGAGGAATGTACTCAATGGCTGTGGAGCAAAACCAGCTCCTTTTAATGAGAGTGACCAAGTAGCACAAACTTTTTTCCTCTTCCCCGAGCACAGGCTGAGGGCAGAGACAAGGTGTGAGCAGGTGTTCTCCCCTCCTGGAGCCCACCTCATCGGCATGGGTCTTCAGCACCATTCATTCTCTGTGAGAATGCTTCTATCTGTTCCACTGAAAAGGGGAGGTGAATTTTTTCCTGAAGTTTGAAATGTGTTGAAACCCTGACTACAGTTTTGCATTCATTTTGTTGCTACCAAAATTCTTTCGAGCACGTAGGAGTAGTAACTGCTGGGAGTTGTGCAGAAATGCTGACTTGGGAGCTGAGTGCTGCTGCAAGGGTTGGTGCCTTGTTTGCAGGAGAGGAACCTCTTTGCTGGCACAAGGGCCTTAGACTGTGTGTGATGCTGCCTTGGGATATCTTCTGAGAGCATAGCTTCCTCCTCAGCCTGGTTTTTAAAGTCTGTCAGGCACCTGGTCATAGAATAATAATGTCCACCAAAAAAAAAGTTGTTCTCTTTTGGGGAAAATAAGCAGAAAGCCCTGTATTCTACAGGCAGAGTATTTGATCTCTGCCATGATTTCAGCTGGGTTCCAGTCATTGTTTTCCAGCTCTCGCTACACAGCAGATATTCATAGTGACTTACCATAGGATAAGCAGCATCTTGTCTCCAAAAATAGTTCACTGTCATGCATAGATCCCTCTTTGCTTTTATTTTGAACTTTGCTTTTTGAGGGGTGTTCTCTACCTTCCAGGTTTTGAATCAGAAGACGAAGGTATAAAAGTCTACTCCAGCCTTAAGCATACCATGTGAGATGAACTAATCATTTCTCTTGGGAATGCTGCAGGTTGCTTGCAGTGGAGAATGTCATGTAATAACATGGGAGTTTATATTTAAGAACTTTTAAGCACCTCATTTTCATATCTTAAGATGTAGAAAAATAGATGAACATATGAAAAGCAAACACTTGGATAATTCGAGTTAGATGGGCGTGCTGCTGGAAACACTTAGCAGGGGTGGAAATGCTGCACAGGGGGGGTGAACACAGGAGATGTTGTATGGACTTTGCAAAGTGCAAGTGCAGTAAGGTAGAAAATGGGGAGGGGATTTACCCTGTGTGAATAGGTGCAACATGCATCCTGGTGTTGCACATCAGAGCTGAATGTGGTTCACTGAAAATATTCTAGTAGAACGGAACATTTTAGGCTGATGCCAGTTTAATTCTGAGGATTGCAATAGCACAAGAAGTACTGAGTAAATTTGCTTGAATTGGAGAATCAGTGTTACAAAAAGCCATATATATTACAGCTATAGCTATCATTTTACAAGAGCTACTGATTATCTGGTCACAATATAGGCTTAGTGATATTTACGCTGCTCTCAACCTCAAAAAAGAAACCTAGTTTCATATAGAAATGAGTCTGAGTTTAAAAGTTTAAGTTATAGTCAAGTCTTGGACTGAGTTGTTCCTATTGGGCTACCTGTGAAATGGCTCTGTAAGCTGTAACATTAGGCAGGGGATTCTCAAAAAAACCAAAAGGGGTAAATGTGTTTAGGCATGGTCCTGCTTCCATGCAGGGATCCAGGTCCCCCTGAACCATTTGCACTGTGTTGGTTTACATCTGAGATCTGCTCTGGAGCAAGCTGCACATCTCCACATAGGCAGAGAAAGGCTTTTCTGGTCTGCCTCCAGGTGTGGACAAGAGAATGATGAGCATCAGAAATCAAGTCCCACTTAAACTACAGCTGTGAGCCAGGCCGCACCAGCTCTTTGAGGGATACGGGAGAAGTGAACACCAAAGCCAGTATGAACTTCCCTGCTGGGGGTTTTGTGTGTTAGCACGTGAGCTGGTACATGCTGGGTGTGCTGGAACACATCAGAAATGTGGATAATTTTTTTCTAGCATACTGACTGTGGGGGGTAAGGCTGTATGTTGCATGTACAGCACTGACATGGCAGTGGGCTGGGAAGTTGCCCTCATCAGTGGCTACATCATTACCTTAAGTAAACTTGACTGGAAACTCTAGTGTCAAAAAACAAAGTGAAGATCTTCATCTGGATCGCTCCCACTAATGTACTTTGCAGCTGTGGGCAAGCTGTGAATCGCACAGGAGGAAAACTGCAGTGGTGGAGAGCAAGCTGTCCTGCACAGGGCTGCTGTCAGTGGTACGGTGCCAGGTCCTGCACTCGGCTGCTGCTGCGCTGTGCTGGCCATGGCACTGTGGCCTATCTGCACCTGGTCCTCGGCAGACGTGAGTGAGCAGAGCATTGGGACTTGGAGAGAAGAGGAGGTCAAACATCATCCCAAGTACAAGGACAGCACAGGGAAAACAATTTTGATCAGTTGTAAGTTGAGTGAAGGATAGAGCTGATAGAGAATGAGAAAGTAGAAGTTGGAGGTGAATCTAGAATGTAAGCAGCAGATGTGATAGAGGAGCGCAGGCACTAGAAAGCTTGGCTATAGCATGTCTATCTTCTGGGTGGCTGTAGCGAAGCACAATGGACTTTTTCAAGGTGAACAGACATTCTGCTACAGTAAATAAAATGCAGCTGACGGCAGCCTTCATCTGTGTATTTTATCTGTCCTGCTGAAGGTCTAGAGGCAGCTAAACCTTCCAGGTAGTTCCTAGGTTCGTCAGATGTTGCTCAGATGTGAAGATTAAGAACATTGAAAATAAGATCTGCATTAAATAGCCCATAGTGAGATTTTCTGCAATTTGTTGCTATAAATCGAGGGATAGTATCAAACCTTTCTTAATGAGGATTTGCCAGGCTCACCCTGAAATGATGTCCAGATCTCTGTGGGATCTCAAAGCAAGGGAGAGACTGTAGTTTGGACGGGAAGAGGAAGGTCTGCATAAAGTAACTGTACAAAACCAACGCAGAAATGTGAGTGGATGGGTTGAAAAGATAGGAACAAAGAAACATCTCTTCAGGAAAATGGCAGAACCTTAATATAAGACAGTGTGGCAATTATTTAATCAGGCACCAACTGGACAAATTTTTAGACAATAACAGAAACAAAGGTGTAGGAATACCTAAACTGAAGAGAAGAAAATACATTTATTAACAGATTAAAGAATGTGTGCATGGGGGGGAGGGAGAATGCTTTTAGTCTCATTACCTGTTTCCTCGAGTGCTCCTGTTTCTTCTTGCTTTTTTGGTATTTTGAGCATCAGAATTCTTGCCGTATTCTTGAAGCTTTGAAAGCAAATGGGAAATCACTAGTCCCAGCCCTGACCTTATTTCCTGTGCTACAATACAGAGACAACCCAAGGGAACTTTCAGGTTAGTTGGACGTTCCCTATCTTTCTATTTAGATTTTGTTTTCACTTTCCTTACTAGCCCAGCCTCAGTGTTGGCAGCTAGCACAAATTTATTGTGTGATCTTTATCTCTGGCATTGCCCTCTGAATGGTCAGCCCGATATCTCCTATCCTCATAAAGGCAACCTAGCTGTTGTAGATAAAATCTTGTGTACAGTACAGCTCTGGCGTGTCTTTGGGAGTGCTCAGATATAGCAGAAGGAGGAACTGCTGAATGGCCTCCTTTCTTCCTCCCCTGACTTCATGGTGGAGGTGCTGCAATCGCTCTCCTGATGGCAAATGTCCTCTGGGAAGAGCACAAAACAGAGAAGTCTCTTCTGCTAAGGTTGGAAAGTTTCAGAGAGACAGATGAATATCAATGGTCATGAAGGTTTAAACAGATCTCATTAGCTATGTTTCTGCTAGAAAGAAAAATGTGGTGGGAGAGATGTCTTTGATTCTGTACAGCAGCCATGCTACAGTAGTGTGCAACTGATGTGCTTAATCCCAGTAAAATCAATTGATGGGTAAAATAGGGAGATGTTATCAGCATACACTTGTGTATTGAACTTAAGATTTAGGACAGACTCCTCTGAAGTCAATTGAGAATTGACTAGGTTTAATTGAATAAACTCTTTATCTTCCTTGCTGGCATTATTTTGTGATTTTTCTTAAGCAGAAGAAGAGGTGGTGGTCTTCAGTGCATGCTGTATTTGTTGATGGTGGACTTACAAGCAAACCTCTTGATTTCAAATTTTTCAGTTAGCTGAAGTTAGTGAAACCAAAACTAGATGAGAGCTTTTGCTAAGCTTTTTTTTTGTAGAAACTTTAAAATGTTGCAAACGAATTATACTGTTTTATTCAGAAAATTATAGACTTTTACAAGGTGCACTGCTACCTAATTGGTTTCCTATAAGCCTTTCTCTGTGTGTCCTCTGAAGCAATTTGTGCAGAGCTTAAACAGATTTTAAAAGATGCTCACTTAATTATTGTTTGTAGTTTGGATAATTACCTGAAATGTTATCTATCTGGAATTAAACTGTAGCATTGGTAATTTGATAAGTCCATATGGCCTCTTTTGAAATGGTAATTTTTTGCTGTTTCTTTTCAAATATCTCTGCTAACAGTCAAACAAATGTACAATTCATGAAGATGCATTTTAAAGCTCTGTTAATCTACTGGCAAGCTTCAGACTGTAGTTAAAAACATGCCTGGTTACACCGGAAAAACATCTTCTCAGTAAACTGTCAACTTTCTTCTGGGTTAAAGCTCATAAACATTTTTTATTTATGAAGATTTTAAAAAGTTTGTTTTCTGTTTAGTTCCATAAACCAATCATGACTTAATCTGGTGCATTCTGCTAAGAAATATGGGTTCAATTAGTACACGTTTTTTTCAGCCCTTTGTTCAGGTCTGCGTTTGCAGCTTTTAACTCTTCCAGATTTATTTTCATGTATTCAGTTTTTAACTCTGAGACTTGGAACAACCTAGTGTACAATTTATCACACTAGTAATATTTTTCTCAAAGGTAAAGTAAGACCTTTTGTATCAAATCTGTTGTATCAAATGTTTCTTTTTAAAAAAAGGCAATTATGTATTTGCCTGAATTTGACTTATTGAACATGTCTAGGCTGTTATTTCTGGACTGAACAAATAGTTCTGTGCTGCGGATCCTCAGCTGAACATTGTTTTCGTATAACAACTGAGGTTTCAAGCAAGTAGAGCCTCACTGTGATGTTAACCAGAATATTATCTGTTTGGGTTACAGAATTTTCTTACATAATGTGCTTCACTGTTACTTCCAGAGTTCGGCAGCTGTTAAGCAAATATTGCCACAGACTGTCTGCAGATTTCAGTGTTTAATTTCCTCTGTGCTATTGTTTGTCATTCAACAAAATACAAGTATGTAAAGTTGATCAATAGGGAAAGAAAGTGGCTTCTTTAAGTGGTGTCCTGGAAAAAAAAAACAAAACAAAACAAAACAAAAACCTATGTATTTCTAATCCATGCATTCTCTAGCTCTTTCTCCAAAGGGGGCAATGTAGGAAGCAATAGTTATTTTTAAGGTACAAATTACTTTTTCCTTTATGTCATGCTAAAAATATCAGGAGGTTCATGGATAGGCCAGCTAGGTAATGATGTCTGTGGTGGCTCTGAGGAGCCCAGAATAGGTGCTTCAGGATAGCTTTCCTAGTGGAACACGTGAGTTCCTGTGCCCGAGGCATGATTTACATTTTTTCTTAATGCTATTTACTTGATATTATATCCTAGTTAAGTAATAGCTTTTGTGTGAATCATAACTACTTTGTCTCAAACTAATAGTGACTGCTTTGTCCAGTGAGTATTTAAAAATGGAATTGGTGCATGAAAATAGTAGCAGGCAAAGAAGCTATAGAGGAGAGGCTGAGGGGAAGGAATCTTTCTTGTTGCTAGAAATTCCCAATGATTCGTTGTAGTTAGAGTAATGTGTTTACAAGCTCATTAGTGATGTTTGGCAACTCTTGAACGTAATCTAAAAGGCAAAACTACCACTGCCTTCAGGATTTAAATGTGAAACAATTACACCAATGAAGAGAGCTGCCTGTGAATGGAGGACAGTTGTCTGACAGTGGATGGTGGCATTTCACTGGTGAGGGATGGGGAAGAAACACAAGGGAAGGAAAGTAATACTCTAAAAAAGAGCCACTGAAGATGATACAATGCACTAGCTGGAACAAGCCCTGAACACAAGGTTTTCAAGCAGTGGTCATATTTTAATAATTTAATAGAAATTAATAGAAAATCTAACATGCTTGAAATTAATTTGAAAAAAAAAAAAATCCAAGTATTTCTTTTTCTACAACTCAATAGTAATAGCTGCTACAGGAGGGACATGAAATGAATCTATTGAATCAAGGATTTTTGAAAGGGTATAAATAAAATGTGTAGGCTATTTATTAGACTCCTTTATAAATGAACAATCTAATCTTTTGTCTGTGTGGCTTCATTGTCGGTAATTGAAAGGGCTCAAATATTTTTCCTCGTGTTTTAACAGCAGATGTGGACTAGTCCAAGTGCATTGAGACTGTTTTGCCAAGACTGACAGTTTTCTTCAAGAATGCCCTGCGTTATGATGGCAATCTTGGTGCCCTTGAGTATTCTTAAAGGGTGCAGGGAGTCAGTGTTCTGGTAACTCTTATCCCTGAGAAGAGTGACATGAGCTCAGATTCACTAATGTATGGAGAGCACCAGCAGGCAGCTGCTGATGTTCAAACATGTTGAATGTTAAAAAGCTTTTTTTTTTTTTTTTTTTTTTTTTATTATAAAAAAGTTTTTTTACCTTCAGGAAAAGGAATTAAGTTTTCATGATGAAAAGAAGATATGTTTTAATTGAAGATTGTTTTTTAAAAAAAAATTAACAGACTAATACTGAAACCATTCCAAGCTGCCTGCCAGCTACTGTGAACAATTATTTGCTGATGTTATGAGTGCTGTGGCTGTACTTTAAAAGTTTGCTCCCTGATGCTAGTGATCATGTTGCATTGTTCCTCTCCTATTATTGACATCAGAATGCGGGCCAGGAAATCCTGAGTCTTTGGCTCATTAGTCTTACGAGTTGAGAATTATGATTAGCTATGAGTTAAGGAGTTGGACTCGATGATCCTTATGAGTCTCTTCCAACTCAAGAGACTTTATGATTCTAAGAATGTTTAATGGAATGAGTGATGGATGTGTGATAACCTTTTCTAAGTGGATTACTTTTTTATTATTATTATTTTTCTTTACAGTTGTAGGTATTACACTTTGGAACTTAGGTTTTTGTTTTTTAAATCAGTCATCACTTTTGTGCATTACTTGTTCCTTCTCTATTCCCAGCTGGCTGCTTCACAAGTGTGACTTGTACATGAGTAAGATGTGGTGATTGCAGTGGGGACGGCTAAAAGCACAGAACTGGCTTTGAATGTTAAGATGGCTTGCAGGAGGCAGCATCATAGAATAGCCTGGAGGCACTTGCTGGAAGGTAAACAGTGAGCTCACCAAGTAGGCTTGGACTATATATTTGGTCTGTAACTTGTTTTTTGGATGGTGTTAAACTCTAGAGAAGCTTTTCAGGTATTCTCAGCCTTGGATATGTGAACCACTGGTGTCAAAGCCTTTCACTGTACAGAGGACATAATCACTCAGTTCAGGCCTGTGAGTGCTGTTCCTGCAGCTGAGTATCACCTGTACCTTCAGATGGAGCAGCTGTCCTACGTGCCTCAGCACAATCTCACAAGCTGTCATCTTCATGCTCAAATAAGCCTTAGTATGAGTTAGGGCTGAAAACAGACACTGTAGTTACCCACTGCACAACAGAAGTGTTTTTGGCATTTTGTAGAGACATATTGTGACACGCCATTTCTCTGTGAGCAATGATTTTTCTCTGCAAATACCATTATACCATTATACCTTCTTTTTTTTTTTTTTTTTTCCTTTTTTTTTTTTTTTTCCTCTCCATTTTGTGCTGTCAAAGCCTATAACTCTTTCAGTTAGGAGATATTGGACAGTTCAGATGAAATTCCATCCTCTCCTCTGTATCGTCAGACCACAAGTTCACTCTTCAAAAAGTAAATGTGCATCATATCCAGAGTGAGCTATGGGGTCCAATTACCATGTTTCCTGTCACTCAGACAATCTGACAGAGGAGGCAAAGAGAAATACACCCTCTATATTGGTAACAAGTGCTGGCTATCTTTCTGTCTAGCTGAAGTCATTTTTATAGCCTGCTGCTGGTGCAGGTTCAAGAGATTCTATTCTTCAGAATCAGAAATGCTTACCTCGAATCTACAGTAGCTAAATATAAGAAGCATGTTCCTTCACAATGCTGGGAAGAACTCCAAAGGCCTGGGTTGTAGACGAGAGATGTGATGTCCATACATGGGGGTAAAAATAGCATAAGAGAGTGATTGGAAATGATATATTCAGCCTACAGCCATTAAAGGGAAACAGTAAGTTGAAGCAAATGCCTCTCGATTATTTGCTTATGAGACTTCTCAAAAGTGCTTGTTCTAGCCCTGTCACTCACGATCCATCTTGAAGCTGAGGTTATTAAACCAGGCAAGGGTCAGTCCTTAATGATTCCCTATCCATCTTTCTTTTAGCTTTGTCCCATGCTTGCCCAAAACTCTAGCTTTCTTAGCAAAACTGTTTATCAAAACTTCTGGAAGAAACATCTTGTTTCTACCAACTCTTTAGTACGAAGCAGCACTTTGATCATTACAAAACCTTACACCAGTCTTACCACCTCTGTGTGTCTCCCTCCTGCTGCTGTTGTTTTCTCTCTCCATGCTGGAACTCAGCTCTGATTGTTTACCGCTGACCCCCATACATTGCATATACAGGCATCCTCATCCCTCCGCCAAAGCAAAGCCATTCAGGAGAGGATCTTTTTTTATTTTGATCTGAGAATTTTCTGTTGCTGTTATCTCCTTGACATTTCTCCCTTTACCATGCTTAATTCAAAATGAATAAAATTGCATTTTCTTCAAGTTTTAATGCATCCATAAAATGTGTAACAGGCTACAAAGCTATGGAAGATATCCTGTTGTTAGCTTATTTTTTGTTATTTTGTTTTGTTTTGTTTGTTTGAATCATATTTCAATTACTACCTTTAGTACAGTCATCACTCCTCCAAGGTGTGTTATGTGCAGCTGTAATGTTTGTGGCAAGAGCTGTCTCTGTAATTAGTGCACAGCAAGCTAATTTTTGTAGTGGTTCTGCAAGTGGTTGTACAGCTGCAGAATGCACACCAGCAAGGAAATACATAAGAAACTTTTCACCCATTTCATAACAATGCTGAAAATTACAGGATTCTGATTCTCTTCAAACTTTAAACAAATGACTTTGAGTTTTTTTATTTTTTATTTTTTATTTAATTTTAAGCTATGTCTGAAGGGAACCATATGCTGCAATCTCAAGTCAAATTAACAAGCAGTAGAGAAAGGTTACACAACTATGTGCAAACAGACAGCTGTTTAAGCCACCCAAACAAAGGAGAGCCAAATCTGATAGAAGAATATACCAGAAACTATGCTCATATTTACTCAAAATTCAAATGACCTGGGATTTTTTTTTCCTTTCTCGCCCCCTTTTGCCACCCAGGTAAATTGACTTGGATGCTTTTCAGAGAGAGCAAATGGTCCTGAGAACAGCCTGGTTTAGATAAGAAGAGATAAGAGCTGTCTGGAGGGTAGGAGGTGGCGGAAGAAAGCTGGACTGGTGCTTTACTGCTCAAGATTTGTGTGGAATTGTCCTTGAGCTTTTGCTATTTCACATCTTAGCTTTGTCTCAGGTTGTGATTATCCAGAAACGAGTGTTGGCCACTGCTCACGAATGAATTTGCTGTATCCCATTGCTTTAAGGTTGATATAGGCCTCATGCAATATGAGTTTGGTGTATAACGTGCCTTTTCTAGTAACATCAGTCTCATCGTGACATTTGGTGAATATTCTGTGATGTCCATTTAGCTTTCTTTTCCTGAAATACCTCTACTCACTTTGCAGAGAGAAGTAGCAAGGAATATTGTCCTACTGCAAGCAAAAAAGAGGTTGAATTAACAATGAGCTCTTGCATTTGGTAGCTCAACAATTGGCTCGTTGCACATCCACTCACTCAGAGCATAATTGGTGGAGCTTGAATCCATGTGCATCCACCACGTTCTTCCATCAACCAAAGCTGCACATGTGGCTTTGTACCTGCACAGTGATATGTGCCTGTGATATGTTCCTCAATTGTTTTACTGAAGTAATATGGGAGAATTCAAACCAGGTCTCCTGAGGCCAAACTGCAGCCTGAATACTGAAGTAATATGGGAGAATTCAAACCAGGTCTCCTGAGGCCAAACTGCAGCCTGAATACTGAAGTAATATGGGAGAATTCAAACCAGGTCTCCTGAGGCCAAACTGCAGCCTGAATAATCATTTCACTAGTGCTTGCCCTATTTTTCTTCTCTAACCCATGTATTAAAATCTGAGGACGCTGTTTTTTTCCAGAGACAGGAAATCAGTTCCTGGTAATTTAATCCCAGTCCCTTCATATAAATGCCATAACACCTCTAGGAAAACAAAAAGAATCTGTCTATAAACACTAGAATTGTCCCCAGATCTAAACATTTGTTTGAAAAATATTCATTTGAAAAATCTTGAGACCAACTCATAGAGACTGTAAGATAGTGACATTGATGTTCATTTGTCTTCCACTGGTGCTGCTTTTTTTTTTTTTTTTTTTCCCAAGAGTGCAAAGTATCAGGATTTCTATACCATCTTTTGTGATGATGGCTGAGTTGGATAACTGAAGGGCTAAATAGCTCAGTTCTTCATGCCTTGCATCCTTCACATGCTGGTCTAAAGCACAGCAGGACTTTGTTGAGAAGAAATTAAAGTGGGATGGTAGCATTGCTGGAATTTCTTCCTCCAGTCTCCCACTACTTCATCTTATTCTGTTCAAATACTTGTTCCAAATAACCACAGTGTTTCACTCAGACTTTTACTAGGCACATTAAATGTACATTAGTGGCCCTTGCATGGATGATGTATTTGTAGCTTTAGGGGGAGGGAAGGCAGGGCCACTTTGATATCAGTTTATGTACCACCCAGTTTGTTTCTTGGAAAGCTCTAGGCCATTAAGAGTAGAAACTACACTGGAATATGTTCCATATGGCAGTTTCTCACGTACTGTGAAAGCTAACCCAAGTTAATGATTAAAATGCATTTCTATCACTCTTTCCTTTTAGATGCAAAAAAGGGTTGGAGTTTTCCTTTTAATACTCCTGTGGCACTGTCGTCGTTACCACAGCATGCTTGCTTTTTTGTTGTGAAATATGTCATCTCAGTAGACAATCAAATGGAAGGAGGGTGGCTTTGCTCTTTAAGGTATTGTATAAAAATGAGCCCTTGGTGATATCAGTGATTGATGGAGCACTAATAGCACTGGCAGCTGTAAGGTTCCTTTTACAGAGTAATACTGGAAAATGCCACATGCTCCCTTCGTCCTTGCTGCAGATTTTGCTGCACTGCTGTCTCTCTTTGGGCAGCTGCAGAACATGCTGTTCTCGCGCTCAGCAGAGTCAGCAGCCACTGCACTCAGGAGTACCTGAGTGGGATTTGTCCCTGTCAGAGGGACTTTCAGAGGTTGAAGGTGTAATAGTAACATGGAAGAGAGATTAAGCTCAAAACCCTATTTTGATACTCTTACAGTAATTCTTCGGGGCATTTATCCTCTTCTGTTATAAAGCAGAAGGTTTTTATTTGCCTGCCTGACAGGATGCTCTGACCTCATGACCTCATGATGGTGCATCCTCTGTAATAAGAAGCCCGGAAAGGAACCGTCACCGTTACAAATATAGGAACCAGGTGTAAACACTCAGAAAAATGAACTTCAAGAATTAATGTACTTCAGGTTTGTTTAGTTGCTTTTTTTCCCAAAACTGTTCTGCCAGGAAAAAAAAAAAAAAAAAAAAAAAAGTCCATGTATAAACCAGGAGACCTTCCAGTGTCCTTTCCCACTATCACCAAACCAAGGGGAAAAGCTTTGGGCTGAGAGTCACATAAAATGTAGAGAGAAATAAATGCAACTCTCCTCTGCTTGGCAGGGCAGCTCCTCAGCCCCTTCTCATGAGATGAGACAGAGTTGTAGACATTTGCTTACCACCAAACTGCAGTTTGGTGGCTCTGATTTGTGATCACCAGCTGATATTTACTGAGACCACACAGCCTCAGCTGTTTGCCTTTGATGGCTTTCCAAGGCCAAACTATCTTTAAAAAAACAATAGCACCAAACTGTTTTTCAGAGAACAGGGGTAGGATCAGGTAGAGAGAGATTCAGGAGCCTTTGCTGACGCTTTTGTGCACTGTCTGGAGTGGGGTCCAGCCTGCTCCCTCTGGCATGTGGGCTGCTTGACTTCAACGTGTGCCAAAGATTTTCTTGTTCTGTGCTTTGTCTAGTGCATGATTCAGATAGCTGTAGAGTTCATGGTGGGAGCATTTAGACCTAGTGCAGCTGTGCCTGCTGCTGGAACAGCTACTTGAAATCCTAGGCAGGTCACAACACAAGACAAAGAGCAGCTGTGCTGCCAGCCCATGAGTCAGGAAGCATCTGCACCTTGGAAGAAAAATGTCAATTATACCAGCAGATTGGTCACCTTAATCCTCCAAAGTTACTAAAAAGATGCTGATCAGTACATTTCTGCATGGTATTGTAAAACTGTGTGACTAGAACTACCATATAATGCTTTGAAGTGGGCAGTACTTTTGGATTAGCATTTACTTTGTGTTTTCACTTTCTAATATTTTTTCTGCTAACACTAGAATAAGGAGATGAATTAAACACCTTTGCTAATAAGCATGCATCTGACTTCATGGCTTCAGCAATTCATTTCTGAGGATTTACCAATGGAGCAACTTAATCATGAAAAAAACTAATAAAGGAGAACTGAAAGTTAATGCTTTTCTCAGTGCTGGTTGGTGACAGTATTTTGGCTTGTGATAAAAGGAAACAAATTGTTGAGCTCGGAATATCTTCCTCTTCTCCTGGTACAATTTTTCATCTATTATGGAACAGTTGTTTTTTCCCTTAAATCTTTGGGAGTTTCTGGTCAAAAACGCGGGTTTTGTGCTACAGCCATGTTGTCCTTCTACAAAGACAAATTCCTGAGGCTGGGATACTGGGACTGGTCTGAAAAACATTGTGCATTTTTCTTTCTTCATTTAAATAGAAGAGACACAGAAAGCTTGCAGAGAATGGGGGTGGAAGAAAATTTTGCTGTTGACTCGTTTCCAGAAGTGGGTGAGAAGTTTAAATACAATTGAAATTAGATGGTTCAGATGGTCTTTGATGATACAGATGAAGCTTGGTTTATAACTATTTCATTTCAGTTGTCTTAGCTGTTGAAACCTCATGCAGTCTAGCTAGGGATGAATAGGAGCTGAGCTAAAGTTGCCAAAAGCTTCATATTTGATTTTCCAGCAAGCAGTAAGCTTAATGGATGTGTTTACAGTGTAACTAATACATAAGCATTGATTTTCTAGAACCAATATATCAGGATACCCTGCAACATGCAAGGCTTGTAAGTGGCTACAGTTTGGATGCTGTGAAAAAGTCATCTGTGTTTAGAACAATTTACTTCCTTTTCTAATTGACTTTGGAGGCAGAATTGCTTTATCAGCAATTTGCTGCTGGGAGCGCAAGGACCTTTTGTGAAGCAAATGGGCTCCGGCCCGACAGGAGGGGGCGAGGAGGGTGGTCTGGGCCCTGGGCTGCAGGACTTCACAGGACTTGCGCTGGTCCTTGGCGCTGGATGGGCTCTGCTGCCTTTCAGCTCTGACAGAAAACAGGAGCGAAGCAGAGCCACTTCAAAGTGTTTTCTCGGGAACACCACCCTTTGTCAGACAGCACTGATTCCCTAAGCACCATCAGTGTGTTGGAAATAAACATGAACTCCTCCACTCTGCTTTTATTAATTGCTAAATGTGCTTTGTGAAAACTAGCTAAAGGGTGTTACCAGCTTACAGCTTTGCCAAGGCAGTAAGGTGGAGTTGCATGTGGGAATGAAGCCTTGTTTAATCAGGTTTTATAATTACAATTTTAGCTAAAGCATGTTGGGTCAAGCAGTTCCTGTTTTAATGTACTTACTGTTCAGTCTTAAGTTTAAAAATTTACCAAACACCTATTCAATAACCATTCCCTACTATTGTGCGTTGATCGTCAACAAATATACATGCAATACCCATATGTTGTATTTTTGTTTCTTCATTTTTACTTCTATAACCAGCTTTAGACATCAAATCTCCCCTGCAGTCCGCTCAATTTTTTGAATTGATTTTAATGGTGGCAGCTTGAACTCATAATCAAGATGGGTGATCAGAGAGCAGTAGCAGAGCTTTTCCCACTCATACGATGGGTGCAGTTTGGTTTTAGTGTTTTCCTAATGTGCCTGTTAGATAAAGAGCAGGTTTATACCCTCTGTGGTGAGGTGTAGAGAGGAGACACTGTACAAAAATTAAGAGCAGTGGTCTATGCGTGGTTCATACACAAGCAGTGATTTAATGTCTTTTGCCTAATATGCTCTGAGTGGTAAAGCAGAGGGTTAGAATTGCCCTAATTATAGAGATATGAAAAAACTTCCCAGTCTTAGGAGGAATGTCTTCAGATTTGAGACTGAATGACTTATTTTCAAAATTGTGAAAATGTGAAAAACCTAGCAGAAACTGCTGAAGGCATGAGTGACCAAGCACAGGAGCTGGAGCTGTGGTGCTGCAGAAGCGTGCTGGGGATGGCGGCGGGCGAGCTCGGGAGCCTGCACCAGCCTGGTGACTCGCACAGCAGCCATGGAGCTGGTGCCATAAAGGTCAGCTATTTATAGGCAATAGGAAGGTTTCTCTTTTGTATTTTGTGACTGCAGGTGAGCAAATACATGGAAAAACTGTATATTCATTTGTCATCTTGGTTCGGCTGAAAAATCACTGGGTTTCCCCCCGGTAGCAGACCTGTGCTCTTGATTTCTGCATTTAACATCTCTAACCAAGATATCTCCCAGTAGCTCTGAAAGATGGGGTTGGATAGCTGCTTTTTGGTTTAGTTACATTTTTTGTAAGTCTTTGAAAACAGCATGTGAAGTGTTTGGGGGGGGAGGGGGGGGGGGCAGGTGGAAGCAAAACCCTTTCCAAAGTCTTTTTTTCTAAGAAAGGAACGTACAGTCAGGAAAAACAAGAAACTCATGTTTGTCAGGAATTAGAGCCTAAAAGGTGGCTTGACTTTTTTTTCTTTCTTTCTTTTTTCTTTTTTTTTTTTTTTTTTTTTTTTTTTTTTTTTTTTTTCTGGCTGAAAGCTTCTTTGGAGCCTTAACGCAGGATTAATATTTAAAGTATGCTTGTACTATCATGAAGTTAATCGATGGAGGGTGAGCAATCTCCACTTAAAAGGCACAGACATGGAAATTGGTGCATTCTCCACAAGAGACTCTTAATGATTTCCTTTCAGAGGCTGTGCACACTATCTTAATTATACAGAAGCCTACGTAAAGGTACCATTGGATTCGATCCAACAAAAGCTAAAGCAAACAATATGACAACGAAAAGGGCACTTGCGTCATTTCACTTCAGCATTTATAATACAAACAATAACTGGCAAATAAAAAGCTTCTAGACTGTGGTGTGCTCACTAGTGCCAGGATAATTATTCCTTCACATTTAATAATTAAAACAAAGAATGCCATAACTGAAAATACAGGGACAGTCTCTTCTGTCATCATTTGTCTGGATGAAAGCAAGACCTTCTTTCAGCAAGGAGGTATGCTTCCTGTAGCTCTTTGCTGCCTAAATGAGGTTAATCACCTCTAAACTTCACAGATAAGCCTTTCTGTGTGATCTTGTCCTGTGTGCATGAGTGCACACATCCACCAACAAAAATGTATTGGAAAGGCTGGTCGATAAGGCCTGCAGGGAGATAGAGCTGCTGCAGCTCTCATTCCAGATGCCGTTGCTTTCTGTGAAGGCTAGGATTTGAGACACCCACTAATGTTAATTGACATGATCATTGTTCCTGCATGGTAACTCTGGCATTCTGATCAAACCCACCTTGTGAAGCCAAGGCTTCTGGATCCATGAAACTCCAAGCTATTGTTCTGGAGAACTCAGCTTTAAAATGTGACTTTGGCTGTGGCAGTGCACTGTTAACATACTTTGTCTAATAACTGAAGGGGAAAACGTCCAAATCTTTACACACTATTTTCTAAAAGGATACAGATGTGGTATCAAAAGTCAGGCCTCTCCAGACCTTAATTTCTCTGCATCTTTGATTGTTAGGTGTATTTCAGTGTTACCAAAAAAAAAGTAAAAAATAAAAAATAAAAAAATTATCACAATATTCCTTAGCTCCTTGGAATGGCCAAATCATCTGGATGGTGCTGAGGGCCTTCAGAGGATGGTAGGTAGAGGAGGGGGTCTCCCTCTTCCCTTACCAACATTTCTTACCTTCCTCCGATCACTTTGGTAGCAGCTCCTCAGAAACTTCAGCCTTTCATGGAGGTGGGAATGCAGCACCCTGTGACGGGCTCCACATCCCCAGGACTTACTCTTGTTGCACGTGGCTCTTTGGCTGTGTACTGGCATGCACAGGCCTCCTCCAGCTTTGTGCAAGTTGTAATTTCTGAAAAGGGGCATTTGCAAGGTGGGGTGGACACAGACGAGCCCACAGAATTAATGGCTCTCAGTGTGACAGCACTGGTACTCCCTACGTGTTAGAGGTTAGTGTGCAGCACATCTGGTCCCTACAGCCACCAGGGTATGGGACAGAGGAAAGGAGGACCATATATGACGTGTTTCTCTATCCACAACAACTGCCCTCATCCATGGAAGGCTCAAAATTGTTTTAAACATTACTAATGCATTTTTTTTAATATAAAACAAGTTTTCCGATACTGGCGAAGCCTGATATATGAGCAGTATTTGAAAGCTGGCTTATGCTAATGCTGGTGTCAGGGAACACTGATTGAAAATGCTGTGACCCATCCTTCCCTGTGGTGAGGGTAGGAGCCTACTTAAGAAAGAGCCATACACCAAAAATAAGCTGTCACAGTCCCAACCATCGTGCTCTAGCAGCAGTGATAAGAGCCTTGGTTAATATATGTCATGTTCTTATCCCTTAGGTGTTATGTTGTGCAATATCTGCCCTAATCAAACTAGATTCTGACTTATTTACACAAATGGCAGAATCCTTATCTTTAGTAGGGCAGTTTTTTCTCACCCTTCCATATCTACTGCCCACAATTTTCTGTGTGTGATAATCGGAGCCATTCCTGCAGTATGTGATTGAGTACTTGGAAAGAGGCACAGATGTTAATGTACGTGCGAGAGCACTCGCTAGCTGCTGGCAAGTGGGAAGTAAGAGCTGCAGAAAGTAAGAGCACTCTGGGATTAACCAGCCTCTTAGGGAGTGTGCAGGCATTGACTATTCCCACTGTACAGCAAAGGAAAGTTTTCCTCTGGATGTTGGAAAATTTTTGGTTTGCATGTGGTTTTTGTTTGTTTGTTTGTTTTGTTTTGTTTGCTTGGTTTTTTTTTTGTTTTTTTTTTTGTTTTTTGTTTTTTTTTGCATACTGCACTTGGACTTTCAGTTTATATTTTGATTTATTAAATGGATGGGATAATCATCTCTATCAGAGTTCAGGGATTGGAGGCACGTTAGTTTGAATTATTGAATGCTCACAAAGGCAGTATTAATCTAGTATCTAAAGTGGGCTGAGTAGACAAAGCCCTCTGATTTAGCACCGGAAGGCTTGAAGTTCCATGTAACAGAGCCATTTCTCTGGGCAGCACAGGTTCTGTTCCCATTTATATGTGGCCTCACTTTCACTACCACCAGTCCTTTCTGCACTCTCTAAACATAGCTTGTTAGCTGTGTTTAAAGTTAATGAGACTTCTGTGCATGAAGGTTTTGCCAGCCAGGATTGTAGACAGCAATGAGGTACCTGATTAGTACAAAATGTGACGCTTTCATGTCTTGGACTTCTGCCCAGTGGGAGCCACTTCTGTCGACCACATCAGATAAATTCACATAAGTCACCAAAGAATTGCAGGCCAGGAATGGCTGTTGGTTGCTACTGGATCAGACTAGACTGACCAGTCAGCTAGGGAAATATCCTGCTCTCCAAACACTGAAGGATCAATTTATAAACATTTAAAAATACATGCGACAAGATGGAGCTGTTAGACTGGAATATCCTCTTTAGAATGATACTGTCTGACCATTAAATGTCTATGAAAAAAAGATTTAAATAGCATAGTGACTCACCAAGAAGATACTGAGCTGGGGAAATAAATCTTTCTTTAGTTTTTATTGATCAGTGTGAAAGAGCTTGTGAAGTAAAATATGGCTTTTTCTTTAAGCAGCTTCACAGGGGAATTCTGGCTTTTGCACAGTGTTGTGTTTTGTTTTGTTTTGTTTTGTTTTTCTACCTTTAACTCCTTACCCTTTACTCCTTAAATTCAGGAGTAGTTAATTTATGTATAATGGGGGAAAATAGATTTTGTTCCTTTTATTCCAGCTTTGTTTTAATGGGGGTAATTCACTGACATTTTAAACATAGATTTTTTTTTCTTCTGTTTCTTGCTGCAATATTCTTTAATCAACAACCTTATGTTGGCCAAGTGCTAGTCTGAAGGAACTACGAAGCCTGGACTCCCTGCCTCCCTCCCCCCTGCTCCCACTGCGAATGATGGAGTTTATACCGATGGCACCGAGCACTATTGTTTGAATGGATGTCTCAACACCAAGTGGATGTGACTTATACCAAGTAATACAAATACACCAAGACTGCCTAGCCCATCCTAGCTGTGGTTTTACTTGGCAGCTCTCTCTATTCTCAGTTTAGAATTTTCTTCTCATGTTTTTTTGTCCTACCACTAGTCACAACTATAGGACAACTTGGTCAACGCCTTAAAGTCAATACTATTATCACTCTGGAATTTCTTGTATTTCCCAAGGAAAGGAAATGCATTAATTTTAGAGCTGAGTCAAGCCCATAAATTAATCAGTACATTGCGTAGATATATGACAGAAATTTTTTGTTAATAACTGGTCTTGCAAACTGGGCTGCTCGGTTCCAGGTGACAATCAAGGGGCATGTCCTCTGTGCTTGTTTATACACATATATTGTGTGGATTTTGGCGATGGGGAATAATCTCAAGTTTATATTTGGTGGGGTTTGTTTTGTTTTATTTAAATTCTGAAGAAAAACTGTTTATATAGATTATTTTCCTCTCCTTCTCCAGCCTTAATTTCTGAGCTCACTGGCAAATTTCAGCCCAACACTAGGAGGGAAGAGAATTTAGCATTATGTTTCAGTTGTTTTCATAAAGCAGATAGTTGGTCAGATAGGTGGCAAAGGCTGCACAGTGAAGTCACTCACCAGACAACAAAAGTCTATAGAAGAGAGACATTATGCTCCAATGATGGAAGACTCAATGGAAGTGAAAATATCTACCCACAAAACCTGAATCCATAGGATACTTGATTGCCTCCATTCTGGAGCTGAAGAAACTTCAACTGATTCATTTAAAAATAAATAAGTCTGTCCGGTGAGTAGAAAATAGTATAGTATGCTGGTCACATCTGGGTATGCTATGTTGGTTTGTTTTGCTGTCCTCTGGATCATTGTTTGGCAGTGGACAGCAACTACTCCATACCTCAATGTATGTTAAAAAGTTTAATTATTTAAAATGCAGAGTTCTACCAGTGATTTCAGTGAGAGCAGGAATAAGACTCAAAATATTGGTAGGCTGCTTTTCAATGTGGAGTATAAGATAAACAAATAGCTTTTAAATGCAGGTAAATCTTTCTCTTCTCTGCTTTTTGGGTTGTTCCTTTATCAACCATTTGGAACACAACATTTGAAAATGATGAGGAAGAACAGTATAAATTAAATGACTGTCTTGCAGTTCTTCAACTGTAAAAAGAACACAGAACTCTGTAGTACAGGATACATATGCATAGATGGACACTGTCCTAGGGCCGTAGTCTTGTAAGGATGTTGCTCAGGAAGGGAATGAAACTCTAAAATTAAAGAAGTCTCTGGAATTAAAGAATTAAAAATTAACAGCATTGAAGGAGAAAATTCAGAGTCAGTTTTAAAATTGAAATGAACCACACTTAATATTCTACATCTGTGGGGTATTTTTTCCTTAGCCTGCTTTCTTGGCAAAGATCTTAATATCTTCAAAAATTACAACTGCCCATTGACATTGTTCAGTGATGTGAGTGCATTTACATCTTGGATGATTTAGAACCACTTTTACTCTCTCCTCTTCTTTATGGTGTTTTGTTTTGTTTGTTTGTTTGTTTGTTTGTTTGTTTTTTCCATACATTTACATACAGTTGTACTCAACTGCCTCCATCTGATTTGGTGGTGCAGCTGTAATCCTCTTCAGTACAGATATCCGGCTCTTCCTTTAGAAACTTCCTCTTGCTATACTATAGTTCTTATAAACGCCCTAACGGAAGTGGTTTTTTTCCTCCTTCCTTCTGCTGCAAGAGGTCCTAGAAATACGAGTCACGTTATAAAACAGGCAATACTGAGTTTGAAAAGAGCCCAAAGTGCACTACTATTACAAAAAAAAAAAAAAAATCCATACAGAAACATCATGTATATCACTTATATAAACAAAATGACTGGCAAAGCTGTGGAGACTGTCCGAACACTTTAATTTATTAGAGTAAAACTGCTAGGTTATTTTCCATCCTTTTTATTCCATATGTTTGAGAGAGAACATCTGTCTGGTAACAGTGATGGTTTCAAACCAGTATAGCGTTTTCTTCTTTGTAAAGAAAGATACTGGAATGACACGCCAGATGCAATTGCCTTTAACTTGCAACATTTCACTTTAAATGCATAATTTCAAAAAAGAAAACATTTGAAAAATGAAATGCATTATATTGTTTTATGAACATAATTTTTATTTAGTATTTTATGGCACATGTATATTTTATAGGATGCAAGAAGACTCTCTGTTCTGCCTTAGCAAATTACCTTTTCTGTTACTTGATTTAGGTTCCTGCAAGCTTTGATGGTATGAAAAAAAAAAAAAAAAAAAGGTTTCCTTTTGTATGTTAAGAAAATCCTCAAAGGTCTAAAATGGCAGATGTTCTTGGAGTGCTTTGTCAGTATTGTGAGAGAGACAAGGATTTCAAAAGGCTTAACACAATAGAGGGTATCCTATGAGACAAACAAAAATCATAAAAAAAAAAAAAGCAACAAAAAAACCCCCCCCCCCCCCCAAAAAAAAAGGCATTTCCACTGGCAGGGAAAATATCTATGTAAGCTTTGTGGGAGAAAATTGCTGGTTGGTCTCCTGCTCTTGCTAGAAACAGGACAAGGGTACTGAGATGCAATTGGAGAAGCTGGGAAGTTGCCAAAGCAACTTGAAGAGATATCTGCACCTTCCCAACAACTATCACCTTGAAGGAGCTCTGCAAAGATTAATCTCCAGCCTTTTGCTTTCATTTGCAAATGCATGATATGTACTGGAGAAGTCAGAAATCCAAATTGCTCATCCCTGAAGTGGGCCATCAAACACAGAACATCACAAAAGACAGCCCAAGACCTTTCTCCTTTGACACACAATAGCTATTGCTGGTATCTTGCCAGGTTGTCATTTTCATTTATAGTATAACAGAGGCCTAAGTAGACTTTTTTTTTTTTTTTTTTTATAGTCTTGGCTCAGAAGGAAATTGCTTAATTTAACATAGTGCATTTACTAAAATGGAGCTGTGGAAACTTTAAAGATGTACATGACACTGGGCTATGCATTTCTTTGCATTCTCTTACTCTTGAACACACACCCTGCCAAAGCAAATAACTGCACAGTATTTATCATAGTTTTGTTACTATGTAGGAATGCTTTTGTTATGATGTTTGTTAAGGTGAACTGTTTGTTAGCTCCTCCTCTCTTCTGTGTGGAAAAAACCAACCACATTGAAATCCAGTTGCAGTTGGGATATATTGCTGACTGGGAACTGCTTGTCCCAGGATCAGACCTACACTAGGCAGCAGCATGAAGTTTCTCCTCTTGTCGAGAGCTGGTTCTCACTGCAATTTGAAAGTCCAATGGAAGTGTTTTTTTCCTTATAGTAGCATTCCTCTAAATGCTCCAGCCTTTAAAATTACTCTCAGTCAAAAGGCATTTAATAGGGTGTTAGCCACAGCATTGATATGCTCTGAGCTTGTCCTTCAGGGGGACATTGGGTTCTGTCCTCATGGAAATACTGAAGGATCCCTTGATGCCCAGATCCAGCAGGAAAGCAGTCTGCTCATGCCTGAAGCATAGGAAAGCATAGCTGTAGCACAGCAGGAAAGCGCTACTCACCCTGAACTTGGACACTGGGACGAGTCCCCAGAGGAAGTGGTGGAAGTGCCTCGTTTATGTCTTTTTGAATTATGTAGGAATGATTTCTTTTATTTTTTTTTTTTAGACAGTCCTGTATCTGAAATAGTCCTCTGCAGGGAAAAAATCATCTTCAAAACTTTTTCCTCTTTGGAGAACAAAAGACAGTAATTTGATTTAGCAGGATACCTTGGGCTAAACTGTATCTGTGTGTGCATTCAGTGTGTGTTCATATATATTTATATACACGTTTATGTATACAGGTCCAATGCCCAGATGATAAATGTAAAAGTTTTATTTATTTATTATTTATTTATTTATTTATTTATATTTTTTACTATGATGCCAAGCAGTTCTGCTATGGTGCTATGGTTATAAACCCTATTTCAGGAATCTATGCTGTAGTAATTCTTTCTTATCTAGCTACTGCCAATGTATTTTCAATTTTAATAGTTTCAAATATAATTTGGAAAAAGCAAGTTGGCCTGTTTTAAGTAACAAGAATTCCTGACAGGATCTTTTTCCCCCGTCACTTGTTTCTTTGAAGTACAACTAACAAATCACCATCTGAAGTGAGAGGAGCTTTTATTACAAAACAAAACCACTTTTTGGTTACACGTACAGAAAGAAATGAGAAGCCAGATATTTTCCATAGAAAGAAGACCTACTTAATATGGTGAGTGTGCGATCCTTATCCATATAGAGCCAAAAGGGAACTTTCTGGGACGTGATAAAAAGGTGCAAGTGAGTCCACGCTGTATGTGGCAGGCATTGCAGGACTGCATTGTAAAAAGCTACTGGCTGCTGTTTACATTTCAGACATTCCCTGAATATGTGTTGTCACAACAGACAAGCAATTATAGGCAATAATGTCAGTAATTTGTGGATTAAGAACTCCTTACGGATGTATTGGCACAGCAGACAGTAGCCGCTTTTAGCTTGCAACTGTTCAGCCTCAGCCCTTTGCAGTGCCAACGAAACTGTTACTTCCCAGAAGCTATTGTGCTCCCTGAGAAGCAGTGAAACAATCGGAGTCGTGAAATCTCTCACACCGCTCCTACCACCCACGGGATTCTGCAGCAGCTCTCGCCAAATGTCCTAAACTCAAGATTCATTTTTACAGACACATCTAGTGATGCATACGCATAAAACAGAAATATTGGCTATTAGCTGCAGTAACACTGTGCTAGGCTCTTATGACCAAACCCAGAAAAATCAGTTTCTAAGACTCCAGGGCTATAAATGCACTCATGTGAAACTTCAGTCAAGCAGGAAGCCACAGCACAGCGTGTCTGGTGGTGTGGGGCAGGTGCTGGGCCTCTAACACACCTTGCTGGGAACAGACGTGGCTGAGAACATCGACCAAACTTGATGGGAAAAAAATATATTGTGTGATTTTGTCCTGGTGAGAAAATATAGATTGTTTGGGAGATCAGCAAGAAAGATTCAGATGCAGTCTGCTCTTTAGAACAAGCACTTGGGTTTAAAAAGAACAATCAGAAATTCCTTGTAAGGTTTGAACTGCTAAGCTGGGAAATGAGAGGATATTACCACAGTCCCCAACCTGTGGCAAGAAATATCTCTTTATTGAGCAGATTAACCTGGTCATTCCATAGGCAGATTTGCTTTTAGACAAGAAATATCTCGTGTGCCTGCCTGTCAGTGTCAGCTACACGTCCAGAGGACTCTGGTCAGTTTCTCTTTGAGCCTTTTCCCGAAGCCAGCAGTAAGAGGCCTTCTGCCTCCCAGCTGCCACGGCTGCGGTGAGCTTGCGGGGCTCAGCGGCAGCCCCCGGGGGTCCGCGGGAGAGCCCCCGCCCGTCGGCGGGGTGCGGCGCGGTGCGGAGCGGTGCGGTGAGGTGCGGTGCGGCTCCGCACGGCCCCGGCAGGAGGCGA
The DNA here is from genome assembly GCA_011076525.1 of Nettapus auritus. Taxonomy (NCBI): domain Eukaryota; kingdom Metazoa; phylum Chordata; class Aves; order Anseriformes; family Anatidae; genus Nettapus; species Nettapus auritus. The sequence continues at coordinate 13,472,929 of CM021771.1, forward strand.
GCTGCCGCCGGCCCCGCTGCCATCACGTGGCCGCCGGGTTTTCTCCCCGCAGCGGTATGAGGAAGTCACAGCCGCCGCCGCCGCCGTCCGCAGCCTCGGCGGGCGCAGTCTCCACCGCCGCCTCCCCGCCGCGCGATATGTGGGTACCGCGGGTCGTGTCGTGACGGGTCGTGACGGGACAGGACGGGAGCGGGGGCAGCGTGCGGGTGCGGGCGGCGCGGCTCCGCTCGGCTCCCTTCCCCTCCCGTCCCGCCCCGTCCCAGCGCCTCCCGTTCCCTTCCCCGCAGGGTGGCTCCGAGCCGCGGTCGGCTCCCGGCGTGAAGCCGCCGTCGCGATGGAGGAGCCCCCGGCGGGGGAGGAGTGGCAGGGGGCGACCCAGAAGAGGAAGGCCTGGGCCAAGAGCCGGGACTCCTGGCAGGCGTCGGAAGCGGAGGACTTCTCGGCAGCGGCGGCGGAGCCGGCCCGCGGCGACGAGGAGGAGGAGGAGGAGGAAGACGATGAGGAAGAGGAGGAGGAGGAGGACCACCTCGCCCGCGGCAAGCTGCCGCTGTCCGCAGAAGCAGGTCAGGGCGGGGGGCGGCGGGGCCGGGGACCCCCGAGGGGCCGCCCCGCCGGCCGGGCGGTTGCTGACTGCCGGCTCTTCTCTCCCGCTCTGCCCGCAGGCCACAGCGTGCCCAACGAGAAGATCGCGATATGGCTGAAGGACTGCAGGTGGGTGCTGCTGCTGCTGCCGCTGCGGGGGGCGAACCCACCTCCGCGGGGGGCGTCTGCGCCCCGGGCTGCGGAGCGCGGTTTGCCGGCAGTGCTGGAGGGGGACGAGCTGGCGCTTGGCACCTTTGCTCTCAGTGTGTCATGTAGCGAGGCCGCAGACTTTCTGAAGTCCTCTGGCAGGGGAGGAACTCGGCTCGGGAGAGGAAGGCAGCGTTGTTTTGGAAGCTGCTCTGTGCCTCGCAGAGGGGCTCCAGCTTAATGCTTCCCCCGTTGCCCTGTCCTTGCTGCAGCTTTAAAGAAACTGCTTATGTGGCAGTGGCCTCTGTGCTTTGGGGTCTGCAGGAGCAGTGGAGGCTAGCTGGATCTATCCACGTCTCTGTCAGTCTGCTACCGTATGGACCGACTTCCTTAACTTGAGGCATGGGGTGCGTATTCTGTGATTCTGGTGCTGTTACAAAATGCGCCATGGGTGTTTGGAGCAGGCTCACTGCGGTACTTTTTCTTCAGCCTCAGTCACATAAAAGCATAAATGCTACATCCAGTTGCAGCTGCTTCTCTCCTGTCTTTTTCTCCATTCAGTTCTAGCAGCCCTTGGAACCAGGGCTGATGGGGGGGAAGTGAACAATTAGCTTTCTAGTAGTTAACAAAATTTCAAGATCTCCCCTTCTTCTGAGCGCAGCTACTTTAAGATGAAGATTTTCCTCCAAGATTAGCTGTGCCTTTATGATCTTTTGATCCAGTAAGCGGCTGAGCTGAGCTTACTCCTGTAACTGAAGTGTGGATTGCTTTGTAGTTGCAGTGTCCTCAGTGTAGTTTTCTTCACAATCTCTCCAGGCTGTGCCTTGGAAGGGGGTGTTGGCAGCAAGAGTCTTGAAATCACACTGTACCCCAAAATCCAACATTCAAACCAGACAGGCTGTTCTCCTAGAATGCAAAAATGGGAGAAGATTTTTCTGAATTTACCTGAAATTAGACCTAATGAAGTATATCCTTGGAAGTCTAATGAAGCATATCCATAAAGTGTTGTTATAGATTTGGTGCTTTATTAAAACTGGTTTTTGAGTGGGGAGGGGAAAAAATGAAGGAGCAAAGGGGGAAGAGGCCCTTGAAGGAGAAATGCTTCCTAATGCGGCTGTGGCGCTTTTCTCAGTATCTGCAGGATTTTTGTCTGGAAGTTTCCCTGGCACCATCATCCTTTCCATTTTGGTACAGAATTTAAGGAATAGCACACTTCTGCAAATTTGAGCACAAACATCTAGCTGATGTTCACAAATTTGGAGTAATAGTACAGAGCTTGCTCTTTTATTCGTGTCCTTCAGTAGTCTGTTGTAAAAACCAGCTCCCAGCGCATCTGTGGAATGTGTTTGCATCGCTGGCAGTTGCTTCACGAAATGTGGGAATCTTATTTTACACTCAAATTCCATATCTTACATGTAAGGAAATAAAGTACAAGTTTACCCCTTTGCTGATATAGGGATGCAAGCTTTAGCTAATGCTTGTCTGTGAAACCATTTGTGGCCGTTTCACAGAAGTCTTTTAATGTGTAGTTATACTGTTGTAAATATTTTCAGAAGAATCTTGTGTCTCATCAGAAAGATGAAATTTGATTTTTTTTTTAAATTTTTTTTTTTAAAGATATCTTAAACCAAACTATCCAAGCTGGAGTGAGCTTCTGAGTCTGTAGCATGCAGAGGGCATGCAGATATTGCTTGTATCATATGGGAGGTACGATCCCAGCTGCCTGAAGTAGTGCACAGTTCCTTGTGTTTTAAAATCACAGAATGGGTTAGTTTCTATGTATATGGTATACATGGGAGCAGTAGTAGATACCTGCAGGAAAATGATTATTCAGCTTACATTGTTATAAAGTGACTGTATGTATGATACCCTGAACTGATTGACTCCTGATAACAATGTATACAGGAAAAGAGGAAAGTGTAGAAGGTGTCAGAGCAGCCCTATAGATACTATGCTATTGTTTAAGAAAAGAATACTTGAAAACAACAGTTGTTTTGAAAACTTATGATTGTTTTCATCCCAGATAATTATTATTTAATAACACTGGTTTTGCTGTGGAACTTTGTTTGCTACAAAGTGTGGGCAACGTATGCAAACTGATCTGTTTCTGGTCTATCGCACAGCTGCTTTCTTACCAGTTAGCTCTGCTACAAAAATATAACCATTACTATAAACAAGCATTCAGTTACTAAAATAAAGTATTTTCTCTATTACATGTTTTCTAAAAAGTCATTCCCATTTCGTCTGAGTTTATATCAGCTTTTGTGAAAAGTACATTGGAAGAAAATTGGCACTTTTAAAATCCCATTTTCTGTTTTGAGTTGGCAGTAGCACAAAAAAATTAATATCAACCCACTGCATAAACAGATCTGCTTGTGAGATTTATTCCTTCATTTGTTTCCAAAAGCATCAATGGTGTTACAAGTTAGATAAAAGGAGTTACTAGTTGTCCTGTGTTAACCATGTTAGCAGTTTGGAGCTCATATTGCTTGGCATATCTGTTTCACATCCACTTTGGAGGAGAGATGAGTGTTCCTAGTATCCCATGCTTTTTAACTTTATTAAAAAAAAAAAAAAAAAAAGGCAGCAAAACAAGAAAAACAAGTATGTATCACACTGTGATAAGAATTACGGAGGCTTCAGAAATGTCATATGTTACCCAAAGTTTCCGGTTTGCTCATGTTTTGGGAATCGCGTGCCTTTGAAAAAAGAATTATTTTCTCCCCTCCCAGAAGCTTGACAAGGCATTTTGAAGCAATGAGAAAGCTTGCAAAAACTTCTAGTTTTAACTCCTGTTGAACTAAGATGGGAAGAAAAGGTGTTTGTATTACACTGATAAAAAAGGAGAAACTTTTGTCAACTGTGCGGTGGTGTGTGTTGTTTTAATTCCGTAAGTTTAAACTCCTCCAGTAGCACACGGGGTGTCAGAGGTATTTAGGCGCTATCTCCTGTAGATACACAGGAAATGAGTTCTTGAAATGCCTCAGAAAGAAGAGGTTTTTGTTTTTTGCTTCAAGCTTAAAATAAACACTGCTCCTACCCAAGTAAGTCTGCAAAAGTGGAGGTTTAAATGGCATTTCCAGCACCGTGAAAAACCCTCATCCCGCTCGTGCAGGCGGTCTGCCACCAGTGGCAGCTGAGGCTGCAGGACCGTGGGGAGCCCCAGGCCCAACACAGGCACTGCGCAGCGCCCTTTTACCTGTGTCCTGGGGTTCATCCTGCTCCTGCATACCGCTGCTGGAATTAAGTCGTTGGTACAATATGGTAATAAACATGTGACTCATCTGCATGGGAATGCAAATGAAAAACTGCAGGGCTCCTTGGCCCAAGTGACCCCTTGGCTCCAGCCTTTCCCCATGCCTGGGGTGCTCCCAGGCCCCTCCATACTCTCCCCCCCATCCCCACATGAAGGTGGCAGGGCCTGTGGCTGCCTCTGGAGCTCCTGCACATGGAGTGGCCTCCAAACGGTCCCTGTCACAGCGTGACAGGCCCCGGGGAGCTGGCTCCTGGGCACCACAGCTGGAAAACAGGCATAAACCAAGAAGCAGAGCTGCTCCCGCTGTTGTTCACAAGGATTTTGGTGTGGATGTTTGTCCCTTGTTTAAATTTGTGCCTCACCTGCTTCTTAAACGTGGGTTTTCTGAAGGAAGGGGATGCAGTGCAACTGTATGTGTGTGCAGGAGTGTGAGCAGGGAAGCAGACAGACTGAGCTGCTTTTCCTGTAGCCACCAACATGCTGCAACACTGACGGGCTTCACTTCTGAAAGAAATGCCAGCTTCAGTGGTTGCTTTCACTACTTTCTTCCAGTTGGTCGTGCAGCCCCGAGCTTGACCAGCACACATTTCTGCATGGAAAAGCCGGAGGTGCTGAAGTAGCCACCAGGGAACAGGAGGGAGAAGAAGGGGAAGGTGTTTGTCACAGCCAGCGTGCGAGCAGGGCGCTTGGTTGTTACCACAGAGCACAGGGCTGGCTGCAGTGTGAAGGGCCTAGACGGCCTGCCCTAACTTCTTTGAAACCCTGACGTGAAATGTACACAGAAATCGAGGAGACTGAGTCTCTGTGGACCTTGTCCTGTCACCTGCAACACATTGGTGCACCTAGCTGCTTCTGCTGTTTGAGTTGGCCTCTTGCTGCAGTGGCTTTTCTTTGCTTTTCAAAAGATACGTCAAAGTTAGCTTGCTTCCTATCAGCAAGCTGCATGTGGAAACTCTGAACTATTTTCGGGGTGGGGGCGGGGGGGGAGAGTTGTAAAGTATAAGGTCTGTTACAAAGCAGATGCAAACTTCTGTTGCTTAATTTGGCCATGACACCAAAGCAAATACTGTATCAGAGCACTGTTTGCTTCAAGTTCCTTGCGCAGGTTTATGTATTCGTCTAATTAAAAACCCAAATGAAACATACATAATACAGGGAAAAATCTCATTTTTCCTTCTTTATGAGTATTATATTTCTGAATTTGTTTTGCACTTTGTGTATTATGCAGCACTACTTAACGGTGACAGGTCTTTTTGGTTAGAAATCTCTCAGAGACAAGACAAAGAAATACCCAGATAAAGTCAACAAATTTAATGAGAGCACAGAAAGGGATTGGACCTGTTACTTGCATGGTTTCTGCTGCTGATTTTGGACACAGTGGGATTTGAAAAATCTACTGCCTTTCAAGGAATATCCATAGCAGAGATCACCTAAATAAGAGCTAATATAAAGAGTCTATAAAATGCCATCACTGGCAAGTGACAGCTGACATAGCTGTCTAGGTTTTTATCTTCGTTCTGATCAGCAAGTGCAGCTTTTCACCCTTCTCTCCAAATGTTGAGGCAAATCGATGGTAAGTTTAAATTTGTAGAAAATGGGTATCATGTAAATGAGATTGGGTTAGTCCATTCAAACCCCATGCTCGTTTTTTGGGTGTTTTGCTCAGAATTCTATGATTTTCCTCGAGAGAGGGCTGCTGGCCCTGAAGCTTTGCCACCAGCTCATGCCTCAGTACTGCAGTCGTTATCAACCTGTTTTGTTGTTTTTCCCTACAAAGCCTATTTGCTCAGAGGGCTAGGGATTGCTTAGGAAGTTATTGCCAGTCCTCATATGTTTGTGCTTTCTGGGGGCGGAGGGAGTGACAACCGCTGCTATCACAAGCTTACTGCACGCTGTAAGGAAGGACATGAAGCAGCAAGTTTTTAAGCTGGTATTAATCTCTTCTGTGGTTTCAGAACGCCTCTGGGAGCCTCCCTGGATGAGCAGAGCAATCCTCTGTTGAAGGGTAAGGAAAGGTTTTACCTACTGAGATCTTTTTTTTTTTCTGAGAAGCAAGCTCTTGTGTATGTTTACCCGAGACCTCGGCAATTTAGCAGGGGCACAAATGACAGTCTAGTTAACCTTGCTGAATTACTCTCACTGAGAAGCAGTTGTGCCTAAGAAACTCAGGAAAGGAGGGTAAAGATCCCTGTTCAGTCTTTCTGGAGAGTTTAGTAAGCCTTAAAAAAGAAAAAAAAAAAAAAAAAAAAGAAAAAAAAAAAAAAAAAAAGAAAAAAAAAGCAGAATGAGGAGTTTTTTTTCTCCCAGCTGGTGAGCATTTGGTAGTCTCTGCATCTAATAGCTCAGGTTGCCACACCTGAAAATTTTACTATCTGAGCAGGTCCGAATACTAAAGTTCAAAGTACAGTGAGAATTTGCAGGTAGTGACACAGCACAGAGGAGTTACTGGCTGTCTCTGGAGTCTTTGCTTGAACTCTTAATCTGGGATAGGGAGAGAGAGAGGGGAATGCCTAACCCGGACTCAAACTTTGGATCCCCCTGGTAAGAGGTCTGGAGGCTAATGTAGCAGCAGAAGGAACAGATATGGTGGGTAATACTTCTAGGTTTGTACTTGCAATTAATTTGCTTGTAATCTGACTTGCGAATGTTCCTGAGCATAAAGTTAAAGCAGTGCTGTAGTTGTTTTCTTTCTTTTTTTTTTATGTTCTCAAATATAACTTCTTAGTGCATTTTTAGTGTATGACTAATGCAGGGATTGTAAATATGGTCTAGTTATATCCTGTTATATCAACTGAAGTGTCTTGCTAATACCTTTAGTTAAGCTGTTAAAAAGAAAACACTGCAGCATTACAGTTGTTGAACTGCTAACTGTACATTTTCAGGCATGCTGGTGAAAAATGGAGGAAGTTTTGAAGATGACTTATCCCTGGGAGCCGAAGGTGGGTGTGGCAGGATTACGACTTTTTCTATCGAAAAAAAGAATCATGTTCAGTCATCTGATTTTTATTTTGAAATATAGCATTTCCCTTCTGCTCAAAGTAAAGGTGACTAGAAAACCAGCACAGAACACATAGGAAAATGCAAGTAGATATATTTTCTGAGTTTATTAGAATATTGCGTTTTTTAAACATGCTGGTCTAACCTGAAGGTCAGAGTCAGTCCTGAGTTCCTTCTGCCCTCACATGCTAAAGCCCACAGCTGCAGCACAGCCCAGAGTATTGCTGGAGCTGTGTGAAAGTGTTTTCCCCTACGTGTTGTTCTTGTCCATGGCTTTCTCTTGACAGTTGCACATGCCCCACTTCCACAGAAACGCTTGGGAGAGGCAAGTGCAGGCTTTTGAAAGGAGAAATGAAATTCTATCAGCCACGAGGCAAATTCACTGAGAGCTAAATGCTCTTAAAAAGGAAAAATGTCAAAGCCGAGTAAGTACTTAGGATCAGGCATGTTATATGCTCTGCCATTGTTAGATGCTTTCCTTTTCTTTCTCTTTCCCTTTTTAAAGGGAAGGAGATGTGGCTAGTCTTGTTTGGTTTAGCCTCCCTTGGTAGCTTACTCTGTTCATTATGGGGTAGAGGTGTCCACAAACCAACAAGCAAAAAACTTCTAACAGTAGATCCTGAAATAAAATAGCACAAAATAGTTTCTCATACTGGGTGCCGGCGGTATCTGCAGGATAGGAGCTCTAAGACTGTATCTTTTATCAGTCAAATAAATTTAAAAAACAACCTTCATATTTCAGTGTTTCTTCAACTACAGCTTTTAAAAAGTGTTAGAACCTGTGCAGTAGAAAGCCCTTTTGTCCACAGCTGTCTTTCTAGTGATGTTGAAGTAGTGGGACACAGCCTGGAGAAGGAAGTATCTTTAAAATTTAAAGACTCAAGACTTCTGAGGAAAACAGTTGATCTGATAATGATAGAGAAGCAGTAAATTATTCGCTTACTGCAATAGATTAAATAGGATTATTTTTTTTTTTCTGTCAGTCTTTTCCGCCTGTTAGATTGCCAGCAGTATGAAGATTTCATATGCAAAAGTTTATTTGTAACAATCATCCAAGATCTGAGCATATGACTAAGAATATGGGAGTCAGCACATTTTAGAAAATCATGTCACTTTGGTTGTTTTTTGTTGTTGTTGTTGTTTTTGTTGTTGTTGTTTGTTTGTTTGTTTGTTTTGTTTTTTTTTTGCTTGTTTGTTTTTTAGTTTTTCCCCTCATCATTCTCAAGGATTTCTGTTCTCAGGGAGCAGAGAGTCATTTCCCTCCTTTTCAGATGAACAAGGTCTCAATGCTAGAATTGCTGGTTTGTTTCCACGTGCAACGACACGGGTGTTTCTGCAGGGCTTTTCTTCTGTGAGAGAACAACGGGACAACAGAGCTGTCAGCTGTCTGGAGCAGCACTGCGTGCCCTGTCATACAGACAGCCTGTTTTCAGCTGGCATGAATGCCTTACTCTTGTGCATCCTTGGCTGCTGAAACCCAGAGACAAGCCAGAGCCTTGTGAGAATGGCGTGGAGGGCACTGGACAGGGGTCTGTGACCCCAGTACCCTGCTGAGCTGTTAAAACCCATGGTTCAGCAGCTAGAACTAGTCAACAATTAATCCATGTAGATAGGCTTGCTTTCATATTATATGCAAGGATATTTTTTTTTAAAAAAAGCATGTTCTGCATTTTGTATACATTTAAGTTCCTTCGTGATGTCTCTGAAAAGGGAGGTGGTGAGGTTTCCATGTTTTACTCCCTGTTGCTGACATTTCCCTTGGAGGCACAGCTTGTTTAGATGCAGGGTTTTCCTGGCAGCGTTTGACATATCTTTGCTCTTTCCATAGCTGATTCCGAGGGTTGCTATGACATATGTGCACTCCTTGCCTCTCTTCTGTGGCAAGTTTGTTAATACTGAGTCACCTCTTTGGGGGAACTCATAATTTAAGGCTGGGGCTCAGCTCTCTTCTTTGGCAGGGTGTTGATCTTGTAGGAGAATAATGCTGCTTGGGGTGCTGATGTGTGGAGCTGAGCTGCTGCAGCTTCAGAAAGGGCCGAGTTCCCCGCAGGGGGCTGGTGACCAGGTGCCTGGCATCTGGTGGCAGGCCTCCTCAAGAGTCCCCTCTACTCCCTGTGTGGTGACAGGTCTCAGCAGCTTGGTGTAGCTTTGGTTTATGGCTGGCACAGCTTGGAGAGCCGGGGCCCGGCCCACACCAGGAGTTAGCTGTTGGTTTAAGGACACGCACACGGTCTCTGTACCTGGCCATGGGCACCAGCTGCTCTTCTCTTCCAGCTGAGCAATCTTCACATGACTGCATCTCCTCCTCCTCCCCCTTCAGCTGGTAATCATGTCTTCAACTGCAAGGCAATAAATTGTCTGTTTATATAACAATTGCCAACTTACTGCATGTAAAACTTCAAGTTAATATGATTCATTACGGCAAGTAAACATGAGTCCATGCAAGATTTTATTTTAGACAAAGCCTGAATAAACCAGATTGTCTTTATATCAGCTGTAAACTAGGAACACTTGACAATCATATTTATATGGAAAGAAAAATCTGGCACATGCGGGAGTATTCATAGAAGCGCTTGTTGGCTACTTTTTTGTGTCACTTGTGGGTAGCGTAATTGTGAGGAGCTTTGTGCATAACAACTTCTTGTTTCTCTACAGCTAATCATCTACGGAGTGATACCCAAATGGAAACATGGTAAACGTCTTTTTTTTTATTATTTATTTTATTTTATTTTATTTTTTTATTTGTTTGTTTACTTCAGATAAATATTTATATTGGAGGGAGAGGTGGAGAGGGTGCAGTGGATGTTGTGTAGGCTAACCCAGAGCTAAAGCTCAGCTGGTCCTGCCAGTCTATGTGAGAAGGAAAGAGAAAATCTAGATAGCACAGAAACAGTCAATATGAAATGCAGGAAAAAATGCAGATTTTAATTATTCCAGCAGACATGAAATAATCTGGGGGGTGATGGGGGACGATGACACAGAGAAACAAGATCTTCCGAGTAACCGTGGTATGATTTACCTTCTTTGGCTCACTGATCCCTCGCCATTTCTGTTTTTGCCTGTCAGAGCAGGTGTCCTTTGGGAGTAGGGAAAAAGACTTAGAGAGGAGAAGCTCCTGCTTTATGGGGATAGGTTCTGAATTAAATGTACTGTAAATAAAACCCCTGCTGGGACTCCAGCAAACACTGGCACAGCCTCGCTGCTCCTCCTCAGCCAGGCTCTGTAAGTGTGCTCTCCGGTGAATCCTCTCACCTTTGGTTTCTTCGTGGTTGTTCTGCTGTGTGCGTGCTAGGATTTGCATGGTAAAATTCCCCCTTGGCAGATTTGTCCCTAGGAGTAAGTAATGGCACGTCTGAGCCCGAGGTACCAGCTAACACTGAGCAGGCTTCTCCAGACGCAGGAAGGAAATAGCTTGGGATTGGGAAAGAAACTGGCCCGCAGTCCCCCTTGGAGCTCATCTTGCTCCATTTCCTCCAGCCCGGAGCCTCTTTGCTTTCCTCAGGAGCCTGCCGGGTGCAGCCAAGGGTGAGGGAGGGCCGCGGCACGGCCAGGTGGTCCTGCCCGAGGAGGCAGCGGCCGGGCAGGGGCAGCCGGGCAGGGCAGGGCAGCTTGCCCAAGGCCGGGCTTCCTCGCTGGAGGAGGGTGGGATCGGGGAGGGTGGGGCAGCCGGGGGAGATCGGGGTTTGTTTTCTCAGCTTGCATTTGCCTTCAAATACTTAGAGTCTACATACATTTTTACTGAGGCGTCCCAGGGCTCGCTTTTGTTATTGTATTTCAATAAGTGACATGGCTAATATAAACCAGATAACGCTGTACGGGGAAAGAGAAATTCAGCAGCACTGGAGACTTAGCTCCGCTCTGAGATGGAGAGTCAAATCCCCGAACAAAAGGGGTTTATCGCAGTGGTCGTGTCCATTTGTGTTGACAGCAATGGTATGCTGGCGAAGGAGAGGAGGCTTCAGTTCCACCAGAAGGGGAGAAGTATGAACTCCACAGGCTCTGGAAAAAGCAGTGCAACTGTTTCAAGGTAAAAGAGTGCTATGCTTTGAAGGTCATGGCGCAGTTCAGTGGAATTTGGCTCTGTTTTGCTGGCAAAACTTACTTCTTCTGTTCCTAAGTTAAACGGACTTGGCTTGATTTATATGCATTGTTGCATTTAGTAGCTGAGAAGGGAATTTTCATTTGGTTGCTTGAAAAACTGCTATTTGTTTTCAGTTGTGGTTTGCAGTAAATACTTATGGATGGTTCTAAGCCTTAGAAATGTTTGAAATCTTAAATGGCACATTAAAATTGGAGCTCTGCAGAGGAAGGGCTGACTTTATAAATAACAGGATCAAATCTGAGATGTGTCGGGGCTGATGTCTCTGGTGGTGTGAAGCAAAACTTCAGATGCAGATATCTCCAAAATTATTTCCTAAAGTAGTCTGAGCTGTAGGAGTCAAAAGTTCAATAGACAAAGCTTGCTGGTGGACTGAACTAGTAGTTGGACAGAAGGCACTGTGTCAGACAGAGACAGTAAACATCTTGTCATTTGTCTAGTGTTTCTGAATTACTGGAGCTTTATGAGGAAGATCCTGAAGAAGTGCTCTATAATCTTGGATTTGGAAGAGATGAACCAGATATTGCTTCAAAAATTCCAGCAAGATTTTTTAATTCATCGTCATTTGCCAGAGGGATAGATATCAAAGTGTTTTTGAATGCCCAGATGCAGCGCATGGAAGTGGAAAATCCAAATTTTGCTTTGACGAGTAAGTATGTTTTTGAAGCAAAGTTTATTTTTAATTTTTTTTAACTGTGTAAACACTCTCAAAAGAAGGTCTTATATCTAGTGTTCTGGCAAAACCCCTGTACAGTCTAAAAGCCAAATTCTATTCAGAAGCTGTAATGAGTCTCTAGTTTGGTTTTAAATATGGCAAGAGGTGACCATCAATGTTTTACACCTTGGGATGAAGGAAAGACATCTATAGCTGGGAAAAGAAATGAAAGGTGTCCTGTAGGATGTATATTGCCTTCTGTTTAGTTTCATTCCTGTCTCTTTCCTCCAAGTTTGTCTTCTGTCATAGATTTAGAGCACTGAAACAAATAGCTATATCTGTCTTTTTCTTGTGTTCTTCAGTATCTGTGTGGTATTTTTTGAAAGCTGTCGGCAGTGACCTACTTCTGTAGTTGTTGAAATCTGTCAGTATTGTTATTGACTTGGACAGGAGCTTTGTTAGGTCAGGAATGAGCATTTCTGAAATGAGGGCATAGCTGAAATGTCCTGTTGTATTTGTAGATGGACGGAGCAATCCAAGTAACACTTTCCCTGCCAGCTCTCTGTAAATTAACTTGAAGTTGTGTACCTGTGTCCCTTTTTTACTTTGTGAAGACTTTCCATGCTGTTCTCCTTGTGCGTTTACCAAACACTCTTGCAAAATTTTTCTTCCATTTCTTTTTACTGTGTGGTATCACTTTCAGCTTACAGGACTAGACAGTGTTCAGTCCATCTCTGGGACTCTTGATATAAGTAGAGAGATATTTGTTGGGGTGGGTGGGTGCAGGTTATGATGAAAATTCCCTCTTCAGATATGAAGAGAAGAGCTGTCACTGACAGTTTGTACAATGGTGTAGAGATAGATCAGCAGTTCTGAGCTGTGATGACACCAAAGGTCCTCTTAAGCTCTTCCTTATATTTTGTTCTTGTGCAGGTCGTTTTCGCCAGATTGAAGTGCTTACTACTGTGGCCAATGCTTTTTCCTCTTTGTATTCTCAAGTCTCTGGGACTCCTTTGCAGAAAATTGGTAGTATGAATTCAGTGTCTTCCAGCAAAGAAGCTTCCAGCCCTCCCCCTTTAAATCGCAGTAATACAGCCAGTCGGTTAATGAAGACTTTGTCTAAGCTCAATCTGTGCAGTGCACAGCAGGCCGATGGTAGTGGCTGTCCTATACCTTCACCTGTTGAAAAAGGGAAAAGTCCAGCTGAACCAGGCAGTGAGGAAAATGATGCTAAAAATGAATCAAAGTTACAAAAACACTCTAAAAAGAAAGACTCTCCCTCTTTTCTGGCTACTGTGAAGGAGGAGATAGCCAGTAGTCAGATGAATGCTACAGATGCTCACAAACCCGCAAGCCTGCCTGCTGGAACTGATGATAAGCAAGAGAATACTGTGCCTGCAGCAGATGTGCAAAACAGCAGGCTGGCAAACCCCCAGGACAGACTGTGTGAAGAATCTGGTCTTTTGGACTCTTCCAACCTCAGCAGCAGTTCCAACACGTCCAACAGCAGCACGTCCGAAAGCAGCGCCCCGACACAAAGGCCTCCTGTGGCATCACCAGGTAGAGAGCCCTGCGTTCCCCTTGCAAACCCCTCCATAATGAATCTCATGCTTCAGCAGAAAGACTCCTTCGAGATGGAAGAGGTAGGTGGAAATATATGACTTTGTTTTCACATACAGTTTACATAACTTGCTGGCTGCCAGCAGAGGAATGTTCCCTCCTGTGCAGTTGTCAGTGTTTTCTCCGGGAATGCTTTACATTCTCTAGATGATAAGACAGTTGTCACTTTCTCTTGGTAGGCTGTGCTAATTGATCCTCTTACTGAAATAATGCTGTTGAGGTTGTTGTTGTTGTTCCTGAGAGTCAGAATGAATGTTCTCATTCTTTTCATGAAGCGCAGGTAATTGCAGTCACTGGCAAAACCTATTAGGAACTTTTCCATTCTTAACACGATCTTTTCTTGTGGAAATAGACCTAGGTTAGACTTGGTATATAAAAAAGCCTTTGTGGACTGCTAACTGTTAATCTTTATTTATTGTTACCTAAAAGTAAACTCAATATGTTTGTGGATTGAGCAAGACAGTGAATAGTGCTGTCGTGTAGGGTAAGGTGCTCATCTCATGGTTTTGGTTTTGATGGCAATCTACTGTATGTGGTCTTGTTTGTTCTCTAGAAATTAATATGATGAAACTCGCTGTTCAGTGCGCATTTGGCAGTGGCTTAGATATAAATTCCATACTAGCTGCCTTTTAACTTCTTCGTAAATGCATTTATCATTTTTTTTTGGATTGATCATTGTCCCAAAGGGATTCTAATACCTAGATTCCTTTAAGTAATTCACTTATGATGCTAGTAAATATGCAGCCTACAAATTCAAAAATGCATTTTTTACTTTATTTTTGCATAGACTCACACTTTGAATTACAAGAGCTCTCTTAAATTAGCAGATGGTTTTGTAGACACATTTTGAAATATCTGTTGTTATCAATCCAGTAGTTAACTTTTTCATTTATGTGAAATATGTATATAAAATGAAGTGATTTCTGTGCTGAAATGAGTGAAGAAAACAAGCCAATAGAAAGCTTCCAGATTTTTACTGAATGACAAAGTGATGATTTAGCAGATACTGCCTAGTATTGTGTTTGCACTGCAGGCTTTTGAGTGTCTTCTAGATCAACTGATGTTGTAGTTGAAGACACTTGATTGAATGGAAAGAGGTAATGTAGCCTTTTGTAGTTCCTGCCATTTGTTTGGACCTCTGTGCCATCACCCCCATGCTGTGTGGCCATCTACTAAACGAGAACAAAGGATTGTTCCAGCTGAGGGGAGGAAATGAAACTTGGTATATTTTGATTTATTCAAATAATTCCTGGCTTACTTTTCAGCTGCATAATTTTCTTCATCCAGTTGTGTACAGATGTTTGTGTTGGCAAAATGGGAGGGGTCTGAGTGGCAATGGCTTTTTGCTGCATTCTCAGTAGTTGGACTGATTTTATATATCCCAGAGGAGAAAACTGTATTTTGGCACTTCTGGGTGAAGTTGAAACAAGTTTAAAAACAAAATAAAAACCACAGAATTTTCTTTCAGAGTAAGTTAGACTATAAAGGGTTATGGAAGGAAGAAGGCTTACCAAACTCTGCACAAGCCAAATGCAATGCATTTGCAGAGTTTTGGTTGACACACTTTGCAGTGATGCCAGTACATAAACACAGCTGTTTTGGCATGATGACATGTGGTGTGGAATGGAGTTGTGGTGAATTTTGTTTACGCAATCTAATATATACATATCAACTGCCTTCAGATCCCTGGCAGGAGGGATTCAACTTTATTAAAGAAACTTTAGAACAATACCTGGCAGCTTGATATTATTTTTGTTCATCTCTAAGCAGGGTCTAATGAACAATAAACTGTACTAGAAACAGTGAAATAACTCCTCCCACCCTTTTCTCATGATTTGGAGTGCATTCATATGCCTAAGAAAGATGACAGATATATCAAGGAAGCTCTTTGCATGCTGACAAATGCCTTGGCGGTTCGAGCGCCCTTAGGAAGTCTGTTGCTGTGAAGATAGCTGCTGCGGGGGTGAGTCAGGGCAGGATTTCCCCCAGAGTCCCTCTCCTGAGATGACCAATTAGAATCACGAAGGTCATTTACCAGCATCGATATTGGCTGAAGGGACTGGAGGAGAGGGGAGTGCTTCTAGCAGTGCCACTGACACGGCTGGGGTGCTGTCTCCTAGCCAAGGATAGGAGGTGGAAGGTATTTAGGTGAGAAGAGGCTTGGTGGTTTGGAAGCAGCTAATTTAGCCATCGGAAACTGGGAGGCTTAAGAAAATCAAGACATCTTTCCTGGAAGGACGGTCTGATCAAAGGGCTTGTAAGATTACTTTCTGTTCCCATTTGTTGTTGTTTGTTTTGATTTTTAATTTTTATAAAATGGACACTTTTCCTAAACTTAAATGGTGAGCCCCTTCTCTACTCCCCTGCATTTGGGCAAAATAATCATTTATCTCTGAAAAACAGCCTTTGTCTTCTAAAGGATAAGTCTTCCAATTTATTGTGTAAAAGTAACGCTGCTTGTTTATTAATGGTGAAAAGTTCAGGCCAAGTACTTCCCCAAATCCCTCTAATTGAGAAAATGTACTCTTGTGGCTGCTATACACATGATATCAATGCAAATAGAGTATCTTCTTTAACCAAATGCTAATTTGGGCTTTAAACTATTACTATGCTGATTTTGTATTTTTAATTTAATTAAAATTAGAAATGAAAATGTCATTGTTTGGTAATTTTGAAATTAGGCAGGCAGCCCATTAGAGGGGAGGGTTAGGAGGTAGTTGCATTGGGGGTTTTGTACATATAGATTTGCATGTGAACCATGAGTATTCCCTCTGTTGCCCCCAGAATAAAATGTGTTACAGCTTTTGAACTAAACAAAGGCCTTCCTGTTGAGATTTTAGGCATATTCTTTTCATCATTTGAGAAGTTGTCTAAGAACTGCTTTCTTAATAAGGCTGTTTCACAAAGTGTTTAAGTAACAGGATTAATTTTCATTTAGTTTTAAGTTTCCCAGTTGAAATCTGCATGTCTCTGCATACATTATCTTCCTGTTTTGTGGAAGACACAATAGAAGTATTTCCACAAGTAGTACCCTGGTGAAGTCTGGAGTAGCATAGGAACATATTCCAGTTGACCTGACGATATTCATGTCCTGTTCCCTATAGATCCAGAGTACAGAGGGAGATCTACCACACGTTCCAGCTTCCCACCAGCTGGCGGTGACCAAGTCAAGGAAAGGTAAGTAGACAGCAGCGTGCTGAGACTGCTTCCCTTTCTGAAATGCTGAAATCTGAGACTTCTAAAGTTTCTCTTCTCTTTAGAAGAGAAGAAAGATGTGTTTCCACTTCAGTTAAATCACAGAACGTTATGGCAAAGTGGCAACCAAATTACAGGCAGGATGACAGCTCTGTAACCTCACTGCCTGTTTTCACTTTTGTGCCATTGATGATAGCGCAGAGAAACTGAAACATTAATTCAAATTGTATGGGATTTTTTTTTTTTTCCTAGCAAATCCTGTAATTTAAGGTACCTATTTAAACTAAAATTATATTGTTTTAAACCTAAATTGCATGGTATGTCCAGCTTTGGCTATGCACTACTGCTTCATCAGGGGGCTGGCTGCAGAGAAGACTAGTGTCTCTGCACTACATGGAAGTCATATTCCTTCGTGTGACAAAATGCACTGGCTCTTGAGACTCGGGTAGTCTGCACTTTCATCTCAAATCATTATTTATATTTCATGGCTCTGGAGAGGTACAAGGCTGATGAATATTGTGATTGTCACTGGCCTTTGCCCAAAGCTGGAAAATTAAGTCTGTTCTCTAACTGTTACATGTAATTAAAGAACTAGATCTTGTTGCGTTTAGCGACATACCTAGCTTTGATGCAGTATCTCGGTGAAACATGACTAGCTATCTATGTAAGATGCTAAAGAGAGGCACACAAACCTGTCTTAAGGCTCAGAGATCATCTTTTTTGCCTTTCCATAAGTGAACTGACAGTCTTGTGAACTGCCAGCTGAATTACGTTAGTATGGTTGAGCATGCCCTGAACCTGCTGAAGGTTAATGACTGGCTATTAGGGATAGCTCGTGCTACAAATTCAGCAGTGTTTTGTACAACACAGCATTGCACTTGCAAGTATTCTTTTCAGAGAAAGGTGACTTATGGAACTAGCAGCAGCAGTCAAGGAGTAGAAAAAAATATATATATTTTTCTTCCTCTAAAAAGCTAGTTTTGTGGCTTTGGCCCCCTGTGGATACCTTACCCTCTTTCTCCATGCAAGCAAAAAATAAAAATAAAAAAATTAGATGATCATGTGTATATGTGCTGAAAGGTACCTAGCAGTTCTAGCAGTGGGTCTCTAGTGTGGCAGGAGTAGGGCGTGCTGGTTTGTCTCCCAGCTAGTATATCCCACCTGTTTCTGAATACACTTGGCAAAGAGTAGCAATGGCACTTTGTCCTTGTTCCATGTATTAGTACATGTTCTAGTATTGCCTAGAGTTCTCAGGTAAATTGAGTTACGTGGATGTCAATGCTGATGGCAAGCCTGCACGTTTGCTAAAAATCAGTTTGGGACCAATTTTTTATTTCACCTGGAAGATGTAGAAAGTGTATGATGTTGTTATATACAGGTCACAGTGAAATTGCCCAGAAGTAAAGCAGTTGGTGTGAACTTACCTGAAACTTCAAAATAGCCAGTTCTTTTTGCAGGTTGTTTAACATGACCAGTGTAGAATTTTGCTTTCTAAGGAAGCAGGTGCTCACCAGATTGGAAGACATCCAGTGTCAGTGGTCACTCTTGGAAAAGGTTTTTTGTTGTGTCTCTATGTGTAATTCTGCTCTTACAAGCAATCACTAGAGGTGGGATCAACTTGACACTCAAGCACTGGTCTTCTGTTACAATTGATTTCAGCTGATGATTCTCATAGAGACTCACCACTTCCAGTGGTATTGGCTGTGCTGTACATAAGCACCCATCTATGAAAATTTGTTCCAGATAATTATTTCCTCTGTTGGAATAACTTTTTTTTTTCCTCCTGTAGGGGTACTTCTGTGTTAATGAGCAGGGTTAGTGCTGTTCAGTACAGAATGTTGCAAATCTTTCAGTGCTATCTTACTTCTGTGCAGAGAGCTTTGGATGCTTTCTCTGACATTTACGGTAGTTGGGAAGGCATTTGAAGAGGGTCTCTAATAAGACATGAAGTATTTGAATTAAAAAAATGTCTTCACTACTGAAGTAGCCTGGAGAGTATTAACATATGCTTGAAAAGCACTGAGGGTGCTGCAGCTTAGGTTCCCCATTACAGCATGGTTCACATTAGCTTTGCTTATAAGTGGTAAGCATGTTTTTTCAAAGTGGCTTCCAAATGATTCTTTTCCTGCAGTAGTGTCTTTGTGAAATATGTCATAGGGGATACAAAGAATTCTGGATCATGTACTTTTTGATGTACTTTTTAGGTGTTCACCTAAAGTAGGTGAACTAGTTTATCCATTATGCCCAGAAATGGCATTCTGTTCTTTGCTGTCGCAAACCTCAAATGTAGATATCTTTTTGCTCATGGACTTTTTTTTTTTTTTTTTTAAGGAGTAAGCTTCAGTTGCTTTGCACTGTAAACGTACAGTGCTATTAAATGTCCACTATTAAAAACAAAACAAACATTATAAAACAAAAGCATCCAGAAAAAAAACACCTTTTACAAAGTTATCTGGAAGGAAAGTTAGTTAGTTAAAAAACAAAATTCTTCCTGACATTTATACAGCAGTACCTTCCATTCCAAAAATGCCCAACAAACAGGACAAATATAGGTACAACATGTACAGAACAAAGTATTCTCAGGGCTTTGTGAATTGTGAGTGTTTGGTTGCTGCCATCAGCAGCTTTGTGAAATTTTGAATAGCCACAGACCTCTTTCTTTTGTGGTATCTGACACAGATAGTCAAAAACAGTAACTAGTTTTGAAAATGTAGTCCTTAAAAGCGAAGAAAGCACATCATCAGCACTTCCTGTCCTTAACATATTATTGTATTTATGGCTCTTAGTGGGTGCAGCTCCACAGTAGACAGGAGATGGGGGAGTGAGAAGAAAACATTTGGAACAGATTTAGAATTCACAGGAATCTATGTTCGTATATCCAGAAGCTAAGAAATCCCTGGAGACTTTGTAGAGTTTCTGCAGGAGTGCTCCCTACAGGACTGGTTTCACTAGTGCTGGGGTGCCATGTGTGATCAATACGGGAAAACAGGGCAGCAAGTCTTTAATCCTGGAATGGGATACTTCATAACTAAGTTGGGGAGTGTCAATGAAAAACAGAGTGCATTAGAGCTTTACCAATACTGCAGATGAAAGAAACATAGACGTTACTGGAGCTTCACAGGCAGTTTCCGTGCATTTCTTCTGTGCATTTCTCCTCCTCTTTGCATCAGCAGTAGAGTGACGCAGAACATGTAAGACAATTATTTGACAGGACTGTTTGGATCTGTGAGACTGTCAGTCCATTGGCAGTTGAATATTTTACAAAAAAAATGAATTATTTCATTGTTTGATATTGATTCTCTAATTCATCTTTTTTTTTTTTTTTTTTTCTTTTTTTTTTGGTACTCAGACCTGTTTCTTCATCATCTATTTCTGTTTAGAACTTTGACAGCTTATTTTCTGAATTTCTGAATACCTGCTTTTTTCTGGCATGTATTCCATTGCAGCAGGAATGGATGGCTACATTAAGGGAATGTATCTTGAATGGATGGCTACATTAAGGGAATGTATCTTTAGGTGACACCAAGGCAGTTTGAAGCTGTTCATACAGCACTAATCTCTTGCCATGGATAAAGATGGTGAGGCAGGTATGAGTGAGCTAGGCTGGCCACTTAACTGGCAGTATCTGTCATGCAAGGCTGTCAAAGCACGTATATCTATGTCTGTATATATGTATGACTGAAAAGGAAATAGAAAGATAGAAAGGCAGGTCAGTATTTTTCTTGAGCAGTGATAAATTCCGCACACATGAAACCAGATGCCAGTACACACACTGGTGAATTCCTTTATCTCAACTATTTGGTATCTCTCCTATAGTTAAGGCTTTCAGGGCTAGTGCTTTTTTTTTTTTTTTCTTTTCTTTTTTTCTCTTTTAAATTAAAACTCACCAGATGGGAAAAAAAAAACAGAGAGGAGGCCAAAATATGACTGTTCACTTCAGAGAAGGTGGCAGCTTCCCACCAGACCCAGATGGCCTGTGGGCAACCTGCACACAGCATGGTCCTTCAGCAGTGTAAATTGTGTTGTGTGTTTGCTATGAGCCAGGTCTGATCTAAGTGAAGTAATCCCTATTGTCTTCACTGGGAGCTGGGTGGGGATGTCTGCCTTGTGGTAGAAAAAAAGTTGTTTATCATTGCAGGATATTGTGGCTACCATGATAACAGAGTAGCAGCACAATTTGAAAGGCACTCCCTAAAAGCTGTATGAAATCCTCGATGAAGAAGTTTAAAGGGCAGTTTCCCTATCCTGTTGTTCACCAGCTTCTGTGCCTATGCAGGCTTTTATTTCTACATTAGCAAAATGTTCATCAAACTTAATATAAAACAATAATTAGTTTTGAATATCCAGCAGTTTCAAAACAGTTTTCATAATACATTCCAATGCATTGAGCTGTGAACTGGGATTAATTATATGATGACAGTTAAGTGGTGGAAGGAATGTGGGGCAAAATTCTGTGTTCAGCCGCCAAGAGCAGAGCAACAAGCGTCTGCACCAGGGCAAGGGGGTAGCGGGTGCAAGGGCTAAAGGCTGATGGGGTCTTATCCCATACCCAAGCTCTTAAAAGGTCTGCTGAGGACTAGAGGCAAGATGCGGTTGTTGCCCAGGCTGCCACGGTCACAGGGATGTGAGGGAAACCCTGAATATGAGAAGTGCCTCCTGTGTCCAGTGGAGAAGAATGCTGTGCCACGCAGCACCATACTGTGGAGCTCCTGGCCAAGGAGCCTTGTGGTGTAGGGCTTGCACCAGAGGACACCACTCCTGGGTAGCACCGAGGATTTTGGAGTCTCTCTAAACTATTTAAACACTTACCTAATGTGAGTAGAAAGGAGTAAGAAGGAGGATCTTATCTCTGGAGTACAAAATGAATGCTGGGAATGTGCTTTGGCAGGTTGCCAGTCAGTGTGTTAGGGATATTTTGTGTTTGTCCACCAAACCAGTGAGGGACCATCTCTAGCAGTTCTCCGTCCTGTGCACTGCTCTCTGCTCATCTAGTTCTGCTCCACTGGATGCATGGGATGGTGTGGGCTGGCAGGAGAAGTGTGAGCTCCTTTATCGCTCCGATCAGGAGGGCTGGCAAACCTATATGTGTCAATACAAAAGCATCTGTGGCACTGAATGCATGTGAATTAACCAGTAATTCAGTTTTGTGGAAGGAAAACTGCAGAAGTGGCAACATCAGCAGACTTTTTTCCACAGCACAGAAAAAAAAAAAAAAAGTTTCTCTTCCACTACTGCTTGAAGTTTCACAAGTAGAGTTTTGCATGAGGAAAGGTTTTTCACTTCGTATGATTAAAACAAAGAGGTTGTTTCTCTGAATTGTTCAAAAGGGAATTTGGAAGGAATTGTGCTATCTACTTGTGTTACTTTGATGTAAAAGGAAAGCATGTAAAGTGTGACTGGGCTTAAGCAGTTATGATCTGTAAATGAATTACAGTTGGGTTTTGCTTTGTTTTAAGCAGATCAGCTGTTACGGACTGCTAGTCAGCATTCGGATAGTAGTGGTTTTGCTGAGGATTCTTCCACAGACTGCTCTCCGTTTAATCAGCTTCAGGTGAGTTTCCCATATTGGGGTTGAAATATTACCTATAAGTATGGTAGAGGAGAGACGTGGGGAGGGAAGGAGGGATACTGGTGTTTGATCTCCTTGATCATGACTGCCAGTCCCAGTCCTGATAAAATTTTTCATTTTCTGAACTGGATTTGCTGAGTCATTTACCCTGTGTTAAAATTGTAAAGCCTTTCTGATAGGAGAATCTGAGTATATGTGGGCCTGGAATAAGCTCTAAATTTGGTATTTCCTGTATGCTGTTCATATAACAGCTTGGGTCGGAAGGGACCTTAAAGATTCCAACCCCCTGCGATGGGCAGGGATGCCACCCACTAGATCAGATTGCCCAGGGCCTCATCCAACCTGTCCTTGAACACCTCCGGGGATGGGGCATCCACAGCTTCTCTGGGCAACCTGTTCCAGTGCCTCACCACCCTGTGAGTGAAGAATTTCCTCCTAACATCTAATCTAAATCTCCTCTATTTCAGTTCAAAACCATTTCCCCTTGTCCTTTCATTATCTGTCCAAGCAAAAAGTTGCTCTCCATTATTTTTATAAGTCCCCTTTAAGTATTGAAAAGCTGCAATGATCTCTTCCCAGAGACTTCTCTTCTCCAGGCTGAACATCTCCAACTCTCTCAGTCTGACTTCATAGGAGCAGTGCTCCAGCCCTCTGATCATCTTTGTGGCCCTCCTCTGGACCCACTCTAACAGTCCCACATCCTTCTTGTGCTGGGGGCCCCAGGCCTGGATGCAGCAGTCTCACTGGGGCTTCACCAGGGCAGAGCAGGGGGACACAAACCCCTCCCTCCATCTGCTGGCCACTCCTCTGGTGATGCAGTCCAAGATGCAGTTGGCCTTCTGGGCTGTTCACGGTATGTCTTTTGTCACTGGCTCATGCTCCAGAATTGCAGTCCATTCCTCTCATGACTGCCGTGAGCAGATTTAAGGTAGTGAAAGACTTTAGCTTTTCTGGCGATCATGAATTTCTTGCATCGTTTTTGCCTTCCCACTCATTTTTTAAATGCTTTTCTATTTATTTATTTTTTTGGCTAGCAGCAGACAGAATGTGAAAACAATTTCATACTAACTTTACTGTGAATGTATACTAATATTTAGTCAGTCTTAAGCTCCCACATTCTTTCCTGTTCTAGTTGCTTTGGTCTTGGTCCTGGAATTTGCAGTGACACTGACCAGAGCTCTCAGGTCTTAAGGAAGGGATGCATTTGTTTAGCCAGGTGTTTCTGAGACTGCCCAATACATACATGTGCTCAGCATTATACCTGCTACTTAGGAGAGGTGGTCTCTGCCTCTCGTAAGTCATTCACACAGTATTAACCATAGTTTCGTTGGCCTGTCAGTCAGCCAGAGAAAACTCCGAGATGGATGCTGGTTGCAAGTCCATTAGGTAGCTGTCTGGGACCTAAACCACAGGAAGCTTGGGTATCACCATTAACATCATTTCTGTGGCTTTCAGCTACTGAGTTTTTTTACAGTACAGTGACTTTCCTTGTGGCACACCAAACACATTTTAAAGCCATTTTGTACTTACTAGGAGGAGGTTCCCATCCTCCCCATCCACCAAAGTTTGCTTTTCAGTTTTGGTACTGGTATTCTCTCCTTTTCTGTTTAGTGCTTTGCCAGCTGAGTACCAAAATGGAAGACAAGACAGGTCTAGTCTTTGTGTCCCCAGTAAACATCAACTTACACTTACCAAGAGCAACAGAGAGAACAAAGGAAATAATGAGCATGAGCTTCTGTAATGAGCATAATAATCTGAGATGCTGGTTCTACTCTGTACTAAACTGGGGCTACACTGAAATTGGCAGGCATGTTAGGAGTCTCAGACTAGAACTGGTCACTCCTGATCTTTATATTGGTTACAACCTGATAAAGAGTCCATTAAAAGTGTATTGCAACTAAATGCCTCTTCACTGGAAGCCTAGTGGAGTTTGTTTGTGTTGGTTGCAAAGTGATGAGATTTTTCTGCTTTCTATTATGCTGTTTTGAAAAGATATATTGAGACTGCATGAGATTTGTGCCATGGAGTTGCTAGGCTTTCTTCTGCCACTGTCACTGCTTTATTCAGACCAAGTACTGAGCTGAATTTAGAAAATACAGATGAATAGTGAGACTAGGGAATAAGAGAATTTGGCAGCTAGTGAAGAGAACCTATGAAAAGAAGATGAAGGGGATACAAAGGGGTGTATGGTAAGTTAGTGCCATCTACTGTTAAATAATTGACTCTAGCAGCCATAGCATTCCTCTGGAACTCATGAGAAAACTGGCAAACTGGAATCGTATTACCTTTCTTCCTTGACAGCCAAAAAAAAAGATTTCTAGGGGTTATTTTGGTTTCATGGCAGGATATTCTTCAAGGGAGTTTCATGTTACCAAAGAAGTTAGAAAAATTCTCCATCCAAGTACTTGAATTTTTGTTTGCCTGGCTTGTAAGTAATCAATGTGATAGAGAATTAGAGAGACAGATACACATGCTTGTAACACTCCTAATTTCACCTAGACATTACAGTCCTTTGTTCTTGTCATACCTTTGACTTGAACAGTATCTGAACCTGTACAGTCTTTAATACTGATTTGTGTCAGTGAGTGCAATGCTAAGCACATACTTACGATGATGACTTTTGTGACTGAAATTCTCTTTTAGATGGTTGGAGACGGAAGTATTGTGCAATATATACCATATATATTCTCTCTAGAAGGAACTAATAGTATCCTAACAGCAGAGAAAACTGCAGAAGACAGAGATAGTAAAGCTTCTCCAAATTTCTAGTTTATGTGTCAACTATGGTAAATTTCCAAGATTGTACATATCTTATGAAAATGTTGTGCCCACTTCTAAATATACCTGTCAATCAGACTGTCCTGAGGAATATGCTTTGCAATCCATAGACCTTTCCTGTCATTTTTGTTCCTGTTAAAAGCTGTCTTATACCGATGCTCTGATCAAGTATATAGGGAAATGCATCCTTCTGCAATAAGGAATTTAAAATGTAGTTTATAATAAGAAGGGAAAGATGTATTAGGAAAGAGGAATGGAGAATAGGGTAAAAGTGCTGGATTGTCTTCAATGGAGACGAGCAGCCTAGTATTAGATTCCCAGTATCAAACAATTCTGTGACTTAAAACAGGCTGTTTTAACAAAAGTTGTTTTAACAACTTTTTTTAAAAACAGCAGACTGTTTTTTCCTATTCTTGGTGTTTCATTCTTGGTGTGGGAGAATCCGTGATTCTCCTCACTTCTCTGTGTGCATCCCCTGGTACAACCCTTGGTTTCAGTGCTGAGTGTGAACCTTTATATATGGGACATGCCACAGTACCTTCACCCTGATATCCCTTTGTCATTGCTGCCTAAAATACTAGAATTTTACTGCTGCCGCTTCTGTTCTTCTGCTAATAGTTTATTGTCAAATCAAGAAAATGTGTGAATAGTTTACTTTTTTTTTTTTTTTTTTCCCTTTCCCAAAACCATCTCCTTTTGGTGCCATACTTCAGTATACTTCTAACCTATCTGATACTGTGGTTTCTTTGTTCTCTTTCACTGATTCTCCTGCATGTTTTCCTCCTCAAAATCATTTTGAATTACTCTACCATAATGCTTAATCGATATGGACTTAGACTCTTCGCCTGACTTCCTGAGAAGGCAGTAGACGAGTCTCCAATATGTTCACCCATTTGCTGGTTTGAATCTTTCCTAGGTTCAGGAGTCTTTGCAAGGCATGGGAAGCAGTGCTGACAGCTGTGACAGTGAGACAACCGTGACATCGCATAGTGAGGAACAGAAGACACCAATAGCCAAGGAACTGCCCTGTTTCAATAAGTTTGAGGAGGAGGAAGAAGATGAAGAAGAAGAGGATGATGAAGATGAAGAGGATGATATCTCTCAAGTAGAGAAAGGAAAGGTAGAGGAACATTCTGAAAATAGAAGGAGAGATGATAAAAGAATCTATGACTATGAAACTGAACAAAAAGGAGGAGAAAGCAAGTCATCTGATGTGTCGAAGACAGTTGCAGGAGAGGTCAGCTCTAAAGAGGAACATGTTTCCAGTGAGCAAAAAGAATTGGAGCTGCTGGAGGAAGGCAGTGATGAAAGTGATGTTGACAAAGACAATATATTTGAGTTTCCTCAGTATCAAACGCACCATATTCTCAAGTCACTGGAGTCTCTGGAAGGTGGCAGCTCCTCCCCGTCATCTGTGGACAGAGTTCATGTTGCTTTGCAAAGAGCCCAGATGAGGATCATCAGCACATCTGATTCCAGGGCTGGACGCACTTTCCTTAAGTCAAAAGATCTCCTGAGGAAGCAGAGACAATGGTTTGCTGAATCAGGCTATCCTCTAAGGCGGTCTCAGTCTCTCCCAACTGCATTACTGAATCCAGTGAAAGTGGTGTCTTCTGTGAATGTCCAGTTAGCTCCCGGAAAAGAGACTCTGTGTAGTCCTCCTTCTTTCACCTACAAGTACACACGTGTGGAGGAAGATGAGAAACTGATGTCCGAGGATGACAAACAGGAGGGTAACGCAGCTGCCAGCCAGCCTGTGTGCAAATCTACATTGTTCATTGCGCCTTCGTCCACCAAAAAAGAAGTTCCCCAGGCTGGGCCCCGCAGGCTGTCTGAGGAGCCCAGTCCCACCAGGGGACAGAGCTGTCCACTGCACACTCCAGCACACATGTCCCACTCAACATGCTCCCTCCACTCCCTTCCCACTGAGTGGCAGGACAGACCACTCTGTGAGCACTTGAGGACGTTGAGCACCCACAGTGTCCCGAGCATCTCCGGTTCTTCCTTCAGCTCCTTGCTTTCCCCCTTCGGCTGTCCCTTCTCTCCAAGGCACTCTGGATATCCTCATCGACCTCATGCTATCAACCCGCCCTCCACCGTGGAGATGCAACTGCGCCGAGTCCTACATGACATCCGAAACTCCCTGCAGAACCTCTCACAGGTAAGAGGAAGAAAAAATTTCCTCAGGCAAAGGGGCTTCTTAGTTTATCCTTATAAAACCAAAATGTTAGCCTGAATATTCTTCTGTGTGGTGTGGGAGATCAGGAAAAAAAGGACATTTTGTGCAAGTTTGGTTTGCTACTTCTTTCAGGAGCTTCTGTTTAACGTGTCAAATGATCATCTCTCCAGTTCTCCACTATTTTTGCATTGATTTTTTTTCTTGTTACAGTTGATTATTGGGTGGGGGAGAGGAGCAATGTACGCTTTATCAGCTATTAGTTTAAGTTGATAGTCATTAGCTTTAGATTTGAAAATACATATTGCCTTTAATGATACTTTAATCTGTCTCTTTTCTGTGAATGATTTTTTTTTCATTGCAAGTCCTGTGGTTTCATTAATAATGTCAGTGATGATTGTTTGTTCCATGCATATGTCTGTGTTGTTTCTTGCCAACCTTCTGGATGTTCAGCTCTGGGTGTTCATCTAGTCAACGTGACATCATCAGCCTTTTATAAAGAATCACTATTGTCACAATGTGTGAGATTTTGGCCATCTCACCTGTCAGAGAAGAAGTGTTTTAAAATGAAGCACATATTTTTTTACTGGTTTCTGTGACACCTTCTGCTCTTTCCCTCCTGATTACCAACTGTCCCCTCTCCACCACCTCTGTACTGCTATTCTGAGTATATGATCCATCTTAGGAGTCTGCAAGCTGATGCAGGCAGAGCACTTGCAGACCCTGCTTGTTAATATATGAATACATGAAGAATATGCAGTGGTAGAGCTTCAGCGACTTCTGTGGGTTTTATCTAAGTACAGGCATCTGCTTCTCTGCTCCCTGCTGGAGGTCGTGGGCTGTGGTGTTCTTTTTTGGATCCCTTTTCTTATGTTTATTTTGCCACTTGTCAAAAATCTGAGGCTAGTCGAGCCTGACTTTGGTTGTATCAGCTGCCCCTGCTTCATGGAGTGAGCTTTGGTATTGTGACACAGCACTGCAGTGGAAAGCTGCAGGCAAGGGGGTTTTAAGTCAGCTGTTGCTCAAGGTGTGCCTGAGAGTGAGCATTTGCGGAATTCGACCTTCTTTGTAAAATTCCCTTGTGTGAATGAACTGCAGCCTTGTTATGTGTCAGGGTACAGTGTTACTACTTACACCATGCTAACTAAAGCTGCTGGAGAAGAAACCTCTGTATTACACCCAGAATTCATGTTCACACTGGTTCTAATAGTAATAATAATAATAATAATAATAATAATAATAAAAACCAACATCAGTTTCAGAGGGGATAATAACATCCCCTAGCCCACTCGTCCTGTTTCCAGAGTAATTTGTCTAGACTAGTTCCATTTTTGAGAGTTTGGTCATTCTCAATACAGAGATTTTTATGAAAAGCTATTGTTTCCTTGTGCTGCTTTCTTCTGCAGACAAGGTTGAGTTTGGCACACAGCATACTTGTCTACTATAGAAAATGTTGAGATGTTTCAAATATATGGTTCTGTTATTAGGATGGAAAAAAGAGGAGTAGATAAATTCCCAACAGAACAGGGAGCAGAGAAAACTGGGAGAGGAAAAACAAAACATCCATCCCCTTGATGTGATCATGTTTGAGCAAAGCTCCTCTAGGTAAATGGACATGCTTCAGATTTTCCATGGCGTGTCAATAGTCCTTTGAATTCTTTCAAAATTATATTGGACAAGCTGTCTTTTTCGTGTTTGAAGAGGTAAATGTTTTTGCTGTTTCCACTGTTCTTTGCTGTGCCATGTCTCTGCATGTAACAGCCCCTGAATTTTAACTGGTTGCTGCAGATGTTGAAGCAACATGTAAATAGAAAGTCTTCAACAATTTTGTTTTCATGAGAGATCATTGGCATGCAAGGATCTTTGAATGTGGGCAATATGGTGAGATTAAAAAACAACAAGAACAAAATCAGCACGCGCACACACACAGAACTGAGGAAAATCCCACAGCAAATGTGACTGTGATCACGATTTGAAAATGAGACACTTTAATTTACTCAATTCTGTTTTCTGTGTTGTTCTCATTGTCTTTAGATAAGACAATTGCAACTACGGAGTTTTCACTAATCTGCACTAGGCATTTTCTGGACCCATGTCTGGTGCAGAAAACTTAGCTTTTATCCCTACTTACTGTGTCAGACAGGATTAATTTTTTATTATTTTTTTCAACTTCAGCATATTGGCATTACAGAGCTTGGGTGCACATGCTTCAGTTAGGAGCTGGTGCTTCCATTTCGTAAAATTTCCTTTTCCTGTTACAATATTTATTTTGGTGGTGGAAATAACAGTGCCAGAAGGACTGTGTTTTAACATTGGCTGCTTTTGGAGAATCTGACCATTTGAGAAGATGAGTTCATAATTGTTGAAATTCCTCTTTCAAATTGTTAATTTCTTCCCTAGTACCCAGTGATGAGGGGTCAGGATCCTTCAGCTGCCACCGGTTACACTACTCAGAGATCATCTATTCTACCTCTCTATGAAGTAAGTGCCCATGTTCACACAAGGATACTTAGTCAAAATAAAAAGAAACATCCTGTAAGTGCCATAGACTGTGCAATGCATGGTCTCTATCACTCTAAAGTGATAACATGACTCTATACTAAGTAATGTCAAAAAATAATTAGTCTAAATACATGGTAGTAATTTCATGTGTTTGTATGGTACAACTGAAAATGTTGTTTTCTTGAATTATTGCAAACTCATAACATACAATATCTGTAGTATTCTGAATTTGCTGGTCTTCTGCTTGACTCAAAGAGCACACCTAGTCAAATGCCATTATAGGACCCGGACTTATTTTATTTAATAATTTTTTTCACCTTTTCTTTTTTTTTTTTTTCTTTCCTCTTTATTTGTTTATTTTAGAATACTTTCCAGGAGCTACAAGTTGTAAGGCGAAATCTAAATTTATTTAGAACCCAGATGATGGATTTGGAACTGGCTATGTTACGTCAACAGACAACAGTCTATCAGCACATGACAGAAGAGGAAAGGTAAAATGATTTCATTTTTAAAAAAGAGATAGCACTTTGGCACTTCAAGAAATGAGCTGCTGCCTGTAAAATCAGAGCAAAAAAAATCTTACTAGTTTCAATATGAACAGGGTTTGAGATGAATTGTGGCCAAAATAGTTGTTTACTCTAATCTGTATATGTCTTCCTTCTAGAGGGTCTTTTTTCTGTTTTTGTTTGTTTGTTTGTTTGTTTTTGTAATCCTTATTTCTCATTAATCAATGATTTATTTATTTTTTCTCCTTTCTGGAAAGTGATTTAACAGCTGTGGATTTTAAGGACTTTATCATAGGATATAGGAAGGGAAAAATCTTAAAGATTTTTAGTTTAGATTCCCCCCCATCTGCATAAATGTAAATAAAAAATAAAAATGATAGCATTCAGATGCTACAATTCCAACTCACAGTAGCAACTCAACAAGTCACAGATGGCATTCCGTTATTCTGGCTCTGTGTATTTGCTCACCATGAGTTGCAGGAACCGCTGATGTGGAACAATTTTTGAAATTGCTGATTTATTTACTTTATTTTAATTAACTCTTGACTAACTCACTTTAAAAGTAAATATGTTTTAAATTAGTTGGCCTACTTTGACAGTGGTGTCTGGGCCAAA
The DNA here is from genome assembly GCA_011076525.1 of Nettapus auritus. NCBI lineage: Eukaryota > Metazoa > Chordata > Aves > Anseriformes > Anatidae > Nettapus > Nettapus auritus. The sequence goes on from CM021771.1 coordinate 13,503,626, forward strand.
ATGCAGTTGCTACTATAAAGCTAAAAATTGTGATACTCCCTGTTGTCTAGTTCTCTGCATGGAGTGATATATTTTCCCCAGCCTCCCTTTCTAGAAGTGTAGCAAGACCTTAGTTCCGTTTCAAGCTTTCAGCTAATTTTCAGTGAAAGAGCAGTTTTCTGTGTTCCACTTTGAAATCCCTTGCACGGAATCCTTTGCTCATGGAATTATCATGCTCAATTCCCCCTTTGCGATGTGCAGCTGAGTGCAGTGAATGACAGTGTTCTTTTTCTAATGGATTTTGTATAGATATGAAGCTGATCAGCTGCAGAGCTTGAGAAAGTCTGTCCGCATGGAGCTTCAGGAGTTAGAGATGCAGTTAGAGGAACGTCTACTTGCTTTAGAAGACCAGCTGAGAAGTCTGCATATGTCTTCCCCTTACAGACCTCAAACACATGTAGTAAGTATTACTTTTTCAACAGCATTATATGTTTTCTCAGGGTAATGTGCATCAGTTTAATTTTAACAAAGCATTACTGTTAAAACTCTTACAAAGGGATGACATCTGGGGAATCTGATGACAACGTGTCTATTATCAGGAGTCTTTTTATTGTTTTCAGTCTGCATCTTACGGAAAAGATGTGGAATCAGAGGGTCTTTCTTGCTATTAATGCATGTCAATACATATTTTGGGGGTTTTCAGTTCTTTCTTCTTTTTCTTCTTTATGACCCTGGAATTTTAGAGTTTTGGTAGGTAGTGCTCATGTCTGAAATCCTTGTGGGGTGATTATGATCTTTCTGGAATTTCTCTGCACTGATTTCCTTACTTGTGAAAGGAGGGTAGAGAGAGAAGGCACTGTGTTTCTCTCCCAAGAAACAACATATGGTTCCCTCCGTCTCTCCATGGAACAAAAAACAGGAAAATCCAGTTGTCATCTTCAGGTTTCTTTTTCCACTTCTTTTTGTAGCTCCTTCAGATCAACACATGACTCCCTGCCAAACACAGGGAGAAGCTCTGCTTGCACAGACACTCTCCCCGAAGCTCAAGAGCAGTGGGGGAAAGGATACTGGCGTCTGTTTATTGGTGGTGTGGCTATATTCTTTCTCTTTGTTTTTGCTCAGCAGAAGACTCTTCCTCTATTTCTTGCTGCAACTCTGTCATCAGCCAAACAAAAGAAGTACAGACAGAAAGTATTATATGTTCTTCATGGGTTTCATTCCTCTTTCTTAGCCAGTCCTCTTCTACAGAAGCAGCACTGGCCACATCTTCCGCTTTAGTATTTTGTCATGGGAAAAAAATTGAAACTCAAGAACAGGAAAATATGGTATTACTGTGATCCCAAGCCAAGCTTGCATTCTTTGAAACATATAAATATCTTTTCTTTTTTGTAAATCCTTTTATAGAAGAGGGCTAGCTTTAAAAATGACTGAAATAAACTTTCTCCAGCCAGCTTTGCTTCCTGGTTCCAAGTTTCTGCTTTTACCGAAAGTTGTCTGAGACACAGCATGTTTATATATTAGATTCTGGCAGCTCTAAAAAAAATCCTCAATGCATTAACATATCTTAATTTTTCAGGGTATGTATGGTAGCAGAAGTGCTGACAATCTATCATGTCCTTCTCCACTGAATGTCATTGAACCAGTAAGTAGTATGCTGTATATTTTGCTAAGAAAAATAAATAAATAAATAACAGGAAGGAATTTCTTTAAAAAAAAATCACAGGAGATTCATTTGACACACAGTCCTGGAAATAGTTTACTCACTTGAGTAGTTCTGTTGAAAACAGTTGCATTTTCCCTTAAGCAAAGTTAATGATAGGTGTAAGCAGCTGTGAAGTCTTGTTTATTTTTAAGAGGAATATGCAGAAGTGAGATGTTGTTGCATTTATTGACTAATGATGGTGAGTTTTCCAGGGAAAATTATTTCTTATTTTTCTACGAAGATTATGCTAGGAGTCCAGAGTAAGCTCCTGAACGACTGAAGTAGTAGTAGTTCAAAGACTGAAGGAAAAAAAAAAAAAAAAAAAAAAAAAAAAAAAAGGAAACAAACTTGAATTGTTTTAGCAAAGAAAAATAAAATCAAGCTTTTACGTGTACCTCTGTCAATGGCTCTGGCAGGGTGCATCCGTATTGCAAAAGTCAGTGGTTTGGGGAACTGCCACAATTCTTATTTTTGTTGGCTTTCAGAAGTGCCCATTCCTTTTTATGTTCTTCTTTGTTGCAGTCGTAAAGGCAAAGCATATATTTATTTTATAGCCATATTTGTTACATGGAGGGAATGAGTAAGTGATTGAATAAATAACAAGAGAGCATGGCTGTGTCTGTATTTGACTTTTTTATATGCTTATTCAGGCCTGTTTCTTTTCTGAATCCTTAGGTCTCGGAACTTATGCGAGAGCAGTCCTTTCTGAAGTCTGAACTGGGTTTGGGGTTGGGAGATCTTGGACTGGAAACTCTACCAGCAGAGGGTACAGAGTCCGTATTCTCCCATGGAAACTCTGATTCCTCCTCAGTGTGCTCCACTGCAAGTAGAAAAGCTGGTGTTGGATCCTCTGAGCTAATGGGAAAGTATAAGAGTCAAAGCAAGAAGTTGTACCGAGCCTCTGTTGCCTTAACACCAGCACCCCCAGTGAGAGCAGGCACTGGACAGCAGGTGGAAAGCTCTGAGGAGCTTGCAGACTCCAAGCTGGAGGTGGAGCAGAAACTCAAAAAAGTCCCTCGAATGCCTTCAGTTGATGAAATCCACAAAAGTGTGGAGCAGGAAGAGCTGCAACAAGTTATACGAGAGGTGAGGAGAGAGGGGTTGAGATCTAAGATATTCAAACAGTGTTTACTGAAAATCAAAGCCAAACTACATGTAACTCTTTGCCACAGGGGTTTTTATTCCCTCTCTAGCCCAGGCACCTTACTATTACTGTCCTATTTCTAAAGACTCACAGCGTGTCATGAGAAGTCCAAGCCGCATTTTTTTTCCTCAGGCAAAGCAGTGGCTGTTTTTTCAGTGACCATGGTTAGCACAAAAATTAATAGATAGTTGCTACTACAAGTCTAGGTGATAAAGAATTTACTATCTCTACTTCTTGGTTATGCAGCAGTATTTCAGATTCCCAGGTGAAAATTTCTCTGTCATGTTTGCTTGCTGAAATGCCAGTTTAGATTTCATTTGATTGATGAAACATTGCATCTAAAACAACTCTGTAGTAAATGTTAAAATGTTAAAAATACTTGCCCAGTCCCTGTACCCCAAACCACTAACAACTTGAGGAGTGTAAGTAAAGCAAGCTTAAGTCAGATGAGAACTCATTTTAGACGTCAAGACTGACGTTGGACCAGTGTTGTTGGACCAGTTTCGTTGGCAGTCAATGAAAGTGAAGAGTGCTTGAGTATTTCTCCTGTGGGCCAGGTTAAAAAACAGGACTAAAATTACTTGATTGCTTTGTCAGTGGCATGACAAAAAGCTTTATGGCAAGTAGTATAAATGGGAAAAAGAAGCAAAAGAAATTTTTACTTCAAAAGCAGTGCCCATGAGAAAGTGGTGCTCTTTCTGCTCTGAGTACAGAAATGGGAATTGAGAACTTGTGGGTTTTATTCCCTCTCTTTCACTGGAGAGGGACCACTTGGCCTTTAGCTCGGGGTTATTGGATCCTTACCCTTTAGCACATCCTTTGAGACTTTAGTATGGTGCTGCCATAATCCACTGTAAAGGCCAGCAGAGGTGCCATGCTCAGGAATGTACAACAGGCCAGGTTGTAATGCTGAGGTACCACCCAGGTCTGCTTGGTTTCAGGCAGTGAATAACTGGAACCAGCTTTGTCTTTAAAACAGATGAGAGGCAGGCTTATCCTGCAATAAAAGAGGAGCTGTGATTCCAGAGGGATCTTTTGCCATTCCTTCAGCCCCTTTCTTCCAGTGCAGAAAAAGGCAGAATGTACTGGACTATAAAGTATCCTTCTACTCATTGTGTGACCACAAGACTGCTATGTCTGTTTCTGCGAGTGGAAATGTTCTCTTGGCTGACTCACTGTGGGCTTTGCTATGTGTAGGCACTTAACACTTGCACAGTGAGATCTGTGAAGCAGAAGAGCATTACTAAGGAGTGTCCTGATTGAAGATAATAGCTGGAAGTATATGGAGATATTTACTTTGCTTAGCTTTGGGTAACTCCATATATAACCAGAGCTGAGACTGCCAAGAATGATGCTTGGCTACAAGCATTAACAGTCAGAAAACTGGTGGTGTTAAAATAGGATACAGTTTGGCAGTGAGGTGAGGTGGATGCCAGCTTTCAATAAGTGCCCTCATGATGCTGAATAATACCTTTCCCCATCGGTAGCCCCATTAGAGTCAGTGGGATGAGTTATGGACAGTGGCATTATCCTGCGGAAGGAAGGGTACTGCAGTCAGCTCATGGTGATGTACTACTGGACCTACAACCTCATAATTACTGTGCTCAGCATTTGGAACTGAACACCTTCTGGCCATCGTTGATACTTATAGTGGAGCTTGTGATGCTACAGTTTAAAATTCTACTTTGAATGCAAATGAATGAACATGGCAGGGTGGTAATCATTTATGTTCTAAATGTCTTCCCGCCACCCTGCCTCCCTCCTGCTGCTATCTTCCATGTTCTAGAGTTGGAAGAAGTCTTGGGAAAGGCCTTGTTTTTGGAGATGTCACAAAATAGTCCTGGAGTTCCCAAATTCTCTCTTTCTGGTCCATTTGCTTTCTTTTCTTCCATTTTTAAAGAGACTCCTTGCCTAATGTTCAGAGAATATTTGTACATGTACTTATCATGCCTTGCACTTTACTGCTGATTCTGAGCTGAAGCCAGAAAGTTTCTTTTGTATTGTGTCCAGCACTTCTATAGAAACCTGTGTTTCACAGATCATGGTGGGATACTGCTGAAGGAGAAAAGAAAGGAAGTAGAGAGATGTAATTCAAATGTATTTTAAGAACAACAGAGACAATAGAGGGAGCCGGAGTCAGAGTACAGAGTTATTTCAGTCAATATTTTCTCTGAGGTTATCCTGTGTGAAGGTTCCTTTTTAAATTTATTAATTGATAACAAAAAAATAAAAATGTGTACTCTGCATAGAGATTGTTCTTTGGGTTGTATGGCACTAGGGACTTTGTAATGCTAAAAGCACCTGTGCTGGACTGAGAGACTAGTATTCAGATATGAGTAGTCAGCAACAAAGCTGAGCTTGACTTACTTTGTAAATGTTTGAGATTGTCCGTCAGTTTGACTGTGTTGGCAGCCTGTTTTGGATCATCTCTGATTCAGAATATGAGAAGTTTTGCATTGGTTCATAGCACAAGGTAGTTTTTGCAGAGCCAGAATGTACTATTAAATATTGGTCAGGAAAAACTCTTGTGTTTCATTACAGCTAAAACATAGCACAAATTGAAATGTGTCTTCCTTAAGTAGCCTTATTGTTAGCAAAGGAATTCCATTTTTGTTGTCAAAAAGAAAGAAGTCTATTAGTATGCATTCTTGATATATGCACTCACAAATGTTAAACCATTGCTTATACCTCCCATTCTCTGTAGCCGCATGACCCCATTTGCCTGGGTGGGTAGTAATATATGTGAGCTTTGACCTGCAACTATGTGCTGGCATTAAAAAGAAACAATCCCTCGATGTTAACTTTTAGCATTAATGGACTAACTCCCACAGAAAAGCATTTAACAATGCGAAATGTTAAATGCCGAACAGTGGCCTACTTGTTTTGTTGAAAATACAGCCTGATCTCCACTGGAGTATCACATGAGGTACTTACTACTTGACATGTAGGTCACAGTGTGGCTAGGAGTATAACTAGGCCATCTCACTCTGCTCTTCTGCAGTTCAGAAGATGGGATAGTATGAGAAGCTTTCTGTTTAAGAATAATTGTTTTTTTTGTTGTTGTTTTTGTTGTTGTTCTTTGTTTTGCTAACAGTCCTCCGTCATAAATGACATTTTAAAGTTCTCCTTTAAAAAAAAAAAAAAGTACAATTTTCCAGTCAACAGGTTTGAGAAGGTTGTGATAGATTTTTAAGGATAGATAGATGGTTGGATAGAGAATCTTCAATTTTCCATTTCCATTTAAAGCCATGTTAGCTCAGCATTGACCAAAATTTTAATGTCTGTTGGTTGTTCGTCATTCCCTTGGGCAGGCCATTTAGTTCCTCATTGTACAAGCATGCAAATTCATCAGTGCTGCCATGAAGAAGTGGCACAAGAAGAAAATTGACAGGAAGGTAATTCTTTTAATTCTAGAAAACATACCTTAGATCAGGAAAAAGAGGACACTGAAAAGCCTTATTCCTGTTTTCCATCAAGACCTGCAGAAGGCCTACCTCCAGAATTGCTGCTGAGACACATTTCACTGTCAAGGAGTTCATTATATAGCTGCAACATAAGATTGTGGTAATGGCAATTTTTTTTCACAGGTAGAAAGATTGCTGGTTTACTGTAGTAAAACTATGTATGAATGTGGAACTGTGTTATTAATGCAATATTAAATATTAGTGTTGTATTAATGTAATATAAGTATCATAACTGAGTGGGTTCTCTCCTCTTTCAAATGTTCAATTTTTCATTCAGCTGCTAAAAATATGGGTGGAGTGCTCATTGACTGCCCTCTGTCCTTCCTACAGAGGAAGCGTTGGCATAGTGCTGTGCCCTGTGCAGAGTGAATGGAAGGTGTGCCTTGCCCTAAATTGCTTATGATGAAAAAGACAAATATTGGCAAATGTCATGACAGGCACATGGGACTGAGTCAGCGCAGGAATCAATACTGTGCTCACCATGCAGGAATGACCTTGATGGGTCTCAAAAGGAGCAAGGAAGCAGCGGCAGTGAAAAGCAGCAGCAGAGGGTGGCCTTGTTGTGTTCTGAGCAGAAAGGTGGGAGGCAGAAGGCTCAAGTGAATTACCAAGGTCGAGTGAGAAGCTGTTGGAAGAGCTGAGAACAGAGCAAGGAGCTGCTTTCCTCCCAGTCTGTGCCTCATCACAAGACTGTCATACTAGACCATTTACTTGCTAATTTGGGAAGCTTTTATTAGCTTACTCTGGAAAGTGATATTTATTTTTGTCTATCCTGAGAGGAGGGCACAGAGTGCCTGCTTTGTATTGTCCTCGGAGACCCAGCCCTTGTAATGCTGAGAATAACAGTGGAGAGAGGTGAGCAGAGCTCTGTGACAGCAGGGACCTGCTGGATAGCCAGGCTGCTGCGTGGCATGGGCTCTCACAAAACTTGCGCTTCCTGCTGCATCTGTCAAGTCTGCATGGTGTCTTTCCATCTGCCAGAGTTTCTAAATCCAGGAGGCATTTACTGAATTGACAGTGGTCCTAAAACTTTGTACATATGCATGTGTGCATCAGCATAGATATTCACAGGACTTTTGGCAGTCAGTAAAATGGGTCCTGTTGAGCACTGGCTTTTTTTTTGTCCATTAAACAGCAAGCAATGCAGCTGAAAACATGTTTCTAAGTAATACTGTAGTCTGTGAAATTCTGCTTGATGCAAAGTAGTAATGAAACAAGGAACTTTGCCACTAATGGTTTAGGGATTGAATTGCTTGCCAATGAGGACAAGGGATAAATAACCCGTTGTGAATTCTGCTGCCACCCTTCTGACGTTGTTGCTTAATCCTTTTGACGCACCAGGAAAAGGGGAGACTTACAAGAATAATTGCAAGATGTTCACAGGGATGAAAAGAGGGCTATGCAAACATGGTGAGTCCTTTAGGAAGGCTTAATCTGAGTAAATATTAATCCCGTGGTATTGGTGGGCCATCAGAACACGAAGAGATTTTTTATTGGAGAAACCAGGGTAAGAAATAAGGGCTTTTTTTTTTTTTTTTTTTTTTTTCCTGGCATTTAGTCTCACATTCATTACAGCTACTCGGGCACTTGAAAGCTATTTCTGAAATGATGCTGAAAGGTATTTTCTTTAGTCTACTGAATGGTATTTTCTTTAGTCTAAGATCAGTTTTTCATGCCAGGAAATTATTTGTTCCTTATTGTAAGGAAAAGAAAACGACACTGCTTAGCTGGGCTAATCAGTGCTAACATGACTGACCATGGCTGCCATGCTCTGTTTCTCACCTGCCTACATTATTCCACTGTCATTGTCCTCACCTATCCTTATAACCACATCTCACTTGTTACTGGTTCCTGAAGTGAAGACTGTCCAAAAATGCATTGGTGCCTAAGATTTCTTTTACTTGTGAACAGCCCGTATTATTTTTCTCTGTAGTGTTCTCTTTCTCCTTTTCAGCGCAATATGATATCATAGAACTGGTTTTTACTTTATTTCCTCTTTCTTTTCTTTTACTGTAGCTGCCAATGCTCTGTTCCTTCTTTGTTCTGGCCTCACTCACAGTTAGGTGCCTACTAGTCATAATTCCTGTTTTTAACTATAAACTATATTTCCTATAATTAAACTTAATGGATAATTTTTTGTCACAATAGTGTGAAAAACAGTCTTTGCTGCCACAGATAATATTCTGTTGCTCAACAGTTGATGTGAGGAACTGTTGAAGTTCTCTGTTTGTCTTTGCTCCTGAGAGTATGGCTAGGGTTAGCCTCCTCTTGATTTATATGAAGACAGCAGCTCATCTTCATAGACTTGGACCCTTTTGTACTGTATAATGCGTCTGTGAGGTAGATAGATCCTGCCCTCCTTTTCAAAATATAACTAATGTTAAAAAAGGTGCATTTGGGGTGCTTTTGATGTGTATATCCTGAAATGCTGTTTTCAAAACTTTTTGCATAGTTGAAATATATTTTTTCTTACCATAAAACCAGCAATCCTGAGTAGAAAATGCAGATATACTTACCATCTGGAAAAATAAAACTACTTTGCTTTGCATTTATATGATTTGTAAGAACTTTAAAATTACTTACAGTTTTTTTTTCCAAGGGAAACCCTCTTATATTTATCTATTTGCATTTTTTAAAAGTTGATTTTTTTGGCTGATGCTTTCATATGTTGATAATGTCAAGCATGTCTGCAATATCACTTAGTTTTATTCATTGGTTGTATAACTTACTGACCTTAAAAATTCCTCTAATCCCTTTCAGATCAAGGAATCTATTGTTGGTGAAATAAGGCGAGAAATAGTAAGTGGATTGTTAGCAGCCGTATCACCCCAAAGCAGATCTGCAACTGCAAAACAAGATGCACAGCCATGAAATGGGTACTACAGGTAATCTTTGTGAATCTGCCAGAACCATTCAGTAGCTCACTGAAAGTATTTTTCTATCATATGAAATACCATTGTTAACTTAAATCTTGCTTGTTTTCCCCCTGAAATACAAGTGATCAGAACTGAAGTTCGTTAAACACAGAGGACATTGATATCCTGGACAGCTTTGGAAAATCAGCTGTTTTATAGTTTGGCCCATCCTACTGTCAGTTTTCATGTAGTGGTCCTTGATTTTTTTATTTGTTTCTTTTAGCGTCTTCCATGGTGACTTCACATACAAATGCATAATGCATGATTTCCTTAGTATGCCTGTATTAGACACGAATGTTATCAAAATACATGCATAAACACAGAAAGCAGACTTCCAAAAATCTAATTTAGCTATTTTCTTGCTTTCCCTTTTCTGCAAGGTTGGATGTAGTCCGAAATACTGTGGAATTCTGCTTTGGGTGGCATACACTGGCAAGTGTCAAGTTGTTTTTGCTTCAGGAGACGTTAAAGCTGCTGAGATAGGCTACTGTATTCGACGCTTGGTTCTATGATGTGTGCCTTTCCTTGAGTTCCTATCTAAAGACTTAGACACTTTAACTAATTCATTACTTTCCATAAAGCATCAACAAAACTGTGGCTCTCTGAAAGGTTTTGTATTTATTTGTATGTCCCTGCTGTAAATTTTTATGTAGCTAATTTCTTTTAGCGATGCATCATGAAACTTGAAAATTTGCAGACTTAACCAATTTATAAATAACACACTCACGTTCAGCCTACCTTTTTTTAAAAAAATAAAAAAGGAAAAAAAAAAGAAAAACAAAAAACAAAAAACACTGACCTCTATGAGGTATTTATTGTGCAATAACTGATCCACTTTGAGAGCTTGAAACAACCAATAATTGTTTCCACTGCTGTTACTTAGTGCCACTTCAAACGAAGGAAAATATCCTGTTGAAAAAAATTGCTGTTAATTCTTGGGGCGGTTACTATTAGCGGAGTGGTTGAATGACATGAGGTTACTTAAAACTACTTAAAGTTCTGACACTGAAAGCCTTATCTTTGTGTAGAAGACAACTTTTAACTAATTTTATTTGCTTCCTTACTGTTTGTTTGCCCATCCCTCTGTAGAAAAGTGCCTTATTTAAGCACTGTTTTTGTCTTTGTGTTGACTGCTCTCAGTCATTCCAAGAAAAGGTCTCTTCTGATTTCTATTAACAAAATGCAATAAAAGTACTGATATTCTGAAAGCAATTAGGATGTGCAACTTGGAATGGATGAATGACCTTGCTTGTATTATGGGGAAAATGGAAAAAAAAAATCTTTTCCTTCCCTATCCTTCACTGATTCTATTTTCAGTTAGGCTAGTGAACATGCATTTGTTCCAGCGGAGAAATTTGGAAGTCATTGGAGGTTTTATGTGGTCAAATAGACACTTAGTGGATATGTAATATCCCATTTTGCTGTGCTTGGAATTTCTTTACTCCTTTGCCATTTCCACCAACTAAAACTCTTTACTGTGTCAAGGTCTTTAATCAAAAATAGCTTCAAATGTAACAATATTAGAAGAAAAAGTTTATAAGTTTTAATTGTGTTAGGAAGATACACAAGGGCTGATTTCTTAAAAAAAAAAAAGTGTATATTAAACCAATAAAATATTTATTTTGCCTATAATCTGTGTCAGTGTTTTTCTACGCTTCCCTGTGCATGTTTTACTCTTAAGCAAAATAAGTTATGTAGTTTTGGGCCCACAGCACACAGAATGGAGAATGGCAGGAAAGCCTGGGACTTGGGTTTCAGAAAGCTTTCAGATGTTCAGTGTATCCAATATGCTTTGGAAATGTGAGATATAAATTTGAGCGAAATGTTGGCACTTAAAAGCAAACTCTTAAGTTTGTTGGCTCCTCTTGCAGCTCTCAAGAATTTGCTTGGGCTCAACCTCTCCTCAGAATTTGTTCCTGTGAGTGGAGCCAGAGCTTTCTTGAAAACCCCATCTTGCATGCTTAGAAGCTGAAATATAAACTCCAACATCACTTATGCATGGAAATTTGTATGAGGTTGCAAGCTGCAGTAGGTTTCTCCTTTCCTTTGCAGCTTGCGTGAGTACGTAGTTCCACTCCAAAATGTCACCCAGAGAACACCCAGCCAGACCTGCGTGCTACAACCTCCGGTTGTGAATGCACAAAGCCAAAGCTTACCCAAATAACTGGAGCAGCAGATGCTCCCCTTGTCTCCCAGCCAGATTAATTAGCACACCCTGCCCTTAATATAAATCCTGTGCCCGTGTGCTACCCAAAGTGGTGTTCCGAGAAAGGTGATAACTATGGCTCTGATGGAGCAATGGAGGAAAACACCACGGGAGCTGGCGACTGTCAAACAGGGGCTGCCAGCAGCATCCTCTGTGGGTGCGGCAGCCTGGCCACACTCCACTCCGCCTTGGAGAGAAAAGTCACTTGTGTTTGAGGTCCCAGAGTATCTGGGGCTTGTTAGCTTGTAGCTTATAAGAATATTTGATCTCAGCAACTTAGAGTCTAATGTTTAATATATCCTGAGAAGTGAGAGAGAGAATGCCAATTTTTCATTCAGTTGATGGAAGGCAGATTTGCGAGCTTCTGGCATAATTTAAAATAAAGGCATTTCAAGACAATATTTCTAAAACCTATACTGAAACTAATGAATATACAAGCACCTACCTTTTTGTAATCCCAATAACAGGATTCTGCCACTCTTAACAATACCTTCAACTCCTATTTTCTGAGTGGCATTTATGTAGGTATAGGAATGCCTATAAAAACTTGTTTAAAATAAATAAATTGTAGTGCCCTGCTGTCATATAAATTAATCTGAACTGATACCAACCTCTACTGACATTTCTGTTTGTGTTTTAGGAACAGCTGTCATTATTATTGGACACATGCCGAACCTGGGTGGCTTGCCCTTTAGTAATGTCAATTCAGCTGTAATGATTTTCTGAGCAAGGATGGTTTTTCTTTAGTTTAAAGACTGAAACTGCTACTTTCCCTACAAATTAGTGTTGTCTTTTTTTCTGCCAGCCTGCAATTTGATATGAACTCTATTGCAGATCAGCGGCTGATAAATATTGATCAATCAAATTTGCTATGAATAAAGCCAGTATTAATACCAGAGAAATTTTGTATGCTTTTCTGAGGTTTACTGTGATAGTGATCTTGGTGACTGCCAATTGGCTGCAGGACTATAAAGCAAGGGCTGTATTTTGGAAAATATAAAAGCTAACTGTTTTCTATGGTTACAGGACAACTCCATTTTTACTGGTAGTATAGCAAATAGACTAATCTTTAGCCTGCTGCAAAGCAGCAAGTGCCTATTGTGCTGCTCAGTTTGAAGCAGAGGTTTGGCAGTCTAGTTTTTGGAGAAACTGCCTTTTTTTTTTTTTTCTTTTCTTTTTTTTTTTTAAGATGAGTGAAAGTCTGTTTTGAGTCCCCCCCCCACTGCAGTGAAAATCTACAAAAATGACCTCTGCTGAAATAAGGTGGTGACATCTCAGCTTTCAGCAGCTGGAGAAAATAGCTGGAGGACTGAGGATGACTACTGGCCCAGCTGCATGGCTGGGGACAAGTATGTAAGAAGATTGTATCTTCTGCTTTCTCTGAAAAGTTGTGGTGTGCAAGCCCTCAGCAGACAGCTTTTATAAGGCAAGCAATGTCCAGTAATAGGCTTCAAGCCACACGCTTCCTAAGGACTGGTTTGCTCTGATTGAGGTCCCTTTTAAGGTGAGAATTCAGAAACTCCTTAACACATTTCAACCACTGACCTTCACCATTATTACTCTACTGAGTGTCACGAGGCAATGTTTATACTGCCTTTGGATTTATACTGCCTTTGAGAAAATGGCTTCCGCTTAAACTATAGTGTAGATAAAAATATGTTTGTTATTTATATCACAAATGAATCAATTTCAATGAAATTGGCCAAAAGATACTGATTATACAGAGAGGTGACAGGAGCCCAAATTGGAAACAAGTAATTCAAGCCATGACTATCCGTGTAGAACAACATTGTGCCTAAAGTACTGGAAGTTCTCTCTTCTGGAGTTTCTTCAACAGGGAACAAAACCAGAACTGTGAAACTTGGCTGATGATGCAAAATAGAGTAAGTCCTGGTTAGATGGCTACAGGCCAGTATAATGCTTTCTTCTGAATTAACATGACAATGTCAAAACAATATATGATTTGATTTCCAGGAAAAACAAGAAACGCATTGCCTTGGCATGATGCAAATTTACTTTGGTATTTTATATATTAATTTAGATGTGATAATAATCCTTTAAATTCATGCATATAATAAAAATGATCAATATCATTACAATCAAAATGTAACAATAAGAGCAATGACTTTGTTAAGAAAAAAAAAAAAAATAGAATATTATCATTCCAAATAATTTGTGTATCATTCAGTTCTGCATAGATGTTTGCTAAGTGATCGAGAGCATTATATATAGAAACATTTTTTTGTATTATTGTTTTATTTTTTTAACAGAGTAAAAGGGTAAACCTGGACAATGGTTAAGTAATTAAATTATAGCAATGAGAAGGCAGCATGACAGAAAGAAAGAATTGTCAGAGCGGGTGAGTAGCTGTTCTGCCTACTGTGGTATCTTTGGTACAGATGCCTGATTGTATATTTTTTTTCAAAGTTTGTGAAGAGTTATATAATAACATAGATTTTTTTTCTTTTCTTTTTTCTTTTTTTTTTTTCTATTTTCTCAGCCAGTTCTGTTTTCCATTAGTTATTTGCTACAATTCATGAGGGAATTCTAGAGTCTTTTTTTTTTTTTTTTTTTTTAAGAAAGTTATACGTATTTGTGTATAATATATATTATACACCAATTAGCTTTAGATTTTCTTTTACAAGTGTAAAGACAAGACAAGAGGGGTCATTTTGAAGGCCAGTTCCTGTGCTACATATTAAACAAAGCTTAGGATGAAATTGCTTTTAAAAGCAAGTTTTAAATATATACTTAATATCTTAAGTATTATTATTGGGGGGGTTACATGAAAATATACATATAAGCATGTTTTCATGCTGACATAAGTGATGAAAAAAAATCTCAGCAAAGGGATTTATGATTACTGAGTATTAGGAGTCTAGCAGCGTGGGCTCATGAGACAGTTGGAGCTAGAGTGCAGTTAGAAAAATAAGAGCAGCCATAGCAGATGAAACCCAAGGTCCAGGCCATTCAGTATCTTCACTCTCACAGTGGCCAACAGCATATGTTTGGGAAGAGCCAAACTCCAAGTGGAGTGCGAGGAGCGTCTCCACCCTCCCAGCTTTCAGCATGTGGTGGCTCTGGATTTTCTGGACAGTGATGGTATAGTTGATGGATTTCTTTTCTGTGAATATATCTTAATTGTTCTTCTAGCACATGTACAGTTTTGGTGTCCACAGAATCCTGTGGACAAATTTAAGCCCAGGTTGTATGGAAAAAGGATTTTTGTTTGAGCCAATCCCTTAATAATTTCACTGGATGTCTTCTAGCTCTGCCACTGCCTTCAGACCCTGTGAGGCTGTGCCCTGTTGGAGAGGGCACAGTTCACACTTTGGTCACCATTGTTTCCTAGCCTCATTCCTACTCACGGAGCTGCCCTGTAACTGCTTCTCTCAATGCTCGTATAAGAAATAGCAAATGATGATTCCCCTAACACCTTCTCCAAGTCACCAACCCCCTGTGCCAGCTGGACAGGTCTGGGCAATTCAGCTCCTCTGATGTGTCTGGCGTCTGCTGCAGACACCACCTCTGAGGATCACTCTGACTTCACTAGGTCTGTCTTCTGAGATGGAGGAGGAGGCAAGAAAGAAAAAAACATAAATCTCGAACTCAAAAATCAGAATTTTAAAAATATATTATGAATTTGGCATACTGAGAGTTTATAGCCCCTTTGATGAAAATCATCATTTTCATCCCAGCAGCCTGTGTTTGTATACAGAGATTTCTAATCCAGACTCTGAAACTGTAGAAGTTTATTCCTTGTTCAGCTTCCCTGTGCTCTATATTTTAACTTTTGTTTAAAAAAAAAAAAAATAAATGGTAGAAATTAAATTTTATATTTCAATTGTTTAGTTCAATGTTACAGTCAGACAATTTTTGCATTAAAGATTTAATATGGAAAGAAGGTAAAGTAATTTCATTGGAAAGTCTATGTAAACTGCCCACAGTAGTTCTGTTCATTGAAAAATGTGTTAGATTTACCCTCTCTTTGGTAAGGAATTGAACTCTAGCATGACTTCCTGCTGAAATACCTCTGTAAACCTGTTACCAGAATGTTAGTCTCTGCACTACTGAACTATAGTTTATATTAGACATGGATCTTTTGACTGTCTAATCAGTTTATGTCCCATTAATACAGCCCATTTCCTATGTTTTGTATGTGCTGATTCCACAGATGGCAGCGGTCAGCACCTACCAGTAAATGTTTGTACATTACGTGATAGTCAGGAGAGCTGTGACTCCCAGAGGAAGGCTTGAGTTGATAGCGTCAGTTCTTACATCCTCAGGTCAAGGTAACTTTAAACTGATTATGATTACAATTACACTGCTAAGGACTGATTATCTCAACTAAAGAGAAATTATAAATAAAAATAGCTGTATTTTTTACATATCTGGTTTTTATGAATCCATGTATACAGTTAATGTTAACCAAGCCTGGTGTTGATGGACATGTACTGCCAACAGAAATTTGGGTTACACTGTTAGCAGGCCAACAGCTTTCACTTCATGTCCCTCTGATCCTGTGACTGCTCAACAATGCTTTTGGTTCTTCATCCTGACCTGCCTGCAGCAGCACTTGCTGCTCACAAGACAGACATGGTCTGCTCTATGTTGCCCCACATGTACAGATTACAAATCTTTTGCATTTTCTGCATATCAATATCTGACTGTGTTTCCAGAGGCTGAGTGGGAGCCACCCACTCAACAGCAACACCTGTATTTAACTATTTTGAAAGGAAGCTTTCAGGACCCCTTTGGAAATGCCAGTGCTTATTCTTGGAAGAGTTGCATCTGATTTTAGCACCTTCACAGGCAGCTCCAGGTCTCTCTCCAGGGTGGTGTTGCATTAGTCCCTGATCACCACAGAGAAGCAGAGGCAGATTGCGGCCACAGCCAAAATGGTGTGGAGCACAGGGCAGAACCTGCTGAGTTCCCTTCCCAGCAGCCTGGGTTAATGGCTGTGAAAAAAAAATATAATCCTCTCCTTCTACAATAGGGAAAACATCTCAGGCAGGAGCTGAGAATAATTTGATAGCTCATCATGACAGTAGTTCATACCAGAACCTAGTGAATGACATAGAAAGGAAAGATCTTAGACAGTTATTATTATTTTTCTTTCCATGATAGTTTTAGCTGAATCATGAAGGAATTTGAAACATTGTGGGGAGAGCACTAAAAACAGAAGATGAGCTAAAAGGATTTGGCAGTACTTAAATGCATTTCAGCTCTTCCCCAGACTATGATGCAGTCTATAGAAAATGCAAACACATTTTGCCTGGAGACATCTAGTGCTTCAAATTAGGTGTAAGAGTAAGCTGATGCAGTAATCCTGAAATGCTATATCCGACTGCTCACTGAAATATGTCCCTTCTACTATTAAAAAAAAAAAAAAAAAACTTTTATTGTTGTAATGCACGTAAAGACGACTGGGCAGCCAGCTCCAAAGCAGTGCAGAGAGGAGAGCAGCCAAGGCAGGCACCTCCACATTGTAGGCCTGGAGGGCCTCTCCGTGCTGCCTGGCAGTCCATTAGGGACCTGTCCCTCTGTCCTGTCCTGCCCTTGCTGTCTGGCTTCCTTCTCAGCCTGACAAGGAGTGGCTTTGTTGCTTCCTTTCTTCAAGCGGCTGTTGAGCTTGTTTCTCAGATTCTATTGCTAGCAACAACTTCAAGACATGACTCCTTTAGACAGCAATGTCCCGCAGTTGAGAGCTGCACCACCTCTATCAGCCTGTCAGCCATTTAATGCTGTAACATTCTTTCACCATCTGAATGTGACCTGACGTTATCATTAGTGAAATAAATTTTAAGCTTTTGTAATGAGAACTGTAGCGCCTGTAATCTTATAGCTGTAATTGTAGCATAATTTAATACACAAAGTTTCACAGATATCTACAATAGATGGCTTGTCTGTGATAGACATCTACAAGTTAATGGCATATCTGCTCATGAAGGTCTTGTGAGACTGTCTAAATAGACTGCCCTGAAAACCTCCCCCAACTCTGATTGTCCATAGTGAAAGCTGCCTGGGCCTCTCTTCCTTCACTGTCAGCTCTGAGCTGTGCCAGCAGAACTGCTGCACTTGTGCTCTGCCTCTAATTGTCTATCTACGGAAAGCACATCGTGATCAGTCTTTGTAGGAGCAGTGAAGGTTTAAAAACAATCTTAAGAAACACTGAGCATCATTGTTCGGTGTGTCTCTTTCATTTGCTGTGGTAAGTAGAACTAAGGTGAGCATTTCACCTTAGTACTAAAAATATTCCAAAATCAGCTTGAGAGAGCCTAAGATAACCTGATCTCAGGCCCTGCTTCAAGCAGCATATGGGAACAGGTATCTCCAGAAGTCCTCTCCATTGAAGACTTTTCTGCAGTTCTACGATTCTAAGTTAATGCACTTAAACTATCACAATAAATCTGACAGGAAAATCACCAGCAATGAGACATTCCCTGAGCTGATTTACTCTGGTTTCTAACCATCGTATATGTTCTGTCCTATCAGATAGCATCTGATAGGAGTTCTTATCTATTCTACTCATCAAAAAAACAGGTGGATGCTACTTGTTACACAGCTCAGTAAAGGAAAGCTTTCTATGAAATTGCAGTTCTAGTTGTACAGTTGCATTAATTAAGGGAGACATCTCTGAATAGGGGGGTATGTGGGCAAATTAAATGGTTGCAGCCTGAAGAAAAAAGGTGGGAAGACAACATCAGTATAAATTGCATTTTTTTTATTTTATTTATATATTTTTTTTCATTTAGCCTCTCAGGAAAAGGACAAAAGGACAATTCTTTCAGATTCAGGGATACTTGAAGAATATTATATGCGTAATTCACTTTTGTAATGTGGTGGTTTTTCAGTGAAAAGAACGTCCACAGATTCAGTCACTCAAGTGATCTTTTTCAGTCCCTTGCTTTAATGGATCTATGGAAAAATAAGTCAAAGTTATAACAAAAATTGGTTCCAGTTTATGAGTGGTGGCTTTGCAAACTTCAACTTTATGTAAGTCCAGGGATCAACTCTTGTGAGAAAAGCAACACAGCAGAATATGAAGCCTGTTATTTTTGGTAGGGTGTGCAGTGCTGAGCTCCATGTCTCTGTTCTCTCCGAACATCTGCTGTAAGCCACGGCTTCCTCATAGCTCTCAAAAAAGGTTTGTGCCAACCAACACAAAGCATCAAGCAAGTTGTCAGTTAAGTCACTGGCATTTTCTCTAACTACTTGCCATCAACTAGAAGTCACTGTGGTACAAAGGAGTTTAAATTTGGAGGAGGAGAGAAATTTCAGCCCTCACTGTGAGTTATTTTTGATCATTGAGTCAACCAGGCCTTTAACTTCTAGTATATTCTCACCTTCTGGGCTAGAAATTGTTTTTCATAAACTAACTGGCTTGTGTATTTATTTGCCTCTGTTCAGAAATATCCTGGTATTCCGATAATGTGTTAACTATTTTCATTTGTATGAATCCAAACCTTGACTTTCAGGTTTATTCTGATGTGCAAAGCCTGTGCATTATTTTTACTCATGATCCCTACTCCTTCCCCCGCCTTCCCTACTGGCACAGATGGGGAAATACTCAGTGGCTTTAGAATAAATCTGTGATGAACTGTGAAAATCCTCGATCCTTTCAGTGGCCTGGACCAGAAGTGTGTTTTCAAATTCCTTTGAGTTTTGGTTTCAGAGCCTCAGCTCTGAATTCTGCTGCTTCTCTGTTTCCTTACTGCAGTCTGTCATGGCAGGCTCAAGTTACTCTTCTCTGTGCATTTTACCTGTTTGCTCTTCATCCTGACTGGTTGTATTTCTACTAAGAGAGTTCACAGATCTTCCAAAAAGCTGGTGAAAATTCACTTGCCCTCTGCAGGTAGCCTTATCCCAGATAAAACTGACTCTTCGAAGTGCCATACCAGTCAGGACTTGCCTTGTTTTCTTTCTTTCCAATTGTTTGTAATGGTTACCAGGTGATTGACCCAATGCTCTTTGGCTGTGGGCTTAGAGCTATACTTACAACATAGTCCTTTGTCCTGCCTACAGCATTGTCTGTCCAGGGACACAGCTTTAGCATCAAGAGCACCTTTGCTGCAGGAGCTCTGCTGTGCTGCTTTGCAGTGGTCAGGATCTCTGAGCAAATGGGTAGGTTATGGTAATGGTCACTGTTTCATATACTTCTCATTAAGATGAATTTAAAAGTGAAAATCAAGTAGATTCACCAGAATGTTACTGGTATGATTGACCAAATTATTTTCCTGGTCTTAAAGGAAGGCACAGATTTTGTACCCCAAAGTAGGATCTGGGACTCTGAATTTTAGCCTTCTAAAAGCGAAGTGACTAGGCTGAGCCATCTTTACTTTTTCTAGCATTGACAGAGATAAAATGTCTTCTGCAGTAGATGCTATATTGCACTTAAGCAGGACAGAACGAAACATGCTCTGATGTGTCAAGCTGTCGGGAGCCCAGATTGCTGGCTTAAATATTGAACTTCTCAGTATCTGAAGTTATCGGAGATGGATCCTACCAGAAGAGTTTGCAGTCTAAATATGAACTAGGCTAAGGTGCAAACTGCACTTAGCACACCAGATATGCTTCAAGAAAATGTAGGCATCTATGTAGCATCATCATCAAAAAATCTTCCTGGAAGAGGTTTAGAAAAGGATTTGGAAGAGCAAAGGCGGTTGTGTGATACGTGGGAAGAGGAGAGTGGTTCTGGCACACTGTAACAGAGACAGAATTATTGCATCCACCCCTCCTGCTACCTCCACCCCCAAAATCTGAAAACTTCCTGATTTGTGTTCATCAATAATTAAGAGCCCATCAGCAATACTCAGAGGGAGCTTGCATTGCACTTCTGAGCAGCCAGATAGTAATGTACTGTGGAGAGATCCTCTCTTTCAAATCCCAGGGCTCCAGGCCATGCAATGCTAGTATTGCATTTTCAATTAGCTTCTGAGTGAATGCTTGGCATATGCAGAAGTGAACTGGTACACAATTAGCTTATTGTTCCTTTTAGCTTTGTGCTGAGAGGATCTGAAGGACTGGAGAAGAGAGGGGAGAGGGGAGTGGGGGAAAAAATAGGCAAGCCAGTGGCATCTCTGTGGATGTGGAATAAGGGAGCCGCTCAGCTCACGCAGATCCACTTGCTAAGTCGGGAATTACAGCTGTTACTGAGGAGCACACAGCGTGGCTTTAGGGAGGGCGCTGGGGAGAGCCGCAGAACGAGGCTCTGTTCTCAGGCGCTCCAGGATCTGCTTTTGCCAGCCTCACCTCAGCATTGCGATGGAGCCCAACAGCCCTAAAAAGATCCAGTTTGCTGTGCCGCTGTTTCAGAGTCAAATAGATCCCGAAGCAGCTGAGCAGGTAAGGAGACAAGTTTATCTCATGGTTTTGATGGAAAGGGGTAGAATGGGTGCAAGATGTAAGGTGGTAACAGGTCATACATATGGCCTAAATGCTTTTCCAACTTATATTAGCTTAACTACAAACCAAATGCTCTGGAGGTTATAGCGCTGTCTGGATACATGCAAAAAAGACAGTTGGATATATCCTCCAGCCAGAATAAGCCTTCTTTATCTTAGGTAGGTTTATTCAGTATATATTTTCTGTGCTGTTCCCGTAACCAGACTTGTGCTCTAATGCAAATGCTCCACTTGAATACACATTCTCAATCAACTTAGGAAGATTGTTTCTATATAAAGCAAAACATGCATTTTATAATAGGTACCTAATAAGACATATTGCACAGTCCAGTTAGAAGACAGCTTATTCACCATTCATTTTAACATGATAAAATGAGTTACATTTTGCACAATTTATCCCTTCAGTTATATCCTGTATTTTACATTATTATTATAGTCATATTTATATCACTGCTACAATGTTTCACGTATTTGAAAGATATGTACGTAAGTGTAGAAATATGTCTGGATGTAGAATTATGAATGTATGAGATTAATATGTATACTATTTTAGGTTTTGACTCCCATACACGTACACAGATATATGTAATATATATAAAGTAATACAGCAGTCTATGGAGGAAATATGTTTTTCTGTACACGTGGTTATTATGTACAGCTATGCATAGATGTACATAAAGAAGGACAAACATAAGATTAGGAGAAAATCTGGATAAATTGTAATTAGGTCACCCAGTATATTTCTCTCAGTGCAAGTACTTCTCGACATTTGCTTCTATTTTTGTAAGTCTAGTTTTAGATGATACCAGGGGAATAGCATAACCTTGACAGTTCTGTGTTAACGACAAAAATATTGGCACCTTTAGAACAGGTATCTTGTTTCCTGAATATTCTGATGTGAGCCTTTGCCAGAAAGTGATGGCTTGTGCGTGACCACTGAATGAAGAAATACTAGAAGGGTGCAGGAGAGAGTTGCTGCAGGTTTTCATTTTGTCCATTCTGAACTATAAGATGTCCGTGAAAAGTCCTGCATTGAATTCAAGCAGGATGTGTTCTGATATTTTTTTCTGAAATCTGTAGGAATCATAGCATATGGATTTCACTGAATTCCCATGGTTTTTGAAATGCTGTGCCACAAATTCTGCCTAGTTTTTAAGGGTAATCATTTTGTTGTTGTTGTGAATTTAATTCCAAGTGCTATTCAGTTATATTGTGGAGGTGTGATGAAATTAAATTAGTAAATTCTGCTGTCAGCTACATTTACTCTAATCTGGAATAACCCCATTAAGCCTGATGATGTAATTTTCCATTTACACCTCTGAAAGCAAAATTTGAACCCATCTCACTACAGAGCTCAGCAATTAAAAAAGAACAAATGCACTGACATTGAGCACTTGTGTCAGTGTGGTTTCTATCTGAAATACTCAGTCTCTCTCTTAAATTCAACAGAATATTGATAGCCTGGAAGTTTTAGTGTAGCAACTTTCAATGCAAATATGTCCATTATAGGAGGGTAGTCCAATATCATGTAGTTCAATCAGTGTTAATGGAACAAAAAAGCTTAGTCAAATAAACTTTGAATAAGAAGAACTGCATACAATTTCTATTCAGAATTACATATTGATAGGTAAATATCTAAGCTAGTGCTATTTGGAAACATTCTTTTTAAAGTCTTGACTATTATTTTCTTTAGTTAAAGAACAATAACACCACTTCTGGCCACAGTTTAGAAATATAAATTCATCAGAAAACATATATGCAATGTTAGCTCTCAAAAGTGCTTCAAAAAATTCATATTCATAATTGCTTGTGAGAGCTATAACAGCAGTAGCTATTTGAATATATAAATTCACAAACTACTGCAGTTATTTTCCTGAAACAAGGCTAAATGCCAATATTTAAGATATAACCAAAACACACCAGCAATGAATGTCCAAAAACTTATTCGAGAAGGCTCTCCCCTGTGTTTTGGATTTCCATATACAAGCAGCTGCATGACCCTGATCACTGTCAGTCCAGAAGAGCAGTCAGAAAGACAGTGATGTGCTGTTGTTCCTTTACATATTTTCTTTTTTAACTTTGCCTGGTTTACAGTTAGGAGGACATCAGATGGATTGTTTGCTTTGCTTTGAGTGTGGGGTGATTGGTGGGCCCTAATGACTCTCATGGTTTGTGCATGTTACAGATCAGGAAAAGAAGACCTACGCCAGCATCACTCGTCATCATGAATGAGCATGTGCCCCCGGGTAAGTGCCAGGATACTTTCTGAACTATTGAATTTGTGTATTTGGGATTGTCTGCAAAATGGTTAGTTAATGAACTACATGATTTTGAAAACCCAGCATTAATTTCAAAGCACTAAATATTAATTAATGGACCATAGAACAGTTTGGAGTAAGAAACATGGATTTATGTAAATCTTGGCCTCCAGATGATGCCAATAATTTCAGTATTTTATACCTTCCTACGTTTTATTGCATGCACAAGGAGAGTAAACATGATCCTTAAGACATAATTTAAGTCCTTAAGACATAATTTGAGTCCTTAAGACATAATTTGAAACACATTACCTACTTTACTTCACATCAAACTTTTATTTTATATAGCCCTCTGCAACATTATTTTCCTGCCTTATCTCTTCATTCTTTAAAAAGCAGTTCAGGCTTTTTCTCACTGATGTATCTTTTAGATCATTGCTGCATGCACTGGTATCTCAGTAAAATTAAACCATCTTAGCTCTACTGGGATCTACTCTTACTGCAGTGTGCTGATGGTCTCCCAGTCTGATTAATGTCACCAGTAGCTGAAATTCCTAAGAAATGTGCTGAGAGAAGCATTTAAAGAACCCTGCTCTTGAGGTTGAAATCAATGCAGCATAGCCCGGATTAGCGATGTTCAAGCATGGCATATGGCTAAGGTTATATTATTTTGACACTGCAAGTGACCCATGCATTTGCTGCAGGGCTAATGCTGATCCCAGTTCGGAGAGTAGCATTCTGGCCTATGTTTCAGGCAGTTCAGCTCTCAGTAATGATGTATGAAAGAAGTGCCTCAGACTTTCCTTAGGTTAATGGGATACAGTGCCTGTGTTGCTAGGACTTAATTTAAAGCAAACTCACCTTGACTGATAATCTCTTTTGCAATTCACTTTGTACAGTTTGTACTGTCATATTTCCTTTTATAAACAGATACTTGGTAGAGTACCAAATCAAAACCAAACAGAGAATAAGAACTCTTTTTAATTTACAGGAAATTTTAGTGTAAACAAAGTGGTGCATGTCTGTTATCTCCTTTCCTGCAATGTTCATAATAAATCTTTAAATAAATCATTTTAATTATCAGTTAGGATTGCTGCAAGCATCAGTAAACTTCCATGTAAACCCAAGAGCTAGTATTCGTCCTTTTCACTTAAGTTTATTCATTGATACATTATCCCCTCTTATTACGTACTGGGAAACTAGTACTGATTAAGGTTCTTTGGTTAAATTAAAATCTTTTCTTTTCTTTTTTTTTTTTTAATTTTATACAGAGTAAGACAAAAATAGCAAAATTATAAGCACCTCCCCCCCTTCATGTTGTTTATGCATGAGTATGTGCATACATGTTTCCATATGGCATGCTTGATACGGGCAAGTGTTTTGAAAGGAGCATGCACATGTAGCTATGTAAGCCCCCCGAATACAAGATCCACAACACCAAATTGGAAAGGCAGATTATAGATTTACAATAGGAGCATGAATAGTAATGAAATTAATTATGGGTGTGATCTTGCAAGGTGCCAGGCAACTTCTGAAATTATTGTATACCTTCAACTTTCAGAGGAGTCAGCAAGTCCTAGAGACTCTTGCCAACTTGCAGATTAAACTCCTACTACTAGTTTGCTACTTGATTTTGAATAGAGTTCAATGGTATAACAAATAATGATTCATCTCCAAACAATGGTTAATTCATTAATGCTCGTGTTTACAGTCAATAAAATAATTGTAGTAAGGGTGAAAACTTCACACTACCACAATTTTCATTAGAAGCATGATTCTCTAAATATATGAGAAAACTGAGCAGCAGAGAATTTAAGTGAAGTTGTCAAAGACAACTATTAAATTAGAACTGGACTAAACTAGAATAACCATCTCTTGATTTTTACCCACTGAAGTACTCCAATTCACTCATTAGGAACAGATATTGGAGTATATGATTCCAAGGGCATGGAATGCATGACCCAGTGCAATTCTAAATGTTCAGATGCCCAAAAATGTTTACTCAAATTATCTAAATTTATTTTATTTTGAAAATCAGAGAGAGGCATTTTCTGAGAATCAGACTTTTCTATAGCCTTCTGTTGCATCTGCTCTTGATTGCAGCATGAAAAAGTAGCATTTTTGTGGTATTCTGGCATTCTGGATATAGATCCATCTGGAAACCAGAAGGGAGTATGTCCAAATGATTTTGGACATTTCAAAACTTTATAATAAATTCTGTTTGAGTTGTGCCATACATAGTTCTAAAACAGTCATTTTCTTCTAAGTCTTCTCATCCATCCCTGATGTCTACAACAGATTTGAGAGGAATCTGTCTTCACGGATATAGGTAAGGGCCATTGTACTATAAAGTGAAGATGGAATGGCTACTAAGGATAAGCCATTTAACACAGCATTTGGAGATGACAATTACTTCAAAATTTTAAGAAGAGTCTCCTTGGTTTCCCTGCTTCCAAGGAGACACTAAATGATTTACAGGCAGGTGGTAGATGTGACTGCAGGAGCTAATATCAAGACCATAGTATCACTGATTGGTGCATTTGCTCCTGCTTACTCCAGTTAGCATCATATATAATTTCAAAGTCAGCAAAAGAGAAATTTGAATTGCGACAGCATCAATAATGATTGCAGTGGACATCATGGGCTTGTGAAGCAACATAATGATGAAAAATACTCATTTTTTTCTGTCTGTGTTCTGTAAAGTGCTTTATTATAGATTATGTCACATCTCAGCAGAGAAGTTAGCACTAGAAAAATTGAGACTCAAGTTATGAAGTGATTTACCTTAAGAGTGATTGTTGCCATCAAGTTTGTTGCCATCAAGATTGTTGCCAAGACTGATTGTTGAGCTATATTTTTTTCTGAGAATGATATTTGATTTCATAATATCTAATTGGTTTTACTATTATTTGAAATTACAAGACCGTTTTACTATCTGTGAGAGCAGAGCCTAATTTTAGTGGGCAGAACTACAGACACTTGCAGTGTCTCATCCTAAGCAGGATGCCTGTATGGGTTACTGAGGAAACCCAGTCATATCCTACTATAGCTACAGTTGCTCGATCCCTATCCTTTAAAAAAGGGATGTAAGCATGTTGTTAGTTTTAAAGACACTTTTACCTGTCATGCTGCAGAAGAGCTTAATCCAAAAATTGCTAAAAGCTCTCCTGCTTCCTCTTTCTCTTGCAGAATCATTGAAGCCAACAGAAACTGAAAATTACATACCTGGAAAGCAACCTTTTCTTTAATGCCATAATATACTCACAGTCTCCTGTCTCCTTACCAAGTGTAGGAGAATATATATGAAAATCAGTTCTTACTGTCTCAAATACAGGTCTACCCATGCTTTAAACCAACAGTGTCATACTGCAATGGCTCACGTGAAAGCTGGTAGTAATGTAGAGAAATGACAGCTGAGGGAGAAAAACATACCAGACCACAGCTCAGGTTTAATGCCATTAGTGCTCACTTTGATAAGAAAACAATGCCAGTGTTCTTGTATGGACTGCCTTTGTCACAGAGCCAAGGCAACATCAAACAGTCTGGCTGGCAGGGTATGCTCAGCTCATGTCAGAGTGTTCAGTCGTCTTGAAATATTAGAATAGGGGTAAACATTAGAATAAATTCTGTGTTTTTGAACTTTCTATGTATTTGCTGTTTGCAATTCTTATTTCTACTCAGTTGCATGGTTTGGCTTCCTTCCTTGTAATGTAAATGTTACTTAGTGTTTGGAAATAAGACAAACATAGCAATGTGTTTTTTATAATTTTTCAGAACTGCCTTTTTGTATTTGGCAAATCTCATTTCAAGGTAGAAAAGGTAACTCGTAAGAAGGCTGTACTCATATCCAGATAAGGAACTTGCTTGCAGTCTGTGTTTGGACATTAGCAATTTTTCTGTTGTGTTCCTAGCTGACTTTCAGTTGTCCAGACAGGGACTCATGCCTCCCAGCTCACTGCAGGATCTCCAGAGCTCTGGTGAGATGCCTCAAGGGCAGGGTCAGTTTTTAGTACAGCTGCAAACAATGCAGACGGATGGGTAGTGGGAGTAAGAATGGCCCTTACACCTGCTGCAATCCCATGACAACCCAAAGCAGATTGGGGTGGTTTTTTTTGTTTGTTTGTTGTTGTTGTTGTTGTTGTTTTAATGCTAAATTGGTTCCAGACACCCCCAGACTATCCCTGCAAATAAACCTTATTGCCATGTATAGCTGTGCTTTTCTGATGATGGCAACTATGCCAGAAGTATATGCTTGATATACTTGAGGGTAGATGTGTTATGTTCTATCTGAAATTGAAGTTTTACATTTAACAATCACATTTTTTCTTGCAAGGCAAAAGAGACTTGCTAGGTAGGAGACAGCTGTTTCTGGTCAATTGTAAACCAGTCCTGCAGTCCTTTCTCGGGCAAAACTCTCACTGAAACTTGAATCAACAGAGAACTCTTGGTCTCACAGTTCATGAAAACTGATACGTTTTTCAAAAGCATGAGATTCTGGTAGGACATACTGCTTACTCTGGTTCAGAAAATAGAGATTGAGTAAGCCAAATAACAGCTGTTTTTAATTGCAAATTTAGGCTTCTAATGTGGTTATAAAAAAACCTGTCATTAACTTTTTTTTTTTTTTTTTTTTTTTTTTTTTTTTTTTTTTTTTTTGGTCTAAGTTGGCCTTTCTATATGCTAAATTTGAATATCATTTAAGTGTGCTGTCTGTTTTTATTATAGTCTAGGACTTCATGGAGGTATGGCAGTAAGCAATTAAAAAGATTTGTTTGTAAAAAGTCCTTTGTTTGCACCACAGCACTGGTACAGCTCTGTATGCGTTACCACTGGCACAAAGATGCTCAGAGATCAGGCACTGCTGGTCCGGGCAGTGCAGGCCTTTGTGTTCCTCAAGGCTGTGCTGAGAAGGGCCAGCTGACACAGTGAAACAATGACATACATAAAACAAACACTGCATGAACCCTGATAGGCAACAGAGGAATTCTTGAGCTGGAAAGAAAATGTCTATGCTTGAAAAAACCCTGCTATCTGTAGGCTGATGTGTCACTTCAGAACTTCAGATGTTCAGTGGCAAACAACATCCCTTTTTTTTGCCTATTTATGCTGTGCTAGGATGTTGTTTCATTTGAGTTATTTTGAATTTACTTTGCAGTTCAGGATCACAGAATCCCTGGGACAAGCCATAGCATCAGTTCCTCACACATATTGTATGTGAGTGAAAACTCCATGATCTGATCCACGAAAATAAGAAAAAAAAAGTTCATGGACTTAAATAAATTAATGAAAAAATAAGGACAGGAAACTGTGCTTGAGCTGTTTTTAATGCAGCCCAGAAACATCAGTTCACACATTCCAAACAGAAGCCATGAAACCTTTTTTAATTAAAATAAATAAATAAATAAATAAATATTCCTTAGCATCTTTCAAAGGCAGACAGGATTTTATGTCATCATCATCGTCACTTGCCAAAGGCCTTGTCATGCTGCCTGCAGTAAGGTAAAGACACCACGCTGGAGGAGCAGGCTTTGATTTGGTTGGAATGAATTGTGCACTGCTCTGCCTGATCTAGAGGTTATCACAGAGGCACCTGGATGCATTTTTGCTGGGTTTTTTTGTTTGTTTGTTTGTTTGTTTGAGGTCATGAACATATTCGTTCACAAATATAAACATTCCCACAATTCAAGCATTGTGTAAAACACAATGAAGTCTGGAGCAGTGTGAACTATGTACTGCTTCATACAGTGCACAAGTAAGCTACATGTCTTGAAGATGAAAAAGAGCCAATAGTTTCAGGTCTTGTATTGTTCTGAACTCATACCTTCAGGTAACTGTCAGGCCATCTTAACTCGCCATCTTAGCTGTCATATGTTTGGTATTATGCCTTCACTCTTCCTTTGGCTGTTTTAGAAATATAGCCTAATAAAAGTATGTTGTGTCCGTAAGTGTTACGGTAGTTAAAGCAGCCTTCAGATTTCTTCAATTTGCACGGAAGATCTGCTATGGTAAAGTAAAATAACTACAAAGTTTCATTGTGCCTCCTCTTTGGATGTACTGCGTGGTCCTCAGCTCAGCTCAGGATGAGTCTTTGCTATTTGCAGCTGACAACCTAAACCCCCAGTCTACACAGACAACCACAGTCTACTTGGCTGAAATAAGTAAATTCACAATCAAAACAAGACAAGTTCCTCACATTCAGTGATGTTTGTTTTCCCTCCATGAGAAGGGGAAGCATGAGCTCCAATCATGGTCTGAGAAAGCTCTGGGTTGTGGAAGGTACTGAATATGACTGCTGTCTGGAAATGGAAGCTGGGCATTTACAGCCAGAACTCAGATTTCGGACCTAGATGGGAGAAATGGTGCAGCTGTGAGGATATGACGCTCATTCATAGTTTGGGCAAAATTACATTTATCCGTTTCTCTCATTCCATCCTTTTATACTCCACAAGTGAATTTACTTCCTCTTCTACTTATCCGTGCAGCTGAGCTCCTAATGTGTGCCATGACACTGCTTGTTGCTCCTGCTTCCTGCCCTCTGATGGTTTTGTGTTTGACGGGTCAACATCCATGGAGCTACCTGAAAGTATAGGAGGTATTTTTAGAACTGAACCTTGTACTCTTCATCTGTTTTCCTCATTCCTTATACAAAAGCACCATAGAAACAGCCTTCTTCCATCCCAGGAGATTATTTGCAAATCATTTTTAATATATATGGTTTCGTGTTACATATCTCCAGCTCCTTGATTATCCAGTGTCAGGACTGATAAGCTTTCAAACAGTTTACCTCTGTTTTCATCTTAATGCACACTAATGTGACAAAGAGATGTGCCATGGGGTAGAGAATAGCAGTGTGGAAAGCTACATAATGTGAGAAAGCCAGTTTGACAGCTTCAAGCTTTATTACGCTCATAACGCTTAGCACTTTACTAGAGGAACCCTAACAGATTTTCTCTGTGCCAAATACTTATACACTTCATACAATTTGTTTTGGTGAGAAATGTGAATACATGGTGAGCTTCTGATTTAAAAAAATGAAACATCTAGGCATAGGTAGCTGCCTATATTCAAAGTACCTAAGCTATATTTAGTACAGCTATATGAGCAGACAATTATTGGGGCTTGTGACATTTAAATATATATTTTTGATCAAAGTAGGTCCAGTTTAGCCTGGAGCAAAGCATTCTGTTTGCATTTTGAGTGTTGGGTTATTTGTTTGTTTTAACAGCAGAAAAATCATAGACAATTTGAAATAAGTCCATTAAAGCATAGTAAGACAAATTGGCTTAAATAAGAATATCAAGTTATTATGTTTTAAGATTATGTTTAAATTATACTTCAATAATATAATAATACTGATTTTTTTTTTTTAACATAAGGTAATAAACTAAAATCCATTAATAAATGTTTCAGCCTTCCTGAGGAGAAAAAAAAAAAAAAAAAAAAAAAAGGGTTTGTCTGACCTCTACTATTTAGTACTTAATGCAGCACTCATTCACCATGGTGATGTGTGCAGAATAAATATATAATGTAGACAGATGAGAGAGAATCCAGCTTTTAGCACTAACCTCATTATGTTCAGAATATTGGGGAGGGGTTGCACTTAAAGCATCAATCAAGATAGCCCCATTTATTGAGCTTCCAGAGAGGAAAAAACAATTAACTCTTTATGTAGCAATTCAAGTTAAAGCCTCACTTCAACATCCACCAACAGTAGGAATTTAATCAATTTGGACTGAAAGCTAGCAGGAACTCTAAGCAAAAAGATGCTATCAGTCAGGGGAGTTTTCACCAACTGCACAAGGCTGGACTACTGAAATTCAGAGCGTGTATGGGGACCGTAGATCTTGGCTTTGCTTTCCTTGTGTCTGAGCTGGCTGTGTCATGAGCTGTGGAAATATGATCAGCTGAACCAGCCTAATTCCTTTTTAGAGTCATCTAAACAGTTCTAGGATATAATTATACCATATGTCTGTTGGAAGGAACTGTTTTCCTTTTCCACCTCTCAAAACCCTAATTGTGTGTCTGTATTTAAAATCATCACGTCTAATATTTTCCTTAAATAGCTTTACTGCGTGATCAAGAGAGTATGATAGCAGCAGAATGAAGTGCAGTTACACACTCATTTCATTCGTGTTTTCCTTGGGATACCTAGGACACAGGCATACCACAGTGAGTGAATGTCTTGGCATTTTTTTTATCTTGTAGAGCCAAACCACACTTACAGAAGTCCATTAGCAGTGCTAAGTACACAAATGCGCATTTTAAAGGCAGTATATTCCACTTGAGACCATATCCTTCATTCTGACAACATAAGCAGAGAAGAGTCACACACAGCAGTGCCTGAGCTTGGTTGGGCCAGATGGAAAGTTCTTATTGAAGTAAAGCAGTGAGTTCTACTGTATCCTACAGTACTGTTTATCCTGGTACGTAGACATCCCACAGCCTAAACGTTTCAGCACTGAGGCTCTATCACTCAGAAAAGAGAAAGGCTTGTGGTGATAGTATTCCCTTCAAGTCTTTCTGAATTCTCTGCTGTAGCTGTTCTCAGACAGTGGTTTAAAGTTAAGATGTGGGTGAACATTTCCTGCTCTTTTTCCGACCACCACCAATTTGGAATTATATTGAAGAACTAAATGTGTTGGAGGGGGGTGGGAGAACCATGGGGAGGGGGAGAAAGAGAGAGGAATACTTTTCATTTAAAGAATTGTGATCCAGGTGTTTTGATCCAGTTCAACATTAGTTTTTTTACTTTCTGTTTTTGAAACAAGGTAAGTAGACAGCAGACCAGTAATTGTTTAGAAATGTGATTTCAGGCTTTCTAAAATGCTGATGCTAGTGGATGACTTGGGCCTTAATGTGTCATATTGTAGCATATCCTGTAGGAGGGTGTGGAACAATTCATTCCACATGAATCACAATAATGTGCTGCTGATTGTGACAGTGCAGATGAAGACGTATAACACAAAACACAGGATCCCCTCTGGCCCTGGTATTTAGTGAGGTTAGTAGAAATTCTGAAAAAATGTCTTTGGAAATTACAGGCTAACTTAGTCTGTGTTAACAAATGATTGCCCTGTCATTTCCATCCTGTCTAGCCATGTTCATGGTGAGAATGAGATTATGGAACCTCATTATATTGACTCTTTGAAAACTTCCAGATAGAAAAACAAAGAATGAATCCACAAAAAGTGACATTTGCATCTTCTTTTTATATAAGGGTCACAAAACCCAAGGAGCACTATTGCTAATAGTTCACTTCATTTGAGCATAAACTGATACATGTACGATAGGGGTTTTATGCATGTGCAATCTAATCATAGGAAAGTGGAGAGCAGTTGGCAAGGACTAGCTTTAAAACATATTTTTACTGAAATCCTTGAGGTATTATTCAAAAAGGAAGGAAACTGCAAAGGCAGCAATAATAATCACTGGCTAAGGAAGAGTTTTATTTGGTATATGTTTTCTTCTCCCCTGGTAAATGTCACTTTCCAGACTGTACAATATACAACCATTTAGCTAGGATATTTTTTCTTGTTTCATGAGCTATAGCAAGCAAATAAATATTCGACTTTTTTTTTAGTTTTGGCTGTTGATGATGCCTTTTATTTTAGAACTTAGAATGTTCTTGTTGTTCACAGCAGAGAAAGGAACAGCTCGCAGGGGGAGTTACTGCAGCTACAACTCCAGTACATAGATTGCCACTGGTGGGTCAGTTCCGAGCTATTTTCCATTGCAATTGATTCCTCTATACAAAGCTATTAGGGAATGTTTAAAATGTATATCAGGGGACCAGCTAGTATTGTATTTCTGGTCATCTTGGATTTTTCTTTATGATCTTTGCCTCAGCTGTATTCAGACCTCAACTTCTTCACTATCTCATTTGAACACAGACTGAACATAAATCAAGCAGTCATCTGGGAAGTAACATACTAATGACACTATTTAGTATTACTGGTGAATTCCCAACTTGTTCTCTCAAGATACTTAGTTCTTTTTCCTTGAAAATATTTAATGAACATGTTAAGTCTTTTCACAAACTAATATATTGTTAGGAATGTTAGAGTCAATGGGCAAACTATTTGGGAAGTTTTTGTGAATGTGCTATGGTAATAGTTGGTAAAACATTAGCCATTATTTGCAAATATTTAACAGTTTGGCAGTATGTTTTGCTTGGACACATTCATTTTAGTGGGAAGTTTCAGCCCTTTGCTCCTGTTCCTTCAAGTATTTGCTGGCAGCCACTGAACAGCTCTGGCCCTCCTCAAGTCTCTCAGAAGCAATCTTTATCTCTACTTCCCCCCCCATTTTCCTCCATGCATTTCTTTTCTTTCACTGTCATGTTCCAGGCTAGTCTGTGCTGTGAGTGTGGAAACTGCCCTTAACCCATAGAGGAAAGATGTAATCTTTGTTGACGTATGCTTTTGTGTCAGAATAGGCCTGGTGTCAGTATAACCTTACAATTAGGTAAGTTCTCCTTCTACACAGGCAGTCAAAATTTGAGACAACGTGTCATGCTTTAGGTTGATTTTCCAGTCCTTGTCCCTTGACTTGTTCCAAATCTCTGTGATACTGGTTTTCCACGGTCATCTTGTACTACACTTTGACCCTCCAGCACCTCCTGGGCACAAAGAAATGTTGGCTATCAGGTTCTCCTCCTACTGTCATGACGTTCTTCCCCAGAACCACCAGAGATCATGCCAGAAAATCAGCGTCACCCTAGTTTACATATATTTGCCTCACAAAGATTTTTTCTTATCTACATTTCAGTCCAGAAGAGAGTTGAATCATCCTAAAAGAATGACCATAAAAGAGAGTTGTGTGCAACTCATCATGTATCTTTTAAGACATACTTTACACACATCTGAAACTTGAATTTACAGTCAACATTCAGGCCAACAGGCCAAGGATTTCAAATTCCACATCACCAATCACAGCAGTTTGCTTCAGTTTGCCTCACTCTTACCTAGTTGAATGAATTAACTTAGATCTCACAGATGGAGTGACTATTAATGTGACTGTCCTTATTTATATGCGTATTATATATTTTTATATATTGTTATCTATATTATGCATATGTGTAACAATTCAGACAAGAATTCAGTCAACAGATGGCTGAAGTTCTTTCCTATTTGAAGTAATGCTAGAAATAGTTCACTAAATGACAGTCATTTGTCTGTGTTGTTGTTGCTTGGTTGGTTGGTTGGTTGGTTCCCTGGTTTTGTTTTGTTGTTGTTGTTGTTACTTGGTTGTTTGTTTATTTGTTTACCATATTCATGCAATATATCTTGGATAAAATCGTGGCTTTGAAGTCAATGGCAAAACTTCCTGTTGCTTATGGCATAGTAAAGTCAGTAGTAAAATGATTTTCTGTTTTTCGCTTTTCTCATAAACTCTGGTTTGTTTTGCTGATGCAGACCTTAGATTTGCCACAGTATTTACACTGAGCAGCACTCAACTTGTTTTGAACTTCTGGTCTGGAATTGTTTTGTCTAGAGCAGTATTCACTTCCCCTAACCTTCCTGTAAACTAAACCAGGCCCTGAAGTACCTCTTGTTCCAGAGGGTCAGAGCGTAATAGGCAGTGCAGTGTGTGCACAGATGATAAATTACAAAGACTTGGGATTAAACTTAACTTTGTTGTGCTGGAAATGGGAAAATGTACTTTGCTTTTAACTAAATGATATTATTGTGGAAAGAGTCAATTTACTGCGGCTTGGAAGCCAGGTATAGGCCAACCCTGACCTGGTACTTCTGGTCACAGTGACACCTCGTGGTCTCGCAGGAGATGTCTCCCAGCTGTAATGCCATGAATTACTACTAGCTAATAGCTGCAAATTATACGGAAAGTTTATCTCAGAGAAATTCCCCCAAACCCTGTAAGACGTTTATATTGGGACTATATATATATATATATATATATAATCAGAGATACTGAAAGAAAAAAATAAAAGACTGACTTCCTTTCTTCTGATTCCACTCTTGTTTTATTTGTTCCACTCTTGCCCCTTGTTCTTTGAGAGCTATCGCTGTTGACTTCACCAAAGAGAAGTCTGTGGTACATAGATACACTTCAGGATAGTGATACACTTCAAGAAAGCAGCTCCAAGCCTAGCATTGATTTAAAGTCAAGTAAATTACTCAGTCAGTCATCAGTTATTCAAAGAGAAAAATTATTTTAAATGTATTTCTCATTATTTATTTCTCTGGGAAGAACTGCCAAGTCTGTAACCATCCCCACACAACTGAAGAGGGACTTCTTTTTGGGAAGTTCTGCCCCAGCATTCCTGCTCACCGACCCCCTCACAGAGCAGGGCTACAGAAAAGGGCCTTGCAGGTGCAGGGTTGCAGGACTTCTGCTATGAGAAAAAGAAATTTTAGCATGGAAGATTTTTTTCATGACAGGTTTTTCCACAAAGGCTTCTTTGTGTTCTAGTAAAATAATGACTGGGCTAGTAAGTAAAATAGTAAATGGAAGTAGTAAAACTAGCAAACAAACAAACAACAACAAACCACCACCAACAACAAAAAATACTCAAATATTACAAGAGGACTTTACCATTCTGTCAAATTAGTTCACTTTGCCTTTTAAAAAGCTCCTGATTATGGTGCATATTTTGCCCATAGCCTTAAAAATTGTTAAAAGGGTCTAGTTGTGTAGTGCGTAAGTGCTGCTCAGCTCACATCCTGCCTATGCAGAGCAGCAAAGCACTGCAGATGTGCTCTTGCTTACACCCATCTGTCTGTGTGCATGACTCCTAGATGCATTGCAAGAGGATCTCTGTTAGCAAAATGGTGATGATTCAGAATATGATGGTGTTTTGCTTAATGTATAATCAGAATATCAAAGAAGGCAGAAAGAAAAACTCAGTCATTATTGATAAGAAATAAGTCATTATTAATAAGACAGGAGAAAATAAAGAACTTAAAATATCTTCCAATGTATATTTTGAGAGGCTATATTGTTTTACGTACTTAAATATTTATTTATTTATTTATTTATTTATTTATTTAAGAGGTTTGGAATCTCTTAGGGAGGGAGAACAGAAAGCTGAAAACATAAAGCTTAGGAGAAGGATAATTTCTTGATGCTTGTAATAACAATTCATGAGTGCTCTGTGGTAAGGCTGCAGACCTGATTCATCACTGTTATATTCTATTTTAATGCCAGTGAAACTAGACTGATTTACATAGCTGGGCGTGAAACTAGAATAACAAACTTGTGAAGCAGGCACCACCATACAATTCCCTTTTGAGATTTGTGTGATGTGAACAAATGCATTTAGATTCACATTTGATGTTTGTAATGTCTCCAGTTTCTTCCAAACCAGATTACAGTATCAGAACATATGTTTTAAAGAAATTTTGATCTGTGTATATTATGAAAGGGTTTTATTTCACATTTTTACAGCTGTGCAGTTTTAAGTGGGCCCTTGGGTACTGCCTGTGTGGTGTGCAGTGATGCAGACCCTGCTTGGACCAGATGCTGTTGTGTTGGTAGGAGAAGTATGATCATTCTTTTCATTTAGAAGTTGTCTTTGAGCACCTTCAGGAAGTATTTGGTCTAACTAAGATGACGGCTGTCCATACTCAGTACTAGTAGTGACTGCTTCAATACTGAAGGTGGGAAATAGCTTTCTGAATATAAATGGGTTAATTCACCTGAAAAGAAAAGATAAAATGTCCAAACAAACTGATTAATCAGGCCTATGGCATTTTAGCTAACTCTGAAAGGCTGGTTACAGTCAGAAGCTCACTGGAAAAAACTTCTAGATGAAGGAGAGCAACGTTGAGCCAGCTTAGTGTAGGAGATGGCATGACCAACTACACTTGGGCTGAAATAGCATGTAAATTCTGAGTTAGTAATAAACTCCTTGCAGAGCCATTTCCCACTGATATAGGAATATGTGCTCTGATGCTGTAAGCAGTATATCAAAATAAATCCAGAGAAAGTCACTGTCTAGGAAGAGAATTCTGCAGAATGAGAGTCTCTTTTTTTTTTTTTTTTTTTTTTTTTTTTAGAAAAGGAAACAGTAAAATCAGTAAAATTGCCACACTGTGGTTTCATCTGAAGTTTTTGTGTTGTTGCAACTTTACACATTTATTTTTTTATATCTGAATTTATTTTTTCCACGTAGCAATTAAGGGCATGGTAGTGCAAAGTGCTGCAGCCCTGTGAGAGTTCCCTGTCCTACAAACGGGTTGCCCATGAGCAGAAGACCATGGCCGCCTCCTTGTTCTGTCCCACATGCACATTTCTCTCTGACCCATTCTCTTTGGTTCCATCAGTTCAATCTTTGTCTGTCCTCTCAACCAAGACAACCTTGCCACACCGTGCCAATACTTGGTGTGCAGAAGCCATCTACCTCACAATCACCTCAGCTAGGGTGGCAGGTAGGTGCTGTCAGGGTAACACAGGATCTTCCACAGGATATGCGCCTTAACCACAGGTGCCTTACATGTTAAGCATCCTAATGCTTGTGTTTCTAGCAAACTCCTCTATTTCCTGTTTTTATTAATATTTCCTATACAAATCTTGCTATTAGTGTTCCCTAAAGGAGCAGGCAGTAATTTAGATCCCGATTAGTGTGTGAAATGCAGCAGAACAGTAAATGAATGTACTCTCCTGTCAGCGTTTGACTGAGGAGGGAGAAGACCCTCTAGCTACATTTACCGCAGCAGCTGCAATACTGGAGTTTAATGAGGTGCTTTTGCAATGTGAAAATTTTCAGTAACATATACTCATTCTGGAACGACCTACCAGGATATTTTTTTGTAATTAAATGTAATTACATCCATACCCATAGTCAAATTCTTGTTGATAGATACAGGGAAATAGAAACCAACAAGCAAAAGTCAAACAATTAGCTACATGAGGGTTTTTTGTTGTTGTTGGTTTGGTTTTTAATGTTTGCTTTATCATAATTTTTCCGTTTCCTAGCTCAGTGGTTTAGTAAAAAGCCATGAAATCTAGCTAATCCAGCAATGTGTGGTTAGCATTCTGCCAAAAGCAAAGCATGAAATATTTTTTGATCTTACTTTGTCTTCTGGAAGAATGGAAATGTAGATTTTATAGCAGAAAAAAATCACTAAATAATATTACACCAGCCAATTTCTAAATCAGATTTCAGTGAGCTTATTTTACAAATACAAATGCAAATGCAAACTGTAGTCATCAAACACCAGTGAGGCAAGCTGGTAGATTAATAATAATAATAATTTTAAAAATCCTTTTTTTTTATGATGGAGAAACTGAAATGTGAAATGACAGAAACCAAAATGTTCAGAAATTTTCAGGTTCACCTACCACTAAGTGGCAAGAGAATGAAGAATTATTTGAAAAATAATGCATTTCTTTTTCTGGTTCATGAAATTGTGCCATTTGAATGCAAGTTTTTGAAACAGGTGATCTGCCTTATTGCAAAACTAGCCCACAGTAGGGCTGGGAGCAGGCTTCTGCTGCCCACTGCCTGAACACCAACCCCCTGTACCTGGAGCCAAGAGCCACCCTCCTTTTCATCTCAAGAGATGGCTAAGTGGAGCCAGAGCCAGGAAAACGAGTTTCAATTTTCTGCCTACAAAACTGTATGTCATCATCAATCATGTTCATAAGAAGTCAGCAGTTGGTTCATTTCTTTAACGTTTTTCAAGAGAGAAAGCTTTGCTGACAGGCGTTGTAGTGTTTCGCCATGGAGACACTTCACAAAAACTCACAAAATTGGCAGAATTGTTTCGTAGCTGTAGCATCACCTGATTTCTGTCTCCATAGCTTGGTGTGTCCTGCACTAAAGTCTGCGTGCAAAAGGCTGTGTCCATAGCTCTGCTCATTTACT
Source organism: Nettapus auritus (assembly GCA_011076525.1). NCBI lineage: Eukaryota > Metazoa > Chordata > Aves > Anseriformes > Anatidae > Nettapus > Nettapus auritus. The sequence goes on from CM021771.1 coordinate 13,542,527, forward strand.
CTGCTCTTTCCACTGGCACCATTGACACAGCACAGGGGCAGGACTGTAAGCAGGCTCCAGACCAATGGTGGCATTATGTCCTTAAACTCTTTCTTCAGGATCATTTCACTGAGATTCAGACCATTCTTGTTTAACTCTTTCTTTAATTTACATCTATTAATAGGCATGTGACTCATGCATTGTTTCCACTATCTGAGCAATTAAAGAATTATTGTAGATATTGTTTTGATGGGAAATTTAGATACTCTGCCCCCCCCCCCCCCCAAAAAAAAAAAAAAAAAAGTCAAAAACCCTGCCAACCACCTATGATTTTATCTGAAACTCCACATCTTATTTTTCCCAAGGAAAATTCCAAACTCTCTACACACCTTCTCCAACAACGACACCAGCTTTTTACTGAGTTTCTCTTGTGTAAAACCCAGCCTCTCTGACCTGGTCTGTTCCTCCAGTTCCTGACTGAAACCCTACAGAAGAGGCTTTTAATTGTTCTTGCCAAGAGGAAAGAAAGCAGGGTACTTAGCTGGATGAGATGAGCTGTTGCTGGATGACTCCACTGCAGAGTCCATGAGTGATATCAGAGGCCACATATTTTAAAACACATCACCTCTTGCCCTGCATGACTGCTGCAAGTGCATTAACATTACCCAGTGGGAGAAGAGGGGCAGATGAATTTTGATCTTGAAAATGACCATCAGGCTTCCCTCGGCATGTCCTTGCTCTTTCCACAGCAAAGTAGATTCGGGAGAAGAGTGATGAGCTGCATTAGGCAGTTGTCATTCTGCCCATAGCCAGCTTCTGTATGCTCTGATCCTGTCTGACCTCAGATAACACTACCTTATTTCTGACCTCATGCAAGTACACCCTTGGAGTAGCTTAGCTTATTCTGTCAGCTTGGTTGGGTGGCTGTGCTAATAAAGGTTCAAAAGAGCTAAGCTAACAGGAGCATGTGGGAGACAAATCCCCACTTTCCAGTAACTTGGGTACATACAAATCAGTTCTCAGTTCTTCTCATATGATTTCTAACATACCACTTGAAAACAAAAACGTAAAAGCTGTCAAGAAATGACTTGAGTATTACATTGTAGTTAGCTAATCAGGGCAGCTGAGAATAAGTCAAACTGGAAAAATGCCATATATTCAGATCTGGAGTATAACAGAGCAGTATTGTGTTCTGTGAGCAATGTTATGGTCTGTGAGAAGAAAACGGAGCATCATTAAACAGTCTCCCTGGCCCCAGAAAGAGAACCTGGAGGGAGAAGTTATCTAACCAAGAGTTTAATTTCATATAAGAATTCCTGATCAATATAAGTATTCCTGATCAATTGAATTCTCCATGTGTAATTGCCTAGTTATAAACAAGACAAGGAAATTACTGTATAAATATGTGGTGTTTTTTTTTTCTGTGAGTAGAAGTGTGCACAGTAGTCAATGGGAACTGAAGAACACTGAGAAACAAGGTATTTCATTCTCCCTTGTGAATCAAGTCTGTTTAGTTTCAGATCATTTCCTCACCCCTCTCAAGAGGAATTTATGTTCAAAGAGTTTAGTAAAGAAATTCAGTTTATAATTGTCAATGGATTTGACAGCGGTGTAAGGGTGGGAAATGTCTTGTTTGATTTCTGTTACATGGATATGTCTCAGTTACAGCAGCTCGTGAACAGATCATGTTCTTTCTTACCTTGTACCATCCCTTCCCATCACAAATTTTGCTGTCTCTGAGATTTCTTCTCATGCCAGAACTAAGCTGAGGTTTGTCTCCTTTGGTCCTTCAGGTTCATTTCTGATAACTTTATTGGATTTGAAAAACTGTTCGGTTTTGTGTTTTTATAAGTTGTTCTTGAATTTCCACAGTGTTTGATGCAGTTTATTGTCATTCCTTGCCCTGCAGATATAAATGATTTGTAACTCCATACAGGACAAGTTCTTGTTCACAAAATTACCCCCAGTTAAAGGCTGCTGGATGAAAGGAAAGGCTGGAAACTTTCCAGTTCTGGTAGGTTTAATGTCACCCCACTAAGAGGAACACTAAAAGTGCAAGTCCAAAGGGTCAGAGAAATGCAAATCCTTAGAAACAAGACCTGAAATCTGACAAAGCTGCTGACAGCAGCTTTCCTTCCTTGTGCAAGTCTCAGCCTGAGTTTACCAAAAATACTTTGAATTCGGACAAGCTTAGAGTTTCAAGAAGGAGTGGGACATGACTTACTTTTCATTGTTCCTTGCTCTAAGTTCCTGATTTACCAATTTTCAGCCTCTGAACTAAACCCAGGATTCTAAGCTTAAAAAAAAATAATTGAATGTTGAGTCATTGAAGTCTATGTCTCTCTGTTATACTATTAATATGAAAGATTATGAACACTTAAATACTCACCCATTTAGACAGCCTATCTTCATGCTCCAAAGAGCTTTACGAGGATATTAGGTACTGCAATAGTTATTTACAGGTAGGGAAGTCAAGGAAGAGATTTGTCATCTGCCCAAGGTCATGCAAATGTCAATGGCAGGAACCGGCCTCCTGATTGTCTTGTATAATTCCGTATCTTTGGGACCACAGTGGAGTAATCAGCTCTGTTTCGAACCATATATTTTAACCTGGAGTTTAAGTCATTTGGATGTCTCTAATGGTGAATCCATACTTTGAGTAAACCCACTAAGTCAATTAATATTTACAAGATGCATGGACATGAGGGTAAAGAGCACAACAGGAAATGCAGACAGTCTGCCTGGACTGGCTCTCCTCACACACAGCACACTGCAAGCAGCAGACACATAGAGACTAAGCTGGATGAAGTGATGTTACACAGACCTAGTTCTTCCTTCAGATCCGCTACACCTAAGTAGAAATTGCACAGTGGTATCTGCACATGGAAAAATGTGTAAGGCGTGGTGGCACAATTAGACATTGATGTCTGTTTTTAAGAGACACTTAAATTTTAGAGCTCCAAACTATTGTGCATCAAAGATCCCATATGACCTTTGTCAAATATTTGGGAAATCATCATCAGAAGACACACTTTTTGACCATTAACCATATCAAGACAACACTAGAAAAGTAATTTAATCTGATGCACAAACTGATTTTGTGCTGTGGTTAGGAAGATCCTTGGCTCCTCTGCTTCATGCAATTTCATTTAGTTGTTCAGCTAGGCTTTCAGAGGTGCTTTTTTCATTAGAAATCTCTAGCATTCACCGTTTCTTCCATGCCTATGCTCAAGAGCAAACTAAGGCAATAAAAGCAAGCAGTACGAGGAAATATTTCACAGCCATTTCCAACACTACACCAGTGTTTTTTTAAGATGAAAGACTAGACTGTTACGCTTTGGTTTGCTGGTTTTGCATGTTATTGTTAGGTGCTCTTGAGTGTCATTGCAAGTGTATTAACAGCTGAATGGAGGTGGAGTTCTTGGTGACGATTACTGCAACCTAATGGGCCTCGGTAAGCCTGCTTTTCTGGAGAAATGGGAGAGTGCAGGGCCTGGGCAGACCAGTCCTGGGTCCCTATGGCCACTCAAGCATGAAGCCTAGCTGCCAGCCCAGCTGAAGCTCCAGGTGCTGACCACACACCACCACTTGTCAGTTCACAGTCAAAACACGTGAGTGAAGGGCTTTAGACACAGTGCTCGTATCTAAATGCTAATCGGGGCCTCTGGATTTCTGAGGCACACAAGCTGTAAATCAAAAGGGAATTTTCTTGTTTACAATGGTGCTGTAGGGTGCAGGGCAGAGCTGCAATACTTTGCGTGGAGAAACTCTTTTGTACTAACTTTTCTCTTTTTGTATCTTTTCCTCTTCTAGAAAAAGATGAGAAGAGAACAAACATCTCACAGGCAGAAGTAAGTGAAATATATATATATATATTTCTTACAATGCATTTACAGTTAAAATAGACCTACTGTTAAAATCCCTACTGGTCCATCCCAGCTGATGCCTTTCTTTGCGCAGTCACCCCACCTCCAGCAGCACAGAAGGTACCCTAGAGCAGGGAGCTGGCCAAGGCACATTTCCTCTCCACCCCGCTGCCCTGCCCGCTAAAACCAAAGCCGACCTGGCCCAAGGTGACCCTGCCAGGTTGTCCCAGCCAGCACTGGCTCTGGGGCTGCAAAACCACTGCAAACTCCCCCCTTGCCGTTGCTTGCCAAGCCCATGATGGCAGGCACAGGATCAGTGCTGTCTGCAGTGCAGCTGAAAGCCGGCTCCTCCACTCTCATTTTCTGATCTCCCCTTGCACAGCTCCTGCAGCTCCTTGACCACTTTCTCCTCCCCTGATTGCTCAGAGAAGCTGGCAAAGCTCTAAATAGCAGCAGGAGGTATTGATTGTTTCAGATTTGGACTCAAACACAGACTTAGAGTGATTCACTGGGGTGAGGATCAACAACCTATCCCACAGTGTTTATAAATAGCTTGCTTTTTCAAAAGAAGACAATCTTTTATTTATAAATGTTATCACTCCATCCATTGTGATAAGGTAATATGATTGGCTGTATTCGTGTGGAAGTGTTTTTCTTAAGAGCTGTCTCAAATGTTCCTTGAAGAGATAGATCTGATTAAAATTACGTGATAATATACCAAAGTACTCAGGGGAAAAGTAGGAGGCATTTTTAGCAAATATTTGAGAAAAGACAGCATCATTATGAGCAAACACTACTAGAAATTGATGAAAGAAAATAAAGCTTGCTTAGGCACAGCTTTTTAAATATTTTTCTTGGTAATGTAATGTGGTGCTTATGTCTTCAAAAATTAGCCATGTGTGAAATATTATGTAGTTTTATTGTCATTTGTTTATGGAGATATTCCATATTCCATATTACATATACATGAATTTAACTGCTTTAGTTCTGCAAAAGTTGCACTGCCTTAGCACTGGAATATATTTCACTCAGTTTTTGCTAACTGTACATTGGTCTAATTACACTTTTGTTACTCCATATATAATTTTTAAAAATTATACTCCGTATTTACTTTTTTAAAATTACATACTCCATATGTAATTTTACTGTTAATTTAGAATAATTCATCTTTCATACATGGGTGTGATTTTGGGGTCAAAAAAGTTTAACTGTGTCTAAAGATACCACTTAAAACAGGCCTAGCTAAAGACAGTGGTTGATGAATTTGGGGAGTAATATACTGAAAAATTGCAGAGAGAAGGATCTTCCATTTACTTATGTAAAAATGTATGTATTAAGTGTTTAGTTGGCATATTAATTAAAGTAAATCTTGCATTATTTTAATATACAAATTATTTATTTCCTGTATGAGAGTCAGCTACATAGACTGTTAAAAGCACAGGCTACCTTAATTTTATGTTTAACGATATTTTTTTTACAGTGAATTTTCAGTAATATTGAGTCTGTTTTGCTTGGGAGCTATAAAAGTTGCCAGGAACTAGCATCAGGTTTATAGAGTATCATTTTCATAGAAACTTCTCAGAGTGATGTATGCACCCTCTAAACGTGGAGCAATGCAGAGCATTGCAGGATATTGCAAATTGCCCATCACTGCTTGCATGTGCTCAGCAGTTGTTTCGGTCCCACCCTCCTGTGGCCATAAGGGTGTACCACTTACACTGGCAAGCACCCAGGGTGATTTCAAATATGAAACAAGAATTTGCATTTGTGGCAACCCTCCTTAAAACATTTTTCAAATAACAAGAGGGAAAAGTTGCATGGCAAGACTCTGAGCTGCCAAGCATGGAAGGCTCTCTCTGCCTCGGTCTCTCACTGTCTCTCTCTTTCTCTTTTAAATCCCCAGTCCCAGAGCGCCTCGCCAAAGCAAAGGAAGCAGAGCGTGTACACCCCGCCTGCCCTCAAAGGTACTGTCCAGGTACTGTCCCTGTCCCCAGCAACACACTCGCCCCCCGTTACATGGGGCAGCTTCATCCCCTCTTGCATGCAGGGGACACCCAGGGAGGAGCCATGGTCCTGTGTGCCCATGAGTAGCACAGCGCAGGGCACTGAGAAGTTCGAACTTACCTCCCTTGAACACAGCATCAACACAGGAAGCATGAAACCTTACTTGTCATGAGAAATCTCAGTAAATGTTTAGAGGGCTTACGAGCTTTTCAGGAATGAACATGAAAGCAGCGGAGTATGAGCTGCAATCAGGCAGCTTCATCTAGGCCTTCTTTTTCCAATGTCTGAACAGAGTTGGACTTGTGAATGCTTGTAGATAGGTGAGCTCTATGGTGATTTATCAGCTCTTCATACAGGCATGTTTCAGTATAGGACCATTTCCAGACTGCAGACCAAAGCCAGTCCTGCCAGGTGTCTCTGGATATATTATGAATATCCTCTATTTCCATTGCTTCTGCTCAGCACAATAGAATATCTGATTTGTAGAGTGAACCCTGTCGTTAGGTAATTTACTGTAACAACCAGTTCTACAGATCTCATTCTGTAGCTTCAGTTCTCCAGCACTCAGCAACAGTGAAAACATCTCCCAGGTGCTACACAAGACTTGCTATCTGTTTGTCAATATGGGCTGAAGTATGTTTAATGGATATTAGAAATAATTTTATTATAGTCAATTGTAATAATTTATGGAAGAAAGAATCTTTGCATGAGTAGCAATAACACCTATTGATCTCACTGCTGTATTATTTTGCTACGTGAGCCTAACCTAAATAATGTGTAAATGAAGTGCTCTGTTATTTAGGTCCTCAGAGCTCTTCTCATGGACTGCAGCCTACTCAGTCTTACCCCTGTTGAGGTCTGGGGAATTGCCTGGCATAGTTTGCCCCTCCATCAACTTTATTCCGAGGGAACAGCTTTTCTAGTAGGAAAGACAGTTCACAACTGATCTGAAATATCTTGTACACAGAAGGAAGCAAAGAACAAAATGCCCCTCCTGAACACCTTAACGCCCTAAACTGCACGGTACAGCTAGATACAAAGGTGGACACCTGGAAGTTGGTAACCTTACTTGTAAGCAGCTTGAATTGCTCCAAATTTAACATATTAAACTGTCATAAATACTATCCTTCTTATTTAAAAAAGTATTGGAGTAGAAAATTCATTATTTCTTCCTCTTCATTGCTATGAAAACATGAATGTTATTTTGTTTAGACTAAGAGATTAGTAGGAAAACATAGCAATCCAAAATACACAATGCTGTGAAAGCATTACTGTGAAATGCAGAATTTTGTAAAAGTTCTGTAATGATTTAATGAAGTCTAGTTTTATAGTGGTTTGCAATATTCAGAAATATTTTCAGAATAGTAGACTTCATGATTTCACACTATTCACTCAGTTTTGTGTATGCTTTCCCTGTATGCTGTTTGTCCCTCAGTGTACTCACAAGGTAGTCTTCAATATACAGTAAAGAATGACATTCTGGATGATGAATATCTCTCAATACTGTACCAGGGCTATAGTACTTGTTACACGGAATATGCAAATATGTGAAAATTTATGAAATAAATATATGAAAATGCAGTACTGCTGATGATCTACATGTGATAGTATGCATATGGAGATAAGCTTCTTAGTTAAATCTGGGCATACTTTCCGGCTCTGACATCGCAGTCATCTAAACTGAAAGACAGTGCTCCTATTTGTCTAACATTGCCCCCAAATACTTTGGTTCCATCCCTACAACGGTTTGGTCTGTCTTGAGGCAGGTCAGTAGTTGCTGTAGTGAGCTGTAGAAAACCCTTGTGTCTCCAGTGACAGTATCAGGTTAGGGTGCAAGCAACAGCCAGGTTCTTATCACTATATATGTGTGTGTACTTTGGCTTCTGCTTTTATTTTCCTAAACAAAATTGCACCAGAGTCCCTGCAGACGTAGCAAATAGCTGACTCATCTCAGAGCATTGTTCTTTTTACTGGAATACAGAGTGCTGGAAAAATCAATGTAAGAGCTATTGATTTAGGTGGTAATCTGGAGAGCAAATCAGACAGCAAACCAGATAACAGCTCAGTTCCTGCTAGTATTGTATTACTATGCCTAATGGATGGCAAAGAGATTTTTCATTTTGCTTTCAAAAATATTTATTTTGCTAACACTGCTACAGCAGTGTTTGTTAGTTTTGTACTCTTACACTGTATGTAATGTTAGCAAAAGTCAGAATCCGAAGACCAAATTCATAATATTTTTCAGTATGTTATGATTTACCTGTTTTCATGTTGTTTACAGCAGGTATATCAAAACCTTTTACCTGAGGATAGTAATAATAACTAATGAAATACTGAACATTAGGAAGGCTGAAACTGCTTTCTCTATTTCAGGTCAGCTCTAATGTCATAGGCTAAACTTTCAGTTTTACTAAGCTTATGCTGTTCCATATCAGTGTTAGGTTTATCTCATGCTTGAGAATCTAGTAATTTTTCTATTGTCCTCTGAGTTCATCACCTCTGTTTTGTCCGTGTCCCTCCTTTCTTCCTTTACTCTTGGGTGTTTATGTCTGAACTTCAGATTCTCTCCTCCTTCCCCAACTTCCAATGTGCTGTTGTGTTAAGCTTGAATCCCTATCACTTTTTCCTTCCATTTTAAGATCTTCATGTGCAGAAGTTGTCTTGTACCTCTCTATGAAGAACACCATAAAAACAACCAGGGGAAGCTGTCTCAGTTAGAAGTCACCAGTTCTACACAGGGCAGTATTTTTCAGTCAACTCTCATTGCTTAAGGCTTATTACTTCTACTAATCGACGTGCTTCTCATTTTGTATGAAAAAATAAAGAATCCTTTTGGCCTTTTCCTCGGTATCAAAGCAGAAGTCCAGCTGTTTTAGCAAAAATATCCATTCATCTATGAATGGCATCCTTAAAGTTATATTCATTATTCTGTTTGGGGAGCCAGAGGAGCCCTTGGAAGGTATGCTGGATTCTCATGATTACCCCTCCCACACACACACACACACTCTCCAGAGAAGTTTGAAATGGGATAATAACCCTCTAGAGAGGAGCAGCTCAGACTGCACTTATCCGTGGTAATGGTACTTCCTTGGCATCTCATTACCACCTGAAAATTAAAAGAGCACATTTAAGTCTCAGAGCTATATCTGCAGCTTCCCATCAAAGGCATACTTTGTACCAAGGCAGTTTTCCTTTTGCCTAGACAATCACATTTTGTTTGGTATATCAGCTCATCCTTGAAAGGAAACACAGACTGGAGTGACAGGAAACCAGGTTTACAAAGACAAACACAAGATAGTTAGAGCTGTTCCCAAACCTGCATTGCTCCCCAGAGCACACAAGTCTCCACATTATCTACCAGCCTTTGCTATTAATACTAGCAGCTATTTAAATACCATCAAGGTCTTCCCTCGAGAAGGAAGTGCTCATTCCCAAGTGGTTTGAGGATTTCATTAACAGTGAGCCCACTGGTGTGGGTGTGCTAGAGGTCAGGGAAATAGGAAACCTTCCCTCTTCTGAGTTCACCCTGCAGGAGGCTGGTGGGCTCATCATCAAGATCCTACTAATTTCAGTGGGCTTTACAAAAAACTTTTGCTGCTTTTTGTGTTCACTGGACCATTTTTACAATTAGCTGCCATCAGATCATAATTAAAGTCCTACCCCACCAAGGTGAAAGGTACCTTTGATTCTGTTTTCCCCCTACTCCTTGGGAGAATTCGTCTTTTAAATTCCCTTCTTAATGTGTTTTTCTTTGCAGACAAATAATTTTTCTTCAGCTAGGTCCTAACTGTAGCATTTGAAATGGGATTAAGTCTGAGTTGTTATAAATCTAAGGGACATCCAACGACATAATTTTGGCTTGGCTCATTAAAACAACCACGTCTCACTGGCTCTTCCCACAGTGTTCAGTCCCAGGGATTTGATACATGTATAATTCTAGTATTCACAATGATGGTTGATACTAAATGAGCTCTTTCTAGTCTCTGCCATGAATTTCAGATGCTGGGCTTGTTTAGTGCTGCCTTGTTCTTCTCTCCAAAGGAAACAACGTGCAGAATAAATGATTAAAATCATGATGTCCCTCCTGAAATATGTAATTTATTAGAAGCAATTAGTACAGTATGTGGCCCTCATCCAAATTTGTAACCCCTTAGGCCAGCTTCACAATGTCTGATGCATCTCATTACTTTGTGACTGAAGGTTAACAAGGAACATGGATAGAGTCTGGAGACATAAAGGATTGTTGTTAGTGTGGCAAGCACCAAGTTCACAGCCCACGAGAATCATCACAGAACAAAAATCTCAGGCTAAATTTACTTCAAGTGGCAGAGGAATTAACTTTGTGAGTCTTAAGCAGTGACTACAGAAACCTATATGATTTTATGGGCTGCTTTCTTATATGGCAAACTCCAAAGGGGTTCTAACATTAACTAAATGCATCAGGGCAAAACAAAGAAATACCATACTGTAAAAAAAAAAAAAAAAAAAAAAAAAAAAAAAAAAAACACTGTGTCTTTGTGTGATTTTGTGCTTTAAACACAGTCTTATATTTATTTTCTATGAAATTTATATTAGCCACAATCTCATACACATCTTGCACTGTTTTCTGTACATCAGGCTAGGTTTGTCAAAATTCACAGACTAAGCTGGTGCTGCTCATATGCTTTTCTTATGGGGGTAAATTACTTTGGCTCAGGTTATTACATTCTTCCAGTCTCTACAATAATGAGAAATTACCCACCCTTTTTGTAATGTGACTGGGCTGTGCATGAGCCATGAAGTCTGAACAAAAGAAGGAGCTGGTTTTCAACTATCCCCTCAGTCCTGAACTCATATTCCAGAACGTCTTTGCTTTTCCAGCAGGCTAAGGGACTGAGATGAATTCTGGGCAGATGTGTGGGATCGCTGCACAATGCAGGCACAGTCCAGTACCTGAAACAATCACCAGGGATGGAGCTAAGTACTTCTCAGATCCCTTAGCAAGCTGCAGTGGTCCTGCATCAATATCTGCTCTTTAGTCTGATGGCACCTATTCTTCAGTTCCTTCTTTTTAGGTAGAAGATGCATCTCAATAGCTGTTTCTTGGGTAACAAAAAAAGTCAAAGCTGCACTTTATTATTACCTCTTGTTTGTTGATGTGTTGTAATGTGATGTGACACAGCACTTTGCTGTGTGTGTTTTGCTTCACAGGTAGAAGGCACACAACTGCCAGGACTTTCCAAAGCACCGGGAAAAGAAAATGTATTCTGCAGTCTTGTATGATTACATTTTTTTTCTTTTGCATGACCAGGTCACAAAAGAAAGCTGAAGCTTTGGTTTCAAAAGTAGTTATTTTCTTTTATATACCATTCTTACCCTTTCTTTTATATACCATTATACCATATATACCATATATACCATATACACCATATTACCATTCTTTTATATACCATTCTTAGGCAGAAAGCACCTTGAAACTGCCACACCACTTAATATAGCATGGCCTTGGACAAACTTCCTGGCTCTGTTCCATCTGATGTATCAGATCTAGTTACAGAGACTGTATTTGTGAAATTCACGTACATATACTGCTGCAAGAAAAAGACAGGATATGGTCGTGTGCTGTTCTTTCTCAGGATACTATCTTCCAGTGCTTTGTCTCTTTTCCTCACTCTGTCTACTCCCCTCTCTCCTTTCTGAGACTTGTAGTATGGCAACAGTATGTTGTGCATTAAAAAAAAAAAAAAAAAAAAAAAAAAAAAAAGAGAGAGATAAATTAATTAGTGAATCTCTAAGCTGGTGAATGGGGTGCATGAAATTGCGGCCACCTCAAGTTCAATTGGCTACCACTGTTCTGCTACTGCCCTAAAAGTTGGCAGATGCTGCCATAGTCTGTGTTTAATTTCTTACTGCTGGCAGCTTCGAGTACGTTTCATTTCACACAGCTGGCAACTTCTGCTTCAAAATGGCTCTGGCCCTGGCTGCAGTAAATACCACATTACCTTTAGAGAGACTGATATGTTCAGTGGAGATTAAGCTTGACATCTGCTGTACACCAAAAGGGGGGCATTTGTGCTATAACTTGTCATCTGCCACCAGTACCTGGTGTGTGAAAAACAAAAGATTGTGCCGAGCACTAATATCAGTCCCCAAATCACCATGTGTGGTCTAAGGGCCTGATCCAACCCAGACCAAAGTCAGGGAAATATTCATTTCCACTGACTTCAATCCGTATAGCATGAAGTCCTCATAGCTGATACTTCATTCTAATCTTCACGCAATGAATGTTAAACCTGCCTCTTTCTAAGGGTAGACCCTCTTATGATAGAAAAAACAACTTTGCTTTTATGATAGAAAGGTTAGCTTACAAATGTTTGTGAAACAGCATTTATGGCTTGAACGTAGTATTGAGTATTGTTATACTAAACACAGAACAGTGTAAACATCACAGTATTATTAATTGCTTCTAAGAAGTAACAGAAGACATTAAAAAGTCAACCTTTTAAGCAATAATGACATAAAATATTACAGAAAGAGAATGTGGGAGGCTTAGTACTTATTTTCAAATGTGAAGTAGAAAGCTCAAGAAGGGCTGTGTTATTCTGGTTACTTTATATCCTAAGACGTATTTATAGTGAAATTCCAAAGATTTTGGCAGTGCTGTGCTCTGAATTGAAACAGCTTTTGAAGAAAAGATAATATTTCTATATGAGATGTTAGGTTTTTGTGAAGCCAGTCATCTGGAAGGGCATTAAATTTTATTTCCTGGCTGTAGCTGTATTTCTGGGTTGGAGGTTAACAACCAAGCCCCACAGCAGACTCTGACTCCAGTGAGCCCTACTGGAATAAATAACTGCCCCTTTGCACTGAAAATCCCAAGCTTGATCCTGAGAAAGCTGACCAAGTGAACCACTGGGGCTCCTGTGGTGCTTGACATCTCCTCAGCTCCCGGAGAGGAGCTGCAGGCAGGGTACCCAGGGTGCTAGTCAGGTCCTTGCCCCTCCTCAGCTCTGTGCCATCAGCCAGCCACACTGGGAACAGCAGCTCCCTCCTCCGGCACCGCTGGTGGGGCTGGCATGGGGGCACGGGGCAGCTGGTCAGGTTGTACTGGGGTCTGCTGCAGGTGGAGGTGGGTCAACAGGAGCACAGGTATACACAGGGGTACCTCCCTAAGGAGGATTTTTGCAAAATACCTCCACAGTATGAGGCTTGCCTCCTCTTTAATTTACTCTAATATGAAAATGTATCTAACTGCACACCTCTGCAGTCCCTCCATGCCTGTTGATATCTCCTCTTCACCTAGTCACATTTCCTTTACAAACATCTCAACCCCAAAAAGGCAAAGCTGTCAAAAGACAGCATGCAAAGCTACAAGCACACCCACGGTTCACAGTGAACTTTGTGTAGTGTGAGTGGCACCACCGTGCACTGAGCACGTCTGTGGTGGCTTGTACAGCACAATCCTCCCACAAAAACAGAAGACGCTTCTGATTCTTGGGGGCCACCTGCATGGGGTTCCTTGTCGTGGGGATGTTGTCTGAGTTTTATGACTTGTGTGTGTGTTTTTTTTTTTTTATCCTTTTGAAGTGGAGAGCTAGTCTGAATTTATTGAAAATCATTTTTTTTTTTTTTTCTAAAGATGGCCATGTGGTTCTCCTCCTCTCCATAATTTCTCCCTTCCCTCACCCCTTGGGATGCGACATTGCCCAGTTTAGCAGGAACAGAGAGTTCCCAAAACCCTCCACCAGAGCTTTGGCATGGAGACAAGAACATGAACAGAATGAAGATTTCAACCACATCCTTTTAGGCCCACAGCTAGAACTGAAAACTCACATGAATTATGTGTGTGAATGTGACCAGAAAAACACAGGAAATACTGCAGCAAGCATATGGATCTGAAAAGGGATTCATTTTCCTGTGAGCTGCCTGGGCCAGAAGGAAGTTGTTTTAAGAGCTCTTATTAGGTTTAGCTGCTAATTTTTCCTGAAACAGGATTTTTCAGGTTTTTCATTTTTCACTCAACCTGTGAACCAATGTTATTTTATAGCCAGAGTAGACTGTCAGCAGGCTCTGAGCAAACTACAGAGTAATTACTTTTAAGAACACATTTAATAAGACTTGTGGGATTGCATGACCACCACAAAAAATATACTTTAAATGTTTGCCATGATCCTCCCAGCCCAGGGTGTATATGTTGTGTGCACAGCAAGAAGTCTAGGGGACCATGTGCCTGGCAAACCCCGCAAACGATGCGGGTTCATGGGCTGCTCGCTGTGATGGCATCTTTCCAGGCAGCACAGGAGGCACCAGACTTGTAGCTGTGCCTGGAGACAGCAAGCAGAGGGCACAGGGAGCCTAAGCACTCCTACCCAGCCCAGCCTGGGATGGGACACAGCAGCAGTATGAGACCAGATGGATGCGAAGGAGAAGGGCCAGTGAAAACACGGTGTCCCTTCCCCAAGCTGCCCTTCCCCTGCACAAGCAGAGGTGGGCAGCACACTGATCTTCTTCTCTTGGGAATGAGGAGAAAGGATGGAAATTCAGCATTCTCTTCAGTCGCCTTGCAATTCCCGAGAAAGCTGAATTACCAAGAAAAAGTCACTGGGATTTTTGGCATTAAAGCTCCCCCTGGTGACAGGCAGGTCTATTTTCTTATCAGTAGTTCTGGTGAATTGCTGAGATTTTTTTTATTTTTATTTTTTATTTATTTTTTTTGAAAAAAAGCCTGTTAAAATTTAGGGGAAATCGGCAAGAAATGTTATAAGAGAAGGAGCTGACTTATATTAAAATCTGTCTGTGATATGTATTTTTCAACTAAAATCTGATAGCTTGTTACTGCATTTCACTTGCAGATCACCAAATTTCCCCAAATCCTGGAGTGCTCAGAGCTTGACCTTTGCTTCAAGCTCTCTCTTGGCAAGATCAAAAGCAAGAATAATGTTAAAAGTCATTTTTACAGAATCTATGACTCTGAAATGAGCGTTTCTAAGCCTTTAGAAATGTGTTTACCTTTTCTGTACTTTGTCCGTATTTTCCACAATGAAACTGAGTAAACTGATATTCTGTCACCTAGATTATTGTTTGCACTTTCAAGAAGAATAGAGAGGAACACTTATTTTCAGCCTCTGACTATTAATTTGAGTGCCAGATAGCGTGTTTCCAGGATGTAATTACATTCTGGTTGTACTAGATGTTGGCTCTGGGGTATTTTGATGCCTTAGGCAAACCAGGAGATGTAGGTTTCTCACAAGATCAAGTCACTCGCACAATAAGGAGCCACTAAAGATTTTGCCCCTGATGTTTTGCTGCCCATGGCAACTGCAAAGTGCGACCAGTTGTATCGATGGTAATGCAAATCACTTGCGGTGACTGCATTCCATGTTGAATAGCTGATTTCTTAATATTTGTTTTGAATTTGCGAGCAATCAAAAAAAAAGAAACTTTACAAGAATTTGGTAAACTTTCAGTTGTCAGTAGGCTTAGTGAATTAAAGTGAAAAAGTGTCAAATCTAGAATATGACTAAAGGTGTCAAAAGAAAACTTTCACTGTTTCATCTTCTTTCTCCTCTCCCCAAAGGTCAGTACAGAGACATTTTTCCAGCCCTGCTCTGTGGTCTAAGCTAGGACTTCAGCTGTGCTAACCTGGCATATTTCCGAACAGAAAAGCACACTGGTTGTCCATAAGCTTTAGGTACTAAATTGTTTTGCCTGTCTCTGTTTCGGAGAACCGTTTTCCACCAGCTGTTTCAGATTCGATGCTGTGTGGGAAAGGGTCACTTCACTTTCCTGGATGCCGGAGAGCAGGAGCCCCACTTTCCACTTGGCAGCTGACCAGCAAGAGTGAGCGAGCACAGCCCGCCCCCCTCCGAGTACCAAGAGGTGCCTTCCTTGTCCCCTTCTTGCTGGCTGCAGCAGTGAGGATTGGGACTTTAGTTAGAAATGATGAGAGAAAATAACACTCTTCAGTGTGCTTTTTAGCTGCAGCCTGTAAGACAGGAGCCAGCAGTTATTTATGAATTAGGAGCATGGATTCTTTAGAAAAACCTATCTGAACACTGAGAACAGTATTGAAAATTAGGGATATCTATCCACCTCCCACTTCTACACAGTTACTTTCCAGACTAGAGTTGTAATTTTATGTTTAAGTACAGTTATGTCTTATAAAATAGTAATGTATAGTAAACACAGTTCCCTTGTTGACATTTCTCTGCACTGGAAAATGAGGAACTTGTATGTTATGTGAGGACAAGAGTCAAAGGACACAAACTGAAATGCATGTAATTCAATTTAACATAAGAAAATTCTGTTTTCACTGTGAGAATGGTCAAACAGACGAACAGGTTGCTTAGAAAGCTTGTGCAGTCTCTTTCTCTGAAGATATTCAAAACCAGAATGGACACAGTCATGGACGATCTGCTCCAGCTGGCCCTGGTTGGATTAGACAACCCCGGGGGTAACCTTCAGCCTCACCTATTCAGCTGTACAATAGCTGGTTTTCTTACCATTTCTGAAACATAAGTAATTCATAATATGTTAATGACAACCATGATAAAAAGTTCATCCTGAAGCTGCATGTACCAGAATTTCACCTTTTGTTCTGATGGATGACATCTTTTTTGTGTCAGTATGTTCCCTACTCCTGCAAGAGTGCTCTCTAAGTCAGTTTGCTTGGTCAGTACTTTGTCTTAGGGGAAAATGTCTCAGAATCAAAAATTAGAATTAGTGCAGGCTGCAAGTCCCAAATAAATTAGCTGTTAATGTGAGAAACACCCCTCTAGCACCAGGGTTGTTAATAAAACCAGAAAAGGGCTTGGCTCTGATTTTCTGGAAGAGCTCTGGTGCTCCTCGGCAGTTAAGCTGGCTTGGTTAGTAACTCGCTGCATAGGCTTTGCTTTTGTTAGTATGAAATGCCTGCTACAGGGGGCTAGGGGAAGAATTAAAGCCATGTTCAGCTTCAGTCTTCTGAAATGGATCCCAGCTGTTTGAGGTGATCTCAGCAGCTCACAGACAATGAGGTGGTGAAAACTGAGCAGGTTCATCCTTTCCAGCAGATTCCTTTTTGGATGTAGGAACTGCAGCTACTGTAGCGGTAATGTAAAATGGTAATTGCCTGATATTCATATGCCACCCATGAAGTAACTGTGATGGGGGTAATTCAGTGTAAACACTGACTTATCAATCACTTGTTTAATCATCACAATGTTTTTGTAATTTTGAAGGTGTTTATAAAATACTTAAAAGAACAGGGGAGCTCATTCCAACGTTTACAATATTACTGATGTTAGGTTATGCAGATGCCAAAATCCTATCTCCTTTGTCATCGTAAAAAGGATCACAATGAAGACTGTAATTACAACTCAGTGGGGGATTCATCAGCAAATTAACAGAGAAGCTTATAGACTTCTGACAGAAACCAAACAGACTGGATTAATTAAAAGTGAAAGCCACACAGCACATGGAAGTTTGACAACGAAGCACAGAGATGGATTTTTGGCTGACCAGCAAAGATTTTGCTCCTGTTGTTGTTTTACAAAGCACAACTCACTGAAAAGCTTTCTATCTGTGCTCTAACAATCTCAGGCTGCGCAAAGTATTCAGCAAGAGATTCAGAACTTCCACTAACAAATCTTGTGCTGTATCTGACCCAGACCATGGAAGGAAGTAATGTCCACAAAAAGAATGCCAAAAATAGGAAATACAGATCCCAAAGATAAACCAAGCAGAATGCCAGGGGTCTCCTGCCAGTGCTTGGGGTGAAACACAGGAAGCTGTGAAGCAGTAGAAGCTGCTCAGCCCTTACATGCAGAACTTCATTCATCCCATCTTGGGCTCAGTCTCCTGTTTCTGAGCACTGCAGCCTCACTGTCTCTGCCAGTGATTATCTCCCCTCGGGACTGGGGCAGTTGGGCAGTCTTTTTTTTTTTTTTTTTTTTGTCATTTGTTTAGGTTTCTTGACCTCAGAAATATCCCAATGCCAGCCAAAATATGAAAAATCAAAACCACAGCACAATTGTCTAGGAAAATGAGAACAGCTGGATAATTCTGTCTGTTAACGCTGATGTCAGTTAAGAATGCCTAAAGAGAACCTAAATACAGCTGCTCAGAAATGTCTCATGGAGCTGTGGAGATCAAAATGCTTCATAAAGCATTTTCAGTAAGGTTTTCAATGCACAAATCTCAGAGTGTTTAAATGAATTTTCTTGTGTTTTCATCTCAAATCAAAGATTAATTTTCCTATAGCATGCCTAGATTTTCTTATAAAAAATCAGGCAAAGCTACATGTTTTGGCACTGCTAGTATCATAAAGGAAATTACTCATAAAGGAAATTTTGAAATTTCAGATTTTTTTTTTTCTAATTGCAAGCAAACAACAATTGTAAAGCTCCGAGCAAGTGCAAACATTCAGCTGTTGAAGTGTGCTGCTGTCATTTTTATAAATGCTTTGGCCTGAATCCATTCTGCTTAACTAAGTCAGGCATGTAGTTACCCTGGGCTTATTAGAGGCTGCCAAGCAGAGAATCAGGCTATGGGAGTTTCTCTCTGTTGGTGGAGTAATGACTCACCAGCAGTACCCAAAGGCTGGTGGGCATCTGCATGCAGTTCTACATCCAGAGTGCCTGGGACAGTCCATGTGCTGGGACAGTCCATGTGGTGCCAGTGGAAGAGAGAAAGCAAGGATATTGCCTTTTTACAAACTTTATCATTGTAGAGGAGCATCACATACCTCTGCACTTAAAACAAAAGACCCCAATGGTTACCAACAAATCTGCATTAAGTAAAAACGCTTGCCATGTACCAAGGCCAAAACTTGTGAGATTGGGATAGTACTGGCCCCTGTAACTTAGGATAAGTATTCTCAATGATATACTCTAGCAAAAGGGGCTATAATTAAGCTCTTGGTGAAACCTGATGCTGTATGTTTCTAACCTGTGACTGGGCCTAAATTTAACCACTTGTCCTTGTATGAGAAGCCAGTCACAGCTGGTGAGCACCTGGTGCATTGAATCTGGATGTGGTCTCAGGTCTCATGTTTCCTTAATCTGAAGTCATACTTAATATTGCAGATGTAGTTATGTCCCTTCATTCCTTGTACACAACATTTGAAATTTCCCTGCTATAGTTAACAGAATTTTACGCAGATTTAGGACATAGTATCTTCCTACACGTTTGTTAAATTTTGCAGAGAAATTTTCTGAGTAAACTTTAGCTGCCCAATGGGGTGTACACTGGGGCTGCATTACAGTGCCAAGGTTTGCCAAGGAGATACAAACAGAGCTGATCAGGACGAGAATCCTATTCACATCATTCAAGTTTAAATCTATAAATGACCCTGGGATTAAAAAAAAAAAAAAAAAAAAAAAAAAAAAAAAAAAAAAAAAAAATCCTTGGCTTCCAGAGACCCATAAACAAACAAAAGCTGAGACAAATATTTGTTTCCACAAAAGAAATGGTGGTTCTTAATGTTATAGGCGGTTCCAATCCACCACCAGTGAGAGGTTGTTTTGCTGTACAAGATCATTTCCCTGCTTCACTAAGTGGAGTTCATAACACCTCTTTATACCACTTTTTCTTTATACCACTGCAAGCTGCTGTGAGGACATAGGTAAAAGCGCTACACTTTGTTCTTACTGCTTAAAGCTAGGAGCCAAGCAGCAGGCCCTCTGCAGCACTTGAGGCACTGTGAGGCCTACAAGGCACCTCAGCTGCAGGCCCTTCAGAAGAGGAATACTGCCTCATCTGTCCCCGCCATGATGTTGAATTTAAGCACAAAGCTCTAAGCTTCTCTCTGAATGATGAAAAAAATGGATGAAAAAATGTCAGCTGAAGAAATGTAAAATTCCCAGCTGCAGGCTCCAGCAGCTCACCCAGGCCAGAGCAGCAGAGCCCTGCAGGAGAGCCTTGCAGGACTTCATCACACATGTGGAAGCCATCTAGCCACGTTTTTCACCTCAAGTGGTCGTTGAGGTATTTGACCTAGAGCCATCCTCCACAGAACCAGCTAAGAAATGTTTTCTGTCTTTCCAAATGGTAAATTAAGGAAGGGCTGAGGTTGTTACAAGCCCAAACATTCTCGTAGCTGATGGCAGGGGCTTCTGCTTTTCATTTGGACCCTTAATACTGGCTGACTTCTGCAGACGAAGGCCTAGAGAGGAAACCAGCAAAAGGATATGTTTGCATACCAGCAGAAGTTGCCTGGAGCAACGAAAGCCTTTCTGTTTACTCTGTTGGCTACCGTAAGTGAGAGGTGCTGTCCCCTGGCCACAGCTAAGCTGACTTCTGTCTCCGGTGAATGTTCTGGCCAGCCCATGGAGGATTAACAAAAGCATTTCTGTGCTGAAGCAGCTCTTCCATGCTGGTGTTACAGAGCCAAAGCTGCTTCATGCAGCTTCTGGGAGTGGAAACTGGAGAGGAAAGTGCTGTGTGAGAGAATAAAATGGAAAGCAGCCAGATCTTTGCAACATGAATTTGCTGCTCTCATACAGTCGTTATTGTGATAGTATAACACTGGGTCTTTTGACTGGGAAGAAAGCAGCATAAGCCCCCAGATTTGTCTTTTAAAAGGCTCACCATGAGGACTACATTTTGTATATCTGGAGCTAAGAGAAGAGTTACTAACAACCATTAGGTGCTTAGAAAATTAGGCAATCCTTGCTGCTTTGTGTCAGAAAGGTCGTTCACAAGTATTTATGAGGCCATGGTGACCTGCTGGATACACTGATGATCTAATCTACTCCAGGTGTGACCTACATAAACCTATCAGATTTTCCAATACTTCAGATCGTTTGTTTTCATTTAGCTATCAGTATTTTTTAAAGAAATGTTATAGTAACAAAAAAAAAAAAAAAAAAAAAGGAAGGTCAAGTCCCATTGACATCTGGAGGATCAGGACCAAGCTCTTTGTAATGCCAGGTGACCTGGCTGTGTTCAGGCTGTTTCACTGCTCACCGAGTAAGGGCAGACCTTTGCACGTTGGTTACCGAGGATCAAGTGATTAGCTTTTTACATTACCATGAAACCTTGGTTAGCCACAGCTTGCAAATACACATACCTTCCAGAGTCCTTCAAGGTGGTTTCATAGTGAAGTATTTTAGAGTTTGGCCCGTGACATCCTTTGCTAATTTTAACTCAAGCTGACCTTTATCTTTCCTAACACCATCCCTGTAGTATAGGCCTACATTTTTTCACCATATTCCTCATTTTTAGCTATACTTCACCTTCATCTACAATATACTCTGCTGTATACGTCATCTGTTTGGCCTTGGAGATCACTATTGGGGTCCTTGCTTAGCCAAGGTGGTCTTCTGGTACTGCTGCTTGTTTTCTTTATCAGTACAGACCATGCCTATGCTTGGAGGAGGCTGCCCCTGAAGACCTGCTAGCTCTCCTGGGCTCTTCAAGTCTGCCTCCCACTGCATCCATCTTACAATTTCCCTGAATAAGACAAAGATGTGTGGTGGATGATGTTTTTCATGAAATGTAGATTGTTTTTCTGTTATTCTTTTATATATATATAAATTATACATTATATATCTATTATATATCTATTATATATGATATAGAATATATAACATATATGTTATATGTTATATATATTATATATTATATCTATGTCTATTATATATAATAGATATATTTTATTATATATAATTCAAAAATCTGTTTCAGTTGAAAACAAAAAAGAAGACAAAGGAGTTTTAGAGATGTAAAAACATTTTTGACATTGATAAATTCAAAACAAAATGTTACGTAAAAGAACTTTTTTTTTTCCAATTTAGTGGCTTGAATACATGATTCATGTTTTGATATTCTCACGCTTGCTGGGGGAACCAGAACAAATTTCATTTAGGACTGGCATAAAATAGACATTTTTATCTGGTTATGATCCTCCTTGGCCAGGTTTATTTGCTTGATAATTTCAATGCGATTTAAGTTCTGAAACTCTGAAAATGTCTGTTTTGTCTGTGACTCAGCTTCAGCTATCACTGCTTTTTGAAAATCTGGAAATCTGTTTTTGATAGGAAGAGGATCAGTTCCAAATCATAAAACTAAATAACCCTTCAAAATTCAGGGAATTCAAATTGCCAAGCAGACTTCAATCTGAAGTTTGGTAAATGTCAACACTGTTCCTTGGGCAGTGAAGCAGGGTGAAGGAAGAAGTGTTAAATAGGATAGGGAACTGCCTTAATTACTTGAGATCGAGAACTACCTTAATTACTTTTTTTTTTTTTTTTTTTTTTTTTTTTTTTTTTTTGAGATATTTAATTCAGAAACACTTGGTTATTTCATATCTTGTGACACTGCTTAGCCTTCTAATCTGGTGCTTTGGTCAGATGGATAGAAGCAAAAATCAAGCTGTTGATTAAAAAGCATAGATGTTATTATGTGACTGCAAAAATGCCAGGAAGTTGTACCATTTGCACTCATAATTTATAAGCAATCTACAAATATGCTTTGAGGCAGTGACTTCATCTAAAAAGAATTACCAGTTCAAAGTGTATTAGTGTGCGTCTGCTGAATATGGCTTGGCATTAAGGGTTTCTTCATCAGCATTAATTGGATTAAATTACCTGCAGTGAAATATGAGCCCTTTGAGGAAAAACAATTCTTGTCCTGCTGGCTTCAGAAGCATAAAAGAGTGGGGGTGGAGGAGGTAGAGGAAAAAAATCAAAAGCCAAGCTTCACCTTAAGGCAGAATAGGGTGATTTTGAGCAACCTGTGGGTGTAAAGTCATAGTGAGAGTGCAGTGAGAAGGTGAAGCCCCAGGAGCGGTAAGCAGCCTTGGGGATGAAAGGATTTTGCTCTCAGGCCTCCCAGGTAGAGAGCAGAGCCCCAGCCAGAGTGAGGCTGGGGACCAGCCAGCAGGACAGCTCAGACCCTGTGAACCACCTCCACAAGCCACGGGAGAGCAGGGCAGACCACCCAGGCTGGGGACAGGGCAGCGAGAGACCACCAGCAGAGCCAGGAGACAACGCTTGGGGTGGGCAGACTGCCCACAGGCTCAGGGTTACCCACTGCCTGGAATAATGGGCGTGGAAGACACAGGGGGCAGGCCGCAGCGAGCAGGATGGACGAGGCCTCAGCACCTGGCTAGGACATCTCCTCTCAGAACATCCATTTCAACATTACAAAATGTCATCTAAGCCTCTGGCTACCTGAGTATGAAATGGAGATAGGAATTATGAAAAAGGTTATTTTTTTACTTCTGGAAGTTTTCTAACTCGTGCTATGTGAGAATCAATGGATAATGCTCATTTACGTCCTGCTCTCCATTTCCTTACATTTCCACACTGCATATTGCATTTAAGCCATGTAGCCAATAGTCTTCACTCCTAGCAAAAATATTAATCAATTAAAAAAAAAAAAAAAAAAAAAAAAAAATCATACTAGTTGTATATCCTATGCCCTCATTTCTTCCTTTTTTTCATCTTCAAAAATCTTCCTGAAAAAAATGCTTTATTCTGGCTCCTAGCAATTCCTGCTTGAAATATCCAATAATATATGTTAGACAGATATGGCAAATGCAAAAGAAATGGCTTTGTAAGTTCAGAGATAAACAGTAAGAGATGAATTTGTGGTACAAACATAACACCATTTTGAAATAAATGTCCATTAAACTATAGATAAGTGAAATCATATTTAAAGTGTTTGCCTTACTAAAGGACGTTGCTAAAGAGGCCAGATTGGAGGTAGCTGAGCACTCAAAGTGTTTCTTCACTTATCACAGTTATTTAACTGGAAACGGGTTGGTTATTGCAGGGCACACTTAACAAGGACTGTGACTAAGAAGCATTAATTTATTTCTGTGTTTTACATCTGAACAACTGTTTCACAGGGAACCAAGTGCTCTCTGTGATCTAGAAAGAGGAACCCAGAGAACCCAGGGCCCAGCATGGAGCAAGACGGGCTCCTGCTGGATGTGGAGCAGGCCTCACTTGCTTCTGTAAGACCTTCTATAAAACAAGTAGCTGTTTTCAATTACTTGTAACTTGATTAAACTGGAATAACTGAAGTTGAAAATTTTCAGACTGATGAATTTGTGAAAAAGTATCCCATATTTTGGAGTGATGTAGATATAAGTAGTGAAGTGCAGGAACCTCTGGCCTATTACATGGCTGGGACTGTGAGCCCTGGATATAAACCATCAATTTCTCTTACATTTTAAGAGGTAATATGGGTTCTGCCCTGTATGCCATAAGGATGCACCCCTTTTTTGGAAATTCTACCTCTAGAAGTGCTGTGACGGTGGGGTTATTAGATTATCCATGTGCACTAAAGTGGCTAGGATGCAATTTCTCCTCAGCAAAGGAACTGATGCATAAGGGAAGCTTTTGGTTCTGACAACCAGAAATGGTGAGCAGACTTATGAATGATCTGCAGTGAAACAAAAACTGTTTTCATGTTATGACAGTAACGGCACCAGAAAACTTAATCAGACTTATGTTTTGATGAAATCATGAATCTCTGACTAAAAGTTATATTCCCACTACAACTGTTTTAGTCAAAAACTAGGGAACTAGTCCAGAGATTAATTTTGTGCATTTGTTGTTTACATTTTTTAAGAATACCAACTCTTTTTCTCTGGTTTCTCTTTTCTATTATCTTTTTAGCTTGAATTTGCCTCCTTTTTTACCTTGAATTCTTCTATCATGCCAAGATGGAGCTGAAAAGATTGGATTAGGCCTATTCACTGAGGCCTGTTTTCTTACAATGAACGTGAAACAGGGAAAATAACTTTACAATCTGATTAAATTTCATAAGCCTGGTTCACTGGCTGGCTGAAACCAACCAGCAGCAGGGACTTCACAACTTTTTTCAAACCCAAACCTCCAAATATACTGAGATATCCCTTTCATCCATCCCAGTGTGGTATTCAGTGGTCAAGAGAATACATTCTTGGTTTGAGAAAGGACCCAATTTTGTCACCATATCAGCTCCACAGATCTTTGTCAGGTTGGTGCTCACTTTGCATCAGGACAGTTCTCATCTATGAACCATGGGAAAGCACATTGGAGAACTCCTCTGCTGCATGTAGGAAGCTGTTACCATGAGGCCCTGTGTCCCCGTGAGCAAGGACTTTCAGCAGATCAATCTCAGGAAAAGGCTCAGATTAAACTTTATGGTAACTTGCTTGTGGATCAGTATCTGCAGTCCTCCCTATTTGTAATTATTAATATTAAAAATTTTGCGTGGTTTACACGGAACCACTACCTTAATATTTTGAACTTGGATCTGCTGGATGTACAAGCAAGCAATATCTTCCAAAATATCTTTTTTTTTTGTATTTTTTTTTTTTTTTTTTTCCTGGTAGTTGTTTGATTGATTGTTTTAATGAGTAAAAGTTTCAGGGTCAAATATTTGTTGTTCATCTTTAATATATTGCTTCATCATTGAGTAGAAGCAAACCCTAAATACCAATATATTTGTACCTCCCGATTAGGAAAAGAGAGGGCATGAACTGTGTTACCAGTGTGATATGTATGAAGATGGAAAAGATGAAAAAGAAATATTTCTATTTTCCTTTATATTAAACTAACATTACCACAGAAGCAGTAGTAAGAATAGTTGGGGTGACCTAAGTAATAAGTTTTCACTCAGTCTCCAGCCAGAATCTAGCATTTTAGCAGAGAACCTAAATATTGCTAGACAAAGATTTGGGGTATGAATAGATCCAACTTCAGTGCGGCTTGCTTAGAAAAACAAATGAAAAAATTATATATCTGTGGACAGAGCACCACATTGTTACTTGTTTATCATTTTCCACGTGTTGACAAAGAGCAGGTCACACAGCTTAAATAACCCTGCTGGAGTGACACCTGAGAGCCCCTGCAGAGGCCTCTCCTCCCGAACTGTGTCGGCTGAGCAGGAAGAGGTGAGCACCGCAGTGTGTTCCTGGGCCTTCTGACTGGCCTTGGCAGCCATGGTACTCCACTGCAGCATTATATGACTGCATGTGATTTTTAATCTAAAAGTATGACTGCTACCATTTCACTATTTTTTTTTTATTACTGTTGACTCTTTTGAAACTGCTAAAGCCTAACACTTTGTGCACAAAGTACAAGTTTCCAGAAACGGCACCATCTTCTATTCACAGGTTCATATGAAGCCACCAGCTTCATCTGGTCATATGATACTCAGAGGAGTTTCACTTCCTGTGTGTCACTTCATGCTAACTTCCTGCCCTGTGTAGCTGTCTTACTTCATAATCTCACTTCAGGGTCAATTAATTTTGTCAGCCTCCACTTCAATGTTTAGTGGTTTGTGAATTATGGCATTAAAAGGTTTTCTACATGTACTGGCCAGTGCAGAGAACACTGCCAGTCTGCACTTCCAATTGGCAGAGGTGAGGGCAGGCAGTAGAATAGAGGTTATGGAAAACAAACAAACAAAAACACTGATCTTAGAATCATAGGATCACAGAATATCTGAGTTGGAAGAGATCCACAAGGATCATCGAGTACAGCTCCTGGGTCCCCAAAGGAAAAAAGCCAGACCATGTGTCTGAGAGAGTTTATCACACGCTTCTTGAACTCTGTCAGGCTCAGTGCTGTGACCACTGCCCTGGGGAGCCTGTTCCAGTGCCTGACCAGCCTCTCGGTCAAGATAGGCTTTTCCTCATTAAAAAAAAAAAAAAAAAAAAAAAAAAAGGAGTTCCTCAGTTCCTGCTGCCTGCTGGGTGCTGGCCAGGCTGCAGCACCTGGCCAAGACATCTCTCAGAACATCCATACATCCATTTCAACATTACAACATTTCCTCTAAACTTCTAGCTACCTGAGAATGAATTGGAGATAGGAATTATGAAAAAGATTTATTATTATTATTATTATTATTATTAAACTTCTGGAAGTTTTCGAACTCCTGCTATGTGAGAATCAATGGATAATGCTCATTTATGTCCTGCTCTCCATTCTGGTTGTGAGAAACGATCCAATTTTGTCACCACATCAGCTCCAGAGAATCTTTGTCAGGTTGGTGCTCACTTTACATCAGGACAGTTCTTGTCTATAGATAGTTCTTGTCTATAGGGAAGCACGTTGGGGAACTCCTCTGCTGCGTGTAGGAAGCTGTAACCATGAGGCCCTGTGTCTCTGTGAGCAAGGACTTTCAGCAGATCAATCTCAGGGAAAGACTCATATTGAAATTCTGGTAGAATAATTCCCACACCTACTCTGTGAGCCTTTAAAATTCAACAATTGCTTGAAATTGGCAATAGTAACCTCTTCAAGCATCACCAAGAAAAGAAAAAAAAGCAAATACTGTTCTACAAGGTGTCTGTTAGTGGTTTTTCCAACAAAGCATGATAAATTTACAAAGATCTGATATTCAAGGAAGAGAATATTTCTGTTGGAAATACGTTACAGTACTGTCTGAATTATGATGTTTGTAGGAAAAGGGGATCAGTACAAGCACTAAAAATATTTCTAGTAGTTTATTTATTTCTTTGTTTCTTCCTTCAGGAAAACAAATGTCCAACATGAGCTAACACAACTTTTAACTATGACTTTTATGTTTTCAGGGATAAAGCATCTGAAGAGTCAGAGTGATTCAGCATTTCCAGAAGAGGAAGAGGGAATCAGTGAAAGAGAAGAGGAATGGGACCACTAACCCGTGCAAGGGTGCCTGGGGGCCGGGTACCGCGATGACCGAGCTGCGACACCGCGTGTGCGTCCCACAATTCGCCACCGCTTGTGTTCCCACAGAGCAGGGTGCGCTGGGGAGCACGCCTTGACTGGGCTTTACAGCCACTTGCAAATTCGTTTTGTGAGCCTTATACCTGGAGATAAAACGGTTGTTTTAAAGTCACTCTTCTTTCATTTTCTATGAGGTAGAAATGTCATTTGCAAACGTGGTAGTGATCTGATGGCAGTACTGCCAGAGCTTAACTTCTGCGTGTGAGCTGTGTTCTAAGACTTGTTGTAAATAAAACCCATTTAAAAGCTACAAAATAAATAATACATTCATTTAGACAAGACTGTGTGTTGTACAGTGGGTTTGTCTACCCTGCAGAGCAATGTTCATATAGAATGACCCCTTCAGTTAAAGACAGCTTTTGCCAGTAACATCAGATTTAGCTGCAGTAACATAGGGAGAAACAAAACAAGCCGAGTCACCTCTCCAGAACAATAAAATCTGTCACTATGACTGCAATGGCACTATGACTGCAATGGTACTATGACTGCAATGGCACTATGACTACTGCAATGCCACTATGACTGCTGCAATGGCAGTATGAGTGTCGTGTCGTCACAGCCATAATGGCAGCACGGCAAGCTGAGGCGATATAGCATGTGTCTGAGCCCCAGCAGTTTGGGCTTGTGGTTCACACCAGCATTTTCATCACAGACCATGCAAACTCTATGGATTCGATTGAGC
Source organism: Nettapus auritus (assembly GCA_011076525.1). NCBI lineage: Eukaryota > Metazoa > Chordata > Aves > Anseriformes > Anatidae > Nettapus > Nettapus auritus. The sequence continues at coordinate 13,570,726 of CM021771.1, forward strand.
TCAAGAGAAAACCTAAAATGAAATAAAGTGGAAAAGAAAAGCCATGTTTCTTCAAGTCACACTTGACAGATCATTTCCTTTTTATCAATAGCTGTTTTTTAAACCAGTTAACTGTGCTTTTGTATTAACTAAGTTTGCTACAGAGTCTCACCCTTGGTTTAAAATTCCACTGCTTTCAGCCTTTCTTAAAGGGCTGAGAGAAAAAAAAAAAAAAAAAAAAAAAAAAAAAAAAAAAAAAGAGCTTTCTGTCTCTGCCTTGCCTGATGATTTCACTTGCAATCTGAGCTCTTCCATGAAGACATGCTGAGAACAGGGTCTGTTAACAACTGTTTCTTTGTATTTGGGAGCCATCTTTTTACCCTCCATCTATGCCTCTGTATCTGTCCTCTTTGTCACCATATCCTGCAGAAACATTGCAAACAGTTTCTGTGACTCCAGCTCAGTACGGGTACGCAGGAAGGACTAAAAGAAGGACTCTTCAGTTGTGCAGGAGTAGCTACAGGACTGAGGGCTTTTTGTGCCACAAACAAGGAAGGAGGGACGTGACCCTTCATAAAACATTTGAACGGACCAAAGTTAAGACTGGAGCAGTATCGAGAAGAGCTGGGCTCTGGTCCCAGCCTTGCCACAGCTTTGCCTTTGCTCAGCACCAGGCTCTTCGTTAGTCTCTGGCTGTACTCCCAGTGGTAAAATGCCAATCAGCATGGATGCATTGTTCGCTAGCTAATAAAGTGCTTTTGATATAAATTACTTTCTTGGTTATTAGTACCCATAGGCTTCAAATAAGCAGTATCCAGGACTTATGGGCCAAAGGAATAAAACATGCATAAATATGAACAGTCAATACCAACACAAGGCACTTTGGGACCTCAGCATTTCAGAGGCAACACAAAACACCTGATAAGTATGTACAGAATTCACCACAAAGAGTCAGTTTCAGGATCACTGTTGGACTGGAGGATTACTATACTTTATAAATAATAGCAGATTTAGTATGAACCAGATCCGAGTGTGTTGCAGGACTATTAGTGCAGAAACGAGGGGAGAACAAGTCTGTTTTACAGCCCCAATCTGGATGAAGCATCGTGGTCTGATAAGAGCCTCAGATAGTCAGGCCAGTACTTGGATGCATCTCTAACTCCAGGTCTTATCACCTCCCCCATCTCTAAGTATTCCAGCTGTGGTTTATCATCTTAAAAGCCTGTTGCTTTCTCTCTTTCCTGACCCAGGGTTATGCACGTAGCATGTCTGAGTGCAGGAACAGACTGATCATTTTTGGCAAAGGGACAGGACTTGTCACTCTGATTTTAATATGGATCCACCATTACACCATTTACTGGTGGAATCTCATCTAAAGGACACAGACAGGATGCACATTTTTCTATACAACAGTACAACAGACATTTTAAACTCAAAACAATAAGCAAACTATGTCTGATCTTCCACTTGTGAGGCACACAGTAAGTTAGGCTATAAGGAAGGAGTCAGTAAAACAGCAGAGACCAGAAAAAAAAAAAAAAAAAAAAAAAAAAAAAAAAAAAAATAGTCCATCTAAGTGCTTTTCATGGAGCGGAGCTGAAGCACTGCAGTGACTTGTCAACTTGTCAGTGAACTTCATGACAGAAAAGTCTGGAAGTCAGAAAGGAGGATCAGGAAAAGCAGTCTGCTTCCTGAACTATGCCTTTTCTGGGGCTTGGCCCAGTCTCTGATCTTTAAAATCAGTGGCCCTAGATAAAGAGTTTCTGTATGCTTTGGGTGCAAATGAAAGCTCTGGCAGTCTCACAGCACGGTGAGGCATATAGACATGTGCCTGAACTATGCTGATCTCTTTGTAACAATGCAAAATGCTGTCCACAGTCAGAAATGACAACTGCTTTGGTCCATTTCTAATGAGACAGAGAGAATGGCAGGGGGAGGGAAGAAAATTATTAAAAGAATGAACACCTGGGCAATTCCTCAGCTTTCCTGTAGAGATTAATTTATTTAGGGAAGCAAACCTTTTTGTAGTTTACTTATAAATGCCACAGAAATGTTAATATTGTTTAAGCTCTGTGTTTCAAAACATAGAGTGTCAGGCAACCTGTACATGGAGATCTTTGTTCATTTTTCAGAAATGACTGAAGGTTTCTATGTTGTTATGACTTGGTTTGACCTTTTCCAGTAGAGTCAGCTGGTGGCACTGCTGGAGAACCAAACACTGAAATCAATGGATCAGATGGGGCACAGCAAGTCCTTTGTATAACTATAACTAAAAATTAATAATCATTACAGACACTTGTACACTTTCACTTGCTCAGATGGAGAGAGATGATTTCTGCATGCTTGTGGTGGAAGAGTTGACCAAAGTCAAGGCAGGAATCCTGGATATTTAAAAACAACAGAGGTAAAGGAATGAGAATTATGTGACGTGTAAAAGTATTTATGTAGAATTACAGGGAAATTTCAAAGAGAGGTCTTTGTAAGCAGCAGTGAAGTGCATATTGTTGCATCCATAAAATACACAAAAGATTTTTTTATTTCCTTTGCTAGCTATTTAGATGCTATTCCTTATCTGATTGCTGCAATGTTGTGAGTCAATCATTGTTGCCCGGCATATTATGTCACTAAAAGCATGGAGTAAAACCCCCCAAATCCATTAATTTTTGTCTTTCTTTTTTACTGTAAATGAATCGATAGCAGATTGAGAGAGTAGATAAAAAGTTGGTGAACTTCAAGTGTCTGAAATGGCATGCCAATGTGAAAACACCCTAAAGGAAAACTGCAGTTATGTATTTCCATTTCAAGGCATCTCTTCTCAAAATACCTGCCTCCTGCTGGGATTACTTGCAGGCTTGGTGGGAGCAGGATTTTTAGAGATGGATTGTATTAGTCCATCTTCCATGAATAGGCTGATGGAAAAAGAGAGCAGAGAAAATAAAAAAATAAAATAAAATAAAAACTTAAGTAAATAAATTAATTAATAAAAATAAGTTAATAATAATAATAATAAGGCAAGTAAGGCAAGTAATGAACATAGTTTCTTTTTAACGGGCAACTCTGTGTTCTTTTTTTCCTCTTCCCCCATCAGGTCCTTACATCTACCACCTTTCCATGCTGCTGTATGTTTCCTGTTCTTGCTTTCAAAATACTGTAGGAAATGTTATTTGCAGAACGAACTCTATAGCAAGATTTGAAAGAAAATTGTCTCTTTGGACTGGTCTCAGTCTTTTCCGAGAACCCCCTAACTCATTAATGTATAGCATTTTAAAGGCACTTTGTTATTGCATTTTACAGCCTTGTTTATTTTTCTGAAGTTATACTTGTTATTCCATGACAGATCCTTCCCATTAGAGAGATTTATTGAGACATTGTGCTAATAAGTTAGTTGGAAAAATTCCACGCCTTGACTTACAGGATGGTATGTGTTGCTTATTCTCCAGGTGCAAAGCCAGATAATACTTAAATAGATACAAAGTAAGAGCCAAGATTTAAAAGTCCTTTCTAAAGCATAATTTCCACTGAAGTCAGAGGAATTTTGCTCAAGAATGGCTATAGGTTTTGGCTGACAGCAGACTTTCTTAGGGGAAAGTATGGTGTGTAGTGTACAGGAAACCTCCTGTCATCCTGCTGGCGATTTAACTACTGAATGACTGGCCTTCTCTTAGGACTGCCATCAACGCAGCTGAAATCTTCAAACATTACACCACTACCTTCTCATAATACCATTAATCGTCACCACTGATACGAACTGGAAAAGGCTCTGATTAGCTACTACAATAATCAAAAAAATCCCCTCAGTTCTTGCACCACTGTTTTTATTGAAGGCAGACAAGCACCTGTAACACGATGGTGCTGCAGCCCTGCTGCCTGAGGAAGGGGCTTGCAGTCCGTCTGTCCTCTGACAGACCGCAGTACCAAAAGCAAGGTCAGTGGTGGGCTGTGGTCTTCAAAAACATGTTTATTCTGTTCCACGAGGCAAACTGGCAGGTGGCTGGGCAAACTCCAGTGCTGCTGGTGGCTGGGGAGGGACCTAACGGGGGTCCTGCAGGCTCCGGGGCTACCTCTGTGAGTCTGGCAGCTGGCACCATGCAGGCAAGTGCCCCAGCTCAGTGCAGGCTTCCCCTCTCTTTTCTTTCTCTTACCATTTGAGACATGAGCTTTTTATGAGGGACCCTATTTCTGTGGAGCCTAAGGGGACAGTGAACCTTCTACTGATAGGTTTTTAGAAGACGGAGTGCAGGTGGCAAGTGGCAATCTGCACTAGGACAGCTGGCCCCACCTCTGTTACTGATTTTACAGAGGTTACATCCCCGTGTATGTATGTGTGTATCCATCCTCTGTGAGCTCTTGTATACACCAAAACTCCAGCCTCTGCATAGCATGAAAATCGTGTGGGTAGGTCAGGACTGTGAAGAACAGCTAAGGTGTTCTCTGTCCCCAGTTCTCAGGGTACAGCATGAGGCATATTTAAAGCATGCTGTCCCTAAAGCTCTCCATCCATTCTCCACATTGGTGCTCAGGTCCATGCGTCTTCTCTTATTCTCCTTATTTTCTCCCTTAGCTGCTCAGCACAATGGTAGGTTGCGATAAATGTCTCAGTTGTTCTGTTCGTTCCTCACAAGTGCAATTACATTTGACCTTTCCGCAGGGAGCATTATACTTGGCAGCTGAGTGGATGCTAAATGTCTCTCGTGCTTTGTTGAGTTCACTACTCTACCCAGCAAGGCAGCAGGGTCATCCTCAGCGGCAGCACCTTGGGCAAATATCAAGCAAGATGGTTTTGCACTCTTTACTAAGCTTCAGGCCACTTGGTGAGATGCTACTGCCTGCCAGATACAATAAAGCTGGCTGATGGAGTTTGTGCAAGTTCAATGCCTAAAGCAAGGGTATTTCTGCTATAGATTTGGGTTGTGATTTTTTGTTTGTTGGTTGGTTGGTTGGCTGTTTTTTTGTTTGTTTGTTTGTTTGTTTGTTTTTGGTGGGGGGCATATTTATAAAGTGATCTGGTATTTCTAGGGCATAAAAGATATTTGTTACACCTGCTAGGCAAAACTTACTCTGTTTTGGTTCTGTAACAATTCATTTACTTAGTATATACTGACCCTTAGTGGTAAGCTGGAATTTGAATCGCATTGCTGAGTTTCTAAATTTTGCTTTTCTCTTTTGCCCAACTGTTCAGAAAACGGCAGGAATATTTGCTGTGCATCAGTATAGTCTGACTATGTAAATAACCCACTTTGTCTTTGACAGACATAACGGGCATGTTAAAATAATGACGACAGGTGTTATTAGCTCTTCTGAATGGAGGGCTGGGGAGAGCGGGTGTGTTGAAAGGTTATTCCAAAATACAAAACAAAAACGCTGGCATTGAGAAGCAATACTCTCCACATAATGAGAAACAAATAAGAACTCAGTATCTGGCACTAACGAACACCTCAAGCTAACTGTGGAGCGAGTATTAATTAGGTTTCCAAAATAGCATCTTTCTGAAAAGCAGCTGAGGTGTAATATTGCTCCTTATTAATCAAAGCAATGGGACAATGTGAACTCTGCAAAAAATAAATGGTTTGCAGATGGCTGTGTGCATCTTTAATAATGACAGAAGAACACAAGTTACAGCTTTAAATGCCAGAGAGCCTTTCTGCATCTTCTCCTTTTCAGAAAGCGATATTTGCAGTTTTCAAGGCAGTGAGGAAAGTGTGTTGGTTTCTTATTACATTTTCCCTGCAGCATAAATTCTGTTGATGTGCTTCCCTAATCATGCTAATTATACTGCCATATGTTGCTCTCATCTTTCTTTTTCTCTCCTAATGGGACATAGATTCTCTCTTTTGAATATGTCATTTGTTTATTACATTTATCAAGGGTTTTAACATTATATGGGACTTTTAATTGCTTTCTTAAACACTTGGCAGATTGAATATTAAAAACAGACATGAAGGTCAATTATAAATAATATTTAAATTGCTCGTGCTGTTTTTATTCTCTAATTTACTGGAAATATCAACTCTGCAGCCCTGTTTGCTTGCTAACACATGTGTCCCTCAGAACTTTTTATGGCTGCAATCATAGTTCTGCCCTACCCAAACCCATCTTGTTAGTAGCAGAACAGGGGTCTTTCTCAGACACAAATAAAGATTCATTATCCACCAAGTAACAGTGCTTGACACAAATTCATTGCCATTCATTCAAATTGTGCACTACTGGAGTACCTCAGGAAATAAAGTCAAATGTTCATTTCTAACTGGAAAGGAAAAAGGAGAGAGATCTCAAAGAGAAGGAAGTATAATTTCAATAAAAGAATTAAAGGCAGCTAGAAGTTGAGCAGCGCCTTCTGCAGAACATCAGACTTTCTTCCTGTTGCAGAAAACCCTCAGTAATCTAGCTGAATACAGAGAAATAGGGACAACCTATCATGACCCAATTATCAAATTAATTCCTGACATAATTACACTGGTTTGACTGGTTTTCATGGCTTTATAGCATGGGTGCATTTGACCCATTGGCTCAGTGAATTTGGACAAAGAAAACTATAAAAGGCTTTATATAAATAAATAGCACATACTTTCATGTTCTTCGATAGGTTTTTCATAGTATTTTGATACAAGACTTAAGGTCTTACTCTACTAAAAGTCCTTCCTGCAAGTTCAGGAGAGTTGCTTGTGTAAGTGCTCAGGATCAGACCCTATATGGCTATGAGACAGCTTTATAACTACAGTCCAAACAAAATGAGAAATCACCTGTTCTGTTGAACTGTTTTCAAGGCCCAGACTCCACTTACCATTTTGACTCTGACCACATTATATTAATGTGTTTAATTTTGTGTTACTTCAGACTTGTAAAAGTGATCTACATATGGTGTTACAGATGTACGAGACCCCTCAGCTTTACAGTACATATATTGAGGACATTACCTATCAAGATTAGCTAATGAAAAGTTCTCCAACAGTAATCATCCATATGTAAGAAGCATCAATAATAGTTTTACTGCCATCTTTTAGAGTTGTGGGTTTGGGAGTATTTTGTTTGGTTGTGTTTTATTTTGTTGCTTTTTTTTTAATTTATTTATTTTGTTGTTTGTTTTGTTAGTTTTTTGTTGTTGTTTGATTTGGTTTATTTGCAAAGTTTTATTTGCCTCAACACCTTAATTACTTCAATTATTGACAGTTTACCAAACGCGAGATTATGCTTTCTTTCCTTCTGATCGAAGGGCTGAGCTGTACACTCCCAGGTTCTCACTGCCTTTGGTGCCCACTGCAAAAGGGCTGTAGGTACAGGACTTGCCTAAGCAGAAGAGAAGTGTTTTGTAGGAACATTCAGCCCAACAGCCCAAAACAGTTAAAATCCATATTTTTACAAGTTGTTTTTTTTTTTTCTTTTTTTTTTTTCTTTTTTTTTCTTTTTCCCCCCACATTTATGTCTCCCTGGTTATGAGTTGCCTCTTTGTTCCCAGGGGACTACTTAGAAGTCCACAGTCCTGTAAAACTTCTGAATGTCTATCCCAGGACACAGACAATGAGTCTCCGGAGACCCATTAAACAATTACATGACCAAAAAAGTAAAACTATCCCAGGAAAGCTACTTAAAAGTTTCCATAGTGTATGGGACAGAGAACACTTTCTTTTGTTTATAGTATTAAATGCCATTTCTACTCATTTTTCCATATCTGTGTTTCCACGGATTTGATTTTTCAAATAATCATTTACATGTGGATGCACTCCCCTGTCAGATACGTCTTTGCTAAGCTACTCTAAACTTAAAATTTTAAGCTATTATTGAAGAATGTTAGTTTACTTACCTTTCCCACTTCCTCATGTAATAACTCTAGAGTCAGTTAAAAATATGCATTTTATACGTTCCAACTAGGGATCTTGATTAATTTCTTAATTTGAAGTTATTTTGGTCCCAGTAGTGGCTCCTTTGACTTCTGGCACGCTTACAACACATGACGAGCCTTCAAGCATGTGGCTGAAGAGGGAGAGCATCTGGGATAAAGGAATTGCAAAGAACATGCTATGACGTAGATGTCTGTATTTACTACCATCAAGCACCTTGTTAGGATGTGGTGCAAGTCCAAGCCAATGGGATTCTTTCCATTGATTTCCATTTGTAGCAGGATGAGGCCCTGTACCACTGAACTCTGCTGATTAAACTTATGCTATGGCATAGAGGCACCTATGAAAGTTGCACCCTTCCTGAAGAATTGCTGCTGACATGAACACTCCCAGCAATTTCAACAATGCCAGCCCATGGTTAAAATTCTGGGGAGTAAATATTGTTTTATTGGTTATGCCTTCCTTCATATGATGGCTACTTGAGTAGTAAAGGTTAAGAAGGAAAAGCTTACTGAGAGAAATTGTTTTCAAGAGTGCTATAAGATGCAAGTGAGTTTGTATGGCAGACTGGCACAGTTATGGAAAAAGCACAGAACTGCAAGCAGGCAAAAGGTGTGGAAACAACCATTTATGACCTGTCACTTTCCAAAGGCAATCATAGGTAAATGAGCAAATGCTTCAGTAAAGCAAATTTGTAACTAGCATTCAACAGCTTCACGATCCTTGCCCTCAAATCAAATTTATTTAGGAATATCATCATAGGAAATACGAACAAATACAGCAGAATAAAAACACACAGTTGTAGATTGCCTTGTTGAAAATTAAATAAAAAAATACTGGCTAGATCATAACCCATAACAATATTACATAATATATTTGTCAGATATCTCAAGATAAAAATACAAAATAAAATTCTTGAGGGCTAATCTATAGCTACAGTTCCTCAGTGTGCTCGATGCAGGGGTACATGCCCATAATGCTGTGGGAGAGATGCATATACAAACACCATTTCTTATGGCCCCATGCAGTGTTTTGGTAGTGCACCCTTGCAGGTTTCAGAGAGAAATTCTTGTTCAGGAGAGGCCCCAACAAGAAGCCTCTCTTCCATCTGAATGTGAATTCCACCCAAGGTCAAAGCCTTAGCTAACACATGTTGGTTATTATGGTCTTCTCCACCAAAGTAAATTTCTCCTCATTCAAATAACACAGTTAGCTTTGGGTCATATCCAGATAAAACCTTGCTAAGAATAAAGGAAGAAAGAAAGAGAATTAGCTGGCTTTAAAGAAAAAGTAAGGACTCTGCTTGTATTTCAGTAACATCTATGATAGTGATTAAAACTGAACACAAATGAGCAAGTAGGAATATTTATACACAAATCACATTTCTATATTAATGAAGGAGATCTGCAGGCACTGAGTACCTCCTGTGAGATCAGGAATTCCTCCTAGCCTCTGCAGAGGGAGATCATGGGGCCGGGTATAACAACAGGACACCAAGAGCCTCACAGGATGCCCCACTAGACTGCAGAATCAGCTATAACTTCTGCATCTATTTCCAGGAGAAAACTTCTGCAGAGTATCTCAACGGTGATGGGACAGAGATACAGAAAGAAAAAGTCAAGTTGAACTACAGTAAAAGTCTGAAATTGAAAATACAATAAGAACATTACATTTGGATTGCTCCTGACTTCTGTTCTCGATGAATCATAAATCACGATATTGAAGAACATTACAAATATCTAACTGGCCTAATTTTTAAAAATATCAGTCATCTTTTGATCTTTTCAAATTTGGTGGGACTGCAAATGCCCAACACATCTGGAATAAGGTCCCATGCTTTGAAAGAAAAGACATAAAACCAAAATTCTCAGATCTTAAACAATATTTTCTACTGCCACAAGATATGGCAATTTACAGTTAAAAAAAAAAACAAAAAAAAAACAGTCTGGTATAAACAATATGCTTCTTATTTTGTCATAATGACAATAAGAAACCATAAGATGATTTACATTTCATTATAAAGGAAAAAATGTGCCCAACATTCCCCAAAAAGGATTGCAAAGGTGCATGGAGTGATCCAGGCTACTAATGATTTGCTCAAACACTGGCAGATAATATATAAATTCTGAACTCTTAGCAAAAAATATCAATTGCATTATAACATATATGATACAATTTCATTCGTTAACATTTCATTCTTTAACTGCACTGTACAGAACTTTGTCCATGCCAAATACAAGCCCTGGACCAGATACACAAAACAGTTTAAATGCACTTTTTACAACCTATATGCACAAATATTTCTTAAGTTAAAACTATGCATGCTAATTATGCATAGTGTGTATATGGCTTACATATTCAACAACAGAAATTCCACCTTTTGGCATGCCCTTAACCCAGGGCTCAGAGCTTGTATTGTTCCTAGCTCAATTTCAGTGGTTGTGCTGTCAGAAAGGAGACAGTCAAAGGTACGGACATGTACACTTCCCTCAATATGGGGTGATTGGTTTACTATTCCTTCTTCAATCGGGACATAACGTGTCCTTACTGAGGCTGAGCCTGGTGCCTATGTTACGCTTGAGCTCTGGTTAGATCCCTGAAGCAGCAGGTGAGTAGTACACAGGCCTCTGCATAGAGGGGAGAGCCACTGCCCCCACAAGTCCTCTTCAGAGTGGACCATGGTTGATTGCAGACTTTTTGGTCAGTGAGGTAATAACCACGGGGTGCAAAAAGGGGAATGGGGAATGCAGTGACCCAACTCACCCGCGAGCGTACAACCTGAAGAGGGGGGTGGAGGATTCCTGGCAGGCTGCAGCGGTTGTTGCAACGAGGTTGTTGGCAGGCTGCATAAGGCCGAGGGGCCCATGCAGCTTGAGGGAAGCAGAGATGAACATGGAGTCTCTTTCCGGATCCCAGCTGGGGCTGGATGGCTCATCCTGAGACATCTCGCAGAGGTAACCACCTGCGTGCTCCGCTTTCGCTGCCTCTCAGAGAAAGGTGCTGTGGTGTTTTCTTTTAATGAAACAAGGCAAGGAAGGACTTTGTTGCATTCTTGTCATCGACTTTGCATTTGAGAAAAATATAAGGTCTTAGTGCCACCTTCCAGTTGAGAGGCAACCCAGTACTCTGCTGAAACAAAGCAATTTCCATGTATTCATGTAGCAGTCTCTTCTGCCTACAAAACAGTAAGCACCAGCTTCACGGTAGGGCTGACACCACTGCTGTGACATCGGAGAAAACACTGTTGGACTGAGAATGCTTTAATCATAATACTGGATGCTATTTAATTAATTTTAAAGAGGTTTTCAAATACTGATTTCTTAAACACCATTTCTCTCCATATGGCAGCCACCGCAAAGGGAAAGAGTCATCATTCACGCAGGCTCATTTGTACAGCTCTAGAACTTCCCACACAGTCTACATATTTTTAATTCCAGATATTTAAAAGAAGCTAACAAGTAGAACTTCAACGCTGCATGCAGCATGGTTGCATGAACAAGTGTCTATAGCAACATCTCATTTTGACTTTCCACTTCTATTGGACGCCAGTAGCAGTGACACGTAACAGCAATCCAGTGCAGATGATCATTGCCATGTTTTCACATGTCTCATGATTAATTAGAAATGTCTGGTGTCAGTGATACAACAAAGCGAGGTCCAACTTTGGCTGAAAAAATTATTTTGGCTAGTTTAAGAAAGCAGAATAGAAGAGGAAATAACAACAACAAATACAACCAAAATTTTGAGAGTTGTTAAGTGCCTTGAGTTACCAGCTCAGGGTTTTATGTTTTACACTTTTGATCATTTTGTCCAATCACTCTCCAGAGAAACAGGATGATCCAAGAATAAGGTGACAGATAACAGCCTCTGAGAGCACAGGTGCAAGAGCAGACAGTGTTCTTTTTGCCTGCAACAGGGTTCAAATGAAAATTTGTAAACAGTAAGCCTTTAACTACTATTACTCACAGTATTTAATATAATTTAATCAAGGACTTATTACTGCATGTTTATTTAGTCTCACATAAAAAATTCAGACACATAAAAGTATTGTGTTTCCCTTCTGTTTTATTGAATAACTTTTAAAGGGACATAGAAAGTGGGCTATAGCATATTCTAGTTTCAAAATTTTGTAATAAAACCACAACAGGAATAGACCAAAGAGGATAACAATATCAGTAAGTGAATCCTTATCATATAAAACTCTCCTCTTTATAGGAAATAAATGTCAAAATTACCTGTCCTGCCTGAAATGTCAGAAGCTTTTAAGAAACAGGAAATCTAGTTGTGTACCAGTGCTTGTTTTTGCTCAGTGGCTTTTACTATATCTTCTGATTTCTTACAGTGTATAGGCTCACCTGGAAGAAAAAAAAAAAAATGTTATTGGGAAATCAAGCAAGGAGGTAAACCAAATAAATAGCACCTGCACAGCCCTAGACAAGCAGAAATGCTTCCCCCTTTTCTATCTGAAGGTTACAGTGAGGGTTCAGTCATGGTTTTCTTTAACTTCTTTCTCACTAAAATAAATATAGGACTGACTTAACTAATCATTGTGGTTTATCCAAAAGGCAAAAGATAGAATGAAAGCAACAGACCACACACCATGAAACAAAAATACAACATTAACATAAGCAGTAATGAAGTGTTATTTTTTCTTAATCTTCCAACTTATTGAAAGTCAAAATTCACCATCTGCAGAGATTTGCTGTTTAAATCCCCTTCGATGTAGGCATTAAAAATAGGGACAAGTTTCACTTCGTGGAAGATGTCAATGGCAAGTTTTAAAAATTCAATTAGTTCAATCAGATAGGAGAAATGATATCAAGTGACAAGAGTAGTTTCCAAACAAAGTGATACAATATGGATTTCAAACTTCTAATCATAATAGTGAGTTGTTGCTTATAAAGTATTCCTTGAGTGATTTTGAATGAGTACAGCTGGGAAAATTATAAACTGATTTTGGATAGTAGCTATGGGGGAAACGCAACAACCTTACAGTATTATTTACTAGCTATATGGTAAGTTCTCAGCTTTAACCAATGAATGGAGTGGTCCCACCAGTGATTATTAACGCCGAAATGAAAATGTGAAAAAGGAAAAGCACAGAGTCTCAAAAGTAGCAAAGATGAGCTGGGAGAAGGGGAAAAGCCACAGAAATAAAAATACAGGTTGGGGAAGACTTTTGAAAGACAAAACCCAAAGGCATGAGTAGCTAAAAGAGAAAGCAGTTGCTGTGCAATTCAAATAGAAAATTGAAAGATGGTGAGTCGAAGCTGAAGAAGAGGCTCAGAGTTTAGAAAAGAGAGAGGGAAGAGAGGAATGGGAGCTCATGCGAATAAGCATGGGGAATAGCTATGACTTCACCATAACATGACAGCAAAATAGTGAGAATTTTGTTACTGGTTTTTACCAATAGTTTCATTGCCAGGATGCTGTCCACTCTGTAACTAGTGTTCTCCTCACTTTTCTTAGGTGAATGTAGTGTGCATAGGTGATAGACAGCCAGGTCTCTAAAGGATTTTGAAACCTTATAACTGGAGTAAAATGAATTAGAACAAAATTTTCTCCAGATCTTCCTGCCTGCAGTTGTTTTTGCAGGGATTCAGCAAAACTTTTATTATTATCTATAAAAATAATTTGTGTCAGTGTGCCAATTTTATAGCAAACTTCAAATGGTCACTAACAGCTTTTATCTCATAATCTGTTTCCTTTTTATTAGCACATAGCTTGATCTTTTAATACCGCCTTCCCTCTGTCCTCATCCCCATCACAAACACAGCTGCTTCTGCCAGGCCAGCTCCCCAAAGCCCTGCAGCTCTGTTTAGCCACACACGGGGAGCACCACGAGCAGCACACGGAGCTGAGATCTGCACCTGCTCTGCACGGACAGGAAGGGTTCCACCCAGCACAGCAGAACGCAGCTGAGCACCACAGGGCCGCCACAAGACTGAGCTGCCACCAGCACTTGCATGGCATGGATGATAACTTGATGCCACCCACAGGGCCGTAAATTAAACTGACATGTTGTTGGTGTGGGTTTGTGCTGTTCTACCTGGTTATCCCCCAGAGGCTCTCAGACAGTGACTGCTGAAGGCTCTGCATGCTTTCTATAACTCGCTGTGACTGGATAGTCCTGTACTGTGACATGGGACAAAGTTACTGGTAGTCTGTTTTATCAGAGATTTATTGTCTCCTATACATTTTGATATTAAGGATTAATGTGGCTATCGTCATGAGTGAAAAGTTAAAAGCATGCCAATTAGCCATTATAAATCATTGAAACATGGAGTTGTTTAATAAAACATAAGCAGCTTTTAAATGAATGTTCTAATTAATAAATCACTCGGGAGAAAAGGAAGATCATCACTTTAAAAAAAAATCACCTCATAATAGTTCCACTTAATCTTGTAACATTCAATTAAATGACAGTGAGACTGTGGAAAGGACAGAGGTGCTTTGGAGGAAAGCAGCATTCAGTCCCCAGCCAAGCTCTCCTAACAGTGCCCAGTTCTCCCTTTGCACTGACCAGGACATGGGGCAGAACAAAACCTGGTAATAAAATGTGATTGCATATGAGAACTGACCCTAGAAAGAGACATCATATGGTGAGAGGAAAACAATCCCTTTATTTTATTTTATTTTATTTTATTTTATTTTATTTTATTTTATTT
>CM021771.1:13585217-13613830 GCA_011076525.1 Nettapus auritus
TTTATTTTATTTTATTTTATTTTATTTTATTTTATTTTATTTTATTTTATTTATTTATTTTTCACAGAGAACCCTCTCATAGTATGCCTAATGATTTGGTGACAGTTTCCAGGAAGGCAGATCATCTTCCCCTGTGATTACCTTTGTTTTCCATCCCTGTTATATTACAATTCCTTTCCTACAGAATGCTGAAAGTTAGTTTTCTGGTTTTTATAAATGACAGTGACAGCTAGCATATGAAATTAAATCTGAATAACTATGTTGCTTTTCTCCTTACCTACTTTCAGATCTCTCTCCCAGCCCCAGAGCACCCAGGAGCTTGCTTCTCCACCCAGGGTGAGTCAGCAAGCACTTTGGGCACTGCTTTAGCCTGCTGCCCCAATGCTTAGGACAGGGCTGGCAGCAAGTTCAGATGTAGAAAGATTCTGTATGGAGAGTGTTAATAATGCCCTGATAAATATATAGTGCTTCTTAAAATGATTAAAATACTCTAATTTGGAAACCAAGCAAATAATAATAATAATAACCATTAAAACAATGTCTTATGTATTCTACCTTCTGCTTGCTTGCAAGTGAAGCATTCTGCTGGAAATTGCTTTGGTTAAAAAAGTGTCCTGTGTGAGTCTGCTGGCCATTAGCAGAGGAAAAGTAATAGTGAAGTACTTGTTACTCCACATGGAGGAACAGTAGATGAGATAGCTAAAATAAAATTTAAGAATAATGGTGGTTCCTAGTCAAGGCTGAATCTAGAAGGAATATGCATATATATATACATATATATATGTATATATATTTGTATATATTTATCTATATCTATATATTCTTTAATTCTTAGATTCCTGGTATCCACAGTTAGCTTCTTTCTTTCTCAACAGTCTGTTCTCATTTCTATATGCATTTATTCTTGCATGGAAACATACACTGCTGTATTTCTTATTTTGGATTTTTATTTTTCCTGACTGTTCTGTATTATTTTTCCCCAGTCTTTCTTTATTCCCATGGAGAAAATATTTTAATGAGAAAACACAGTTAATTATGATGACGTGGTACATTCTATGTTCATACTTCCTGTGAGACTTAAGAATTTATATAAAGGTTGGAGAGGGCACATGCACTGTTGTTTTCCTTTGGAATTTGGAATTTTCCAATTCCATGCACAAGTACTACCTTATCCTAACAATTCCATCATTCTGGACAGTACTGGACTCTTAGAATAAATGTGTTGCAGCTAAGACTGCAGTGAGTCTCTCAATCCTAATGGTCAGTTGTCGTCCACCCTGAGTTGTCTTCAGTTGTCATCCACCCTGAGTCTCCTGCAAAATCATCAGAGCTACTGCAAAACATATTTTTTTTAAACTTAGTTATTTTTAAATTATGAATTAGTGAAAAATGTTGTGTACAAGTTGCAACATCAGTTTCTTATTTGTAATCTTATTTTTACTTTAAGATCTTCTAAATATACATTTAAAATATTTCTCATATGTAACAAAAAATTCTCACTTGATTCTTGAACTAAAAAAAAAAAAAACTAAGTGTTTTAATTAATTCAGTATTTTCCATTAGAAAATACAGTTTCAATTAAATCACTTTTTTTTTTTTTTTTTTTTTTTCACATAGTGAGAAATATGTTCCATCCAGGAAAACCAGAAGCAATCTGAGATAAGATACATATTTGGTATATATAAATCTTTCTCTGTTCCATCATTTGCACTTGACAAGAGATTTTAATATGCCATCAATCTGTGAAAAATATATGTTAAATGGGAAATTCTGTGAAAGAGTTTCTGCTGACTTAAAATATCATATTTAAATAGTATGTAGTCAAATTTCTCACTGAAATAGTAATATGGCTGATCATCTGTCCTTAGGAAAGAAGGTTCTAAGGATATGATGACATAGTTGTTATGTAAGTCAAAAGACCAGAAAGTATTCAAAAGAGCTTCCTATGACAGATTTAAATATTGAGAAAATATGGACAATGCAAGAATTAAATGTTATTAAAGTATAAATCAAACTATTTGATGAAATAAAAATGAAACATAAATGACACTGTGACTGACCAATATACCCTAACGATGGAAGAAGGCTCAGTGGAGATGGGCAAGAGCAATGTAATATGAAGTAACTTCAGGTAAGTAAATTTAATATTAAACATTGCACCCTCAATCTGTGGAATACTTGAAAGAGCTTGTTCAGAGAGTACTAGACTGACACTGATATGCTACAGAAACCAGGCAAAACATCAAGCTCTCCACTTTCCTGTGATTTATCTGTGCTGGCATGTGAATACAAATAATTTCTGAAGGAGATGGCTGAGAGTCAATTCAACATACTGCAATGAACAGAAGTTTCATGTAAATATCTTCTACATAAAATGACAACTGAAAAGGCCTTCAAATAACAGATGCCTTTAAAATCAAAACCTGATCAATATCCTTATTCTATCCATTTTAGTTCTCGATTATATATTTGTGATAGTGTAAATCAGAAAGTTCTTCAAGCAAAAGAGAAATCCAGACTCATCCTGTGGTTTTCTGACGGGAGGGACCAGGAATTACTTGTGACAGAGTCCACAAAAGGTTCATGAGACTAAAAAAAATGCTGTCTTATATTCTGGAGGCATAAGTTGCCTGACTAGGGATGTGCATTTCCACTGGAAAAATGTTAAGAATTCCCAGGTGTAAACAGGTGAAAAGCCACTATTCTAGAATGCAAGATGCAACAAACTGGGAACACATACGTTCGCTGAATAAGTGTCATTCCCCATGACAGCAGCAAGAACTGATGACTGCATTCATTAATAAACTGTAGCAGATGAATAGTTTCCAAAGTATTTTGAAGAACTTTTCAGAATGTGCCATAGCTGGGCGCATGTTCTAGCAACAGCATAAGCTGTAGCCTGTGCTTCTCACATATTCTCACCAGGAGGAAAAGGCATAGCATATAGTATAGAGCAGTTTGGTGAAAAGATCCTTTCAGTTCCATTTCACTTCCAAAGCATGCAGCAGTTTAGGTTTTTCAGGTACAGATGTTTAGTTTCAGTAGAGAAGCATACATTATTATACTAAATCTTTCTGTGTCTATCAGCTAGAAAATCCATCATGGCTCAGGCATAAGTTGGTGAATACCAGTAAGCGTGCGTTGGCCCATAGCTCAGCCTCTGGAGTTGCCTTGAAAAATAATTTGCTGCTTCTCCTGCTGTTTGCTGGATCACTTGATGCATCATGTCTCCTGATATATCTCCCCTTTTCCTGTGACTTCTTATTATTCCATTGTTTAGGTACTGCTGCATCTTTAGAGATGCAAGGGCTGAGTGCTGTCCTTGTATAAGCTTTGGTTTTTCATTCAGGACCCTACCAGCACTATTTATTTCCAGAAAACATTAGAATCTCTCTCTTATTTCTGCACCATTATTTATCTGAACTGTTTTTGACTATTGACATAGCAAGAGAAGAATCCTCCTTGGATTGGTGGAAATCCTGTTATTAATCTTTTTTACAATCTTCCAGAAAAAATACACCTTCTAGATGACATTTGTCACTGGAAGTAAACTATTACAAACTTGACCACTTCCTACCCTTTCATAAATTTTGCAGATTGAAGTGTTAAAATATAAGGCCTTCTGTAGCAAATTTCGTGCCTTGGCAAATGAATTCCTCAGAAAAAGATTAGCTTTTTTTCCAAAGTAAGAAACCTCTACTCTCATTCAAAAGGTGGATTTCAAAGATTCACAAGGCAACAAAGTGCAAAAATTGCATGCCAAATCTCATCTGATTTCACAAACATTTATGTTCGCAAATCATCTACTGACCCTCAAGGGGTCACCATAATGGCCTTCTTCACTGCTTGAAATACAACAGGTGTAATGTTTCCTACAGTCTTCCTCACCCAGGAGATGGGAAAGTTTTCTAAGGTACTTAAATTTCAAATTGGACCTTAACAGAAAAAATGGCACAAAAAATGCACGTCAAAGACAAAAACGTCAATTATTAGATGCTGTGGAATCAAATGCTGTGGAATTAATTTTAGTGTAAATATTTTGATTTAGGACCCTAAATTAACCATCTGTTATTGCTGGTGGAAAAAAAAATAAAAATCTGTCAACAACAAAAGCATGGAAGCACTGAAATTGGGTAGAATGTTGGACTCCAGAATAAGTGGGAGTTCTCCATAAAAAAGATTTTTTAGAAATATGCCAAGTCATATACTTATGTCTAAGCTAAGCGTCATAAGCACTTCAGTGCTGTTGCTCAGACAATGCCGTACTTCTGGCACGACATTTCAAGGCTCACTGTCATAAAAGTATTAATGAGTTTAACATTTTAATTAGAAGCAAAGAAAACAAATGCCATTAAATGCTTTGATTATTCCTGTTACCCTAATACCTCAAATTTATTCTAAATATAAGCAAATTCAGACAATATGAAAATAAAATAAAAACGCACTATGTCTTTCTTTTACATTGCTAACATCTATTCATATTGCTTGGGCATCTTGAACTTGGTAATGTTTTAAAATCATGAGATACTAAACTACAGTCAGCTTGTGATAAAATACTTACATTCCAAATAAAGTATTCTGACATTATAGGATTCTTTTGGCTGCTCTGCCTGTCTTGGAAACTACAGCCAGGAGACTGATCTTTTGTATCAAGAGCATTACCCAGTCCCAGGCCTACTGCTGTTAGGAAATAGCACGTACATAAATTGATCAAAGTTAGACCAAAATTCACATTATATTTAGTACAAAGGATGTACTTTACAACATGGTAGTCATATTAGGTGCCTAAACTAAGGCTGTGCATTTTAATAGCACAATGATTATACAATATTAGATAGTTCTATTTTGAAAATTTACTTCATTCTTCAGTAAGGAAGCATATTTAATTACAAATATGCATCTATAAATTATTTTAAAATAATTCTTGCAGTTCAACTACAAGTCTTGGTATTTTATGTAAAGGACTTTCTACGAGAGACCAAATAACACTAATATCAAGAAGATTATACTTGCTTATATCAAAGCTCTTTTATTTAATGGTTTTAGGACACTATTGCTTCTACATTGCCTGAAGCAACTTTCTTATGCAGGAGGTTTTACAACACCTTGTTCTGATATTTCACTAGTTTCAGTGTTTGACAGGGAGATACCAGACACTGCTGCAGCTTCACCCTGGACAACTTCATTAGATTGACTGATGCTTTGTGAAGAAGTATTACCATTCAGTGGGTCTGTATTCTGTGTTTCTTGCTGGGCATCGGTGAGATCTTTCTGGTTCAGATCAGAGTTAGTGCATTTTTCTGAGTTGGATTCATCACTCAGAGAAGTGTCGGAAGTGACTACTTGTAGGACGATGGATCTGGTAGGACAGGTTGTACCATTGCTTCCCTGACTACTCTCATTATGTATGCTTCTTGTCTCTTCCTGTAACTGTGCATCTGTGGAATTTCTGCTCTGGTCTTTTTCCTGTTCATCAACATTTCTCACAAGTTCTTCTACAAAGAGGGAACAAAATATGTGAATTAGATACGAAGGACAAGCCACAGTTGTTTGATTTCAGAGTAGTGACTGAGTTGCATATAGGAACACTGTGAACATAAACTTTCTACATGAGGACATGTGCATCGGTGTGTTAAATAAGGGTCAGATTCTAGTCCTGATTACACTATTGCAACTGAACCATAGTGGTCTGCTTTCCGGTTTAACCTCAAATTTGGACATCTTTATTTGGAGGCAGCAGCAGCAACCACACTGTAAGCTGAAGGATGGGAGCAGGAGGACCCCATGCTGAAGCACCAGCGGTGGTGCTTACCACAACAGGACTGGAAGGGGCAGAGCTCACCAGTTCTGCAACAGAGAAAAGGCATGGAGGGGAACACCTTGCCAGGAAGGGGCAGGTGTCAGAACTCAAGGGAAGCCCTCAAGGAAGTTGTCTTCCCAGGCTGGAAAAGTCCAAGGCAGCTACACAGAGTTTTGGCTGGAAAAAAAAAAAAATAATAATAATAATAAAAAAATCAGGAGGCTATATATATGCAGTCCAGTTCTGCTGCCATTATGGCTAATGGCACATACAGAATAGGAAGGAGGAAATTTGGGGAAAATATTGCTCCAGGGGAGAGAAGATATAGGAAAAAAATATAGGGGAAAATAATAATAATAATAAAATAAATAAATAAAATAAAATAAAATAAAAAGAACTATTGGAATGCTCTATTCCATGCTCTGTTACAGAAACTTGGAGAAAAGTACAAATGAAATGGCCCAGAATGAAAGTAGACAGAACAGAACAGCACAGAAGAAGCACCAGGACAAACCAGAAGATGAAACAAAACTGAGAAGGGAAATCTTGTGACACAGGCTGAAAAGTCTGATACAAACGACCTGTACATGTTCAGGAAGGTGGTATTTCTCTTGCTATTAGAATCAATTTCATAAATTCAGATTTCAGAATCTGTATGCTGATACAGAAGATACAAAACACTACCAATTTAAAAAGTAAAAGCATCGCAGTTTGAACAATACCTCCACAAAATAGCCACATGTACTGGCATAAAATTACTAACTTGGCTGTGCTCACAGTCTTACAGAAGTAAATGAAGCATTTGGATTCTTATTTTCTTCAATAGGCAAGTCTCTGGAAATAAACTTTGGTCATGAGTGACCAGTCCAAATCCAGACCAAAAGTGTTTGAATTTGATGACTTAGGGAGAGGAATAATTCTGCATCTCAGTCTGCAATCACATTTCCACCACAGTCAGCATTTGGCATCCATTTGGTATCTCTGTAACATCATTTTCCTGAATCCAAAGAAATGTCTCTTTGAGGTGCAATTTGGCCTGTGAAATGGGATGGAAAGGAAGACTTCCAAACCTGAGGTGAGGTGCAGAAGCACAGAATATTTAAATAATTTCCTTCCCTTTTAAGTTCTTATACTTTCTGGGATAGTTTTAAGAAACTCAGTAAGTTTCAAATTTGAGCAATTTCAAAAGGCAGTTTTTCTACAGAATTTAGACTTGTTTTGGACAAGTACCTGGACAAGCACCTGGACAAGCACTCTTTTTTCTACACTCTTCAGTACAGCTCCTACAAAGAAGTGATTGGGCTAAAGACATTAAAAAATAAGTATGCATGACTTGAAATAAATGTGATGTTCAATCCAGATATGTTAATTAAAGCATCTGTCATTTGTGATATAATCTACCTACCTACGGCTTTTGTCCCAAGAAACTGATTTACATAATTTGCTTTGTTTATTTTGTTGTTGTTGTTGTTATTGATGGTTTTATTGTTGGCAGTGGTTTTTACTTTTTCTCCTTCTTTCTTTCTTATTAAACTGTCCTTATATCAGCCCACAAGCTCTTGTACTTTTCAATTCTGTCCCCCATCCCACTGGATGTGGGGAGAGAAAGCAAATGGCTGTGTGGTGCTGAGCTGCCTGCAGAGTTAAATTGCAACAGTCCTTTTGGTCCCCAGTGTGGGCACAAATGGCTGAGATAACAACAGATCTGACCAGAGTGTGTAAGAACAAATTTGTTTATAATTTGCTATAAGCATTATATTAATTTAATACTTGCTAGCACAGTATTGATTTATTTGCTCTCAAGGTTGTTTTTTTGTAACACTTTTCTTGTTGTTTGTCAATTCCAAGGGCTGGTCTAAGGTTATGTTTTTTTTCAGTTTGTATATAGCATATGCTCATATTACACTGACCACGAACCTAATCCAGTATTTGTATTCAATATTAGTATCATTCTTGTACCTCAGGTAAATTCTCATGGAACCTGTTAGCAAGTACACTCTTTACCGTTTCTCCACAGGGACCCCATCTCGGTGGGGAACAAGACTGAACACTTTCCCATTCACCTTCTCTTTCTCATTCATATTCTAGAAAAGCCATCAACTACTACTACAAAAGTGGCAGTAGCAGGCTGTTGACTAATCCTGCTGGCTTAAAGCACAACACCTTCTAGGAAACACACATCTCTTTTTTGGACACCAAGCATCTTAATAATATCACACCTATTCAGATAAAGGCAGGCAGAAGTGTGCTTTACAGTGAACTCAGAGCAAGCATTATTGTTGCGACTATTTTTGCTCTCCCTGTTTTAACTTGGTTGGAGAGCCTGGAGCCAGGCTTATTTACATATTTTCAATTGTTTGGTTTTGTTTTCTTTACAAGAACCCAAGTGTTATGCAGCAAAATTTCTTCGAGTTTGTAAAATGTTTTCCTATCAGATGTATTAGGGATGGTTCAGTCATGTCCCTTTCTTCAGTACTTCTCTGCCATTTCTGAACTCCTGCCTTAAATCACTGTCTTTCATGAGAAGAAACAATGTCATCTGATAAATAAACATGGCATAAGTGGTATCTTTCCTCTCATGTGTTTAGGCTGGGATGTTGGCAAAATAATTGTCATGCATTCCTTTGTTTAGAAAACTGGCAGGAATTGTGATGTAACAGCCAGGTTTCAGAATACTTGAAAAATTCTGCTACTCAGTAGTTTCAGCTTTTGTGGGGTTTTTGTTTGGTTGTGCATTTTTGTTTGGTTAGTTGGTTGGCTGGTTGTTGGTTTGTGGTGTTGGTTTGTGGGGGTTTTTTTGCATCTACAGAGAACATGTTAACTACTGAAGGTGACTTCTTTTCCTCTTTGACCAAATACTACTACTCTTTCATTATGTCGCCTTTTTTTGACTTAATAAGTGTCTGAAAATTGAAGCAGGTTCTTTAAATAAATATTGTATTTGTTGATTATGAGCCCTCCTTGTATTGTTTCACAGCTGAACAAGAAAGTGTTGGTAGCCGTGAGTACTGCAGAGCAGCTGAGATCCTCACTTCTTGCTTTGGTTGGATAAATATGACCTTTTAGTTGCTTTGAGATTTTTTAAAATAAATAAATCATCTAAACATCCTAACTTTTTCTCAATAAAAGTACCTTGTACTGTGTTCTTATTTATGAGAATGTAGTAGGATTCTCATGGATTTATTATAGGAATAAAATAATAGCCTAAGTCCTCGTGAAGTTTCCCAGTGCCAGCCATTAACATGGCTGGAAGCTTTATTTTGTCATAAAAATTTGACACACCGGTTACCTATTGTTTGCTGGAGTGCATTGGAGTGCCGAATTCCTGTCAGTCCAAGGAAGGACTGAACTTTGAAGACCACCCGAACTGTCATACATGGCTAGCACTGTGTCTCTGGGAGTTACTGCAGGACACCGTGGTCTCCAGAGTCACTGCTCTGCTGCTCAAGCCCTTGGTGAGGCTGCATGACCAACTGCAGTACTGATGTCCACTGGCTCAGCTACGTTACTGCCTGTGTGCACAGCAACATTTTCAGGATGAGGTTAAGCTTTTCTACATTTGGGGATTTTCTCTTCTCTATCTGTCCATTGACTTTCTTTTCCTGGCCTTTCTGTAATAAGAAACAGATCTTTCAACTACCATCATCTGTACAGTAGAGGGTTTAAATGAGACTTTTCTGTCTCCAGCGACTGCGCTGCTTTAGCACATGCTGATTTACCAAGAGTGGAGAGGAAAAACACAAAAGCCACATGGAAGCAGAGCACCAAGAATCAGCTAATGGCAGCTACTGCCAGAGCACCATAGCCCAGTAAAGCTAATGTCTGTTGAATCACATCACTATTTTTTATTGCTCTGTTGAAAATAAGCTATAATAATTTACCCTTACGGAAAGACGCAAAGACATGGATGCATTAAGAATTAGCAAACTACTGAATTAGAGAGGAAGGCTTCACTAATAATTAAATGATTTGAGGAATTTTTAAGTAAGAATGCTACTTGATGGACTTATAGACTCCCTTTATATATTACTACAAGACTTGTTTGATTTCTAGGCTTGTCGGTATTCTTTTTTACTCGAAAACCAGACTCCACAAAGTAGGGACAAAACACCTAACCCAGGACAACACTGGAAGGAACTGTGTCTTCCCAAAAGACATGTTCTCACATCAGCTATTTTAAAGAGAGGAGGAAGAGAGCAGCAATAAAGATCAAAACCATGCAGAAAACAAGAGGACTGATCCTGGTGCCTCTGGGACTCCTTAAAGAAATTTCCAAGAGTTCCCAAACAACCATGGCTGGCTTTTCCAAACCCAAGAACAGATCACAGCAACCCGCAGAGTTATCTAGTCACCAGCCCCTTCCATGTTCACCTCCTCAGGCAGATTTCATCACAGATTTAGAAGTATAACAAACTACTGCAAACCATATAATCCAGTGGCACTTGATGCCACCGCATTATGTCATACAGGGAATGTAAGGAAAGGCTTTATTGCCCACTGGTATATGTTGCGGGGGGACATGTAACAAATCCTGCTCTTGGGTTCAGTTACAGTTCCTCAGTATGATTTATCAGACACCACAAAAACTCAACGTTTCCTGCCACTCTTGGCTCAGACCAGTCACTGTATTACCTCAAACCTCAGAAAATTTCTCTTACCACAGTTCTTAACACTTTTCTGCATTAGCTCAAAACTGCTTGTGACCTAAACATTTTAACACTGCAATTAAAATCACTGCCTCTGGTACTACATGGGGCTCTGTTAGCCCTCTCCAACAGATTAATACAGTCTATTAGAGTAGATTTCATGTGCCAAACTGTCAGTCGGTTTCCGTGACTTTCACACATGTCCTCCTAACACCCACCCCTCCTCATGGCTGCTAAATCAGATTAATATGCCATCAGATTTTTGCATTTCAGCAGCTGTTACTCTCTTCTTATTAGGGAGTCTGCAGAGATAATCTTTCAGACAAAATGGAGCTGAACCCCATGGTTATTGTGATTGGAAGGATGCAGGACTGAAAGTGCCTGAGGGGGGCCTGCAGGTAGGATGCCGAGGTCTTTCAGAAGAGACATTTGTTATTCAAAGCTGCAGCCCATGGAGGAAAAAAAAAAAAAAAAAAAAAAAAAAAAAAAAAAAAAAAAAAAAAAAGCTGATCCTCACTACAAAGATGCATTTTTGTTTTCCCTATTTTTATTATCAAAATTAAGCACAAGACAGTTTGAGAGCCTTGCATAGTTTTTCAACCCATGCAGCACTATGTTTAGGCAAAAGGTGTTGAGGACAGTTTGCCACTGATTGCTTTCCATACAAATAATGCAACTTTTGTTCAGGTCCTGTAACAGTTAACTCATCACATAAGCATTGTCCTGGTTTCAGTTAGGACAGGGTTAATTTTCCTCCTAGTAGTTGGTAGAGTGCTGTGTTTTGGATTAGGATGAGAAGAGTGCTGATAACATGCTGATGTTTTAATTGTTGCAGAGCAGTGCTTACACCAAGCCAAGGACTTTTCAGCTCCTCGCTCTGTCCTGCCAGTGGGCAGGCTGGGGGTGCAGCAAGAGTTGGGAGGGGACAGACCCAGGACAGCTGACCCAAACTGGCCAAAGGAGTATTATATACCATCTGACGTCATGCTAAACAATATATAGGGATAGCTGTCCAGGATGGGGGGGCTGGCTGCTCGGGGATAGACTGGGCATCGGTCAGCGGGTGGTGAGCAATTGCATTGTGCATCACTTGTTTCATACACACTATTATTATATTATTATTATTATTATTATTATTATTATTATTATTTCCTATCTTAATAAACTGACTTCATCTCAACTCTCGGGCTTCACTTTTCCGTTTCTCTCCCCCATCCCAGAGAGGGAGGGGGGAGGGTGAGCGAATGGCTGTGTGGTGTTTAGCTGCTGGCCAGGTTAAACCACAACAAGCATACACTGGGAAGAAAGAATAGCACTGCTGGTCATATTATCCTGAAGTTGAACAATGTTAGCATGCTTTAATGATGGGCCCATCCAACTGGCAGCTAGACCCTCGGTCTGTACACTGCATTCCCTTGTTTTATTGTATGACCTGTGGTGAGTATACTAAGCTGTCTGTGCCTCTGTTTGTTCACCTGTAAAGTCAATATGTGTGCAATTTTTCTATGTTCTAAGGATAACTGCATCATGAAGTATCTTCTATGACAATAAAATCTTTCCCAACAAGTTGTTTCCTACAGGTTTTTCAATAGGCCAATAATTCCCAGACCTTAAAATCCATTAAGTAAGTATCTTCCCTAATGTAACAACCTCTCAGACTCATCTGAGCATCTTTACTGTCAGTTTGCTACAACTATCACAATTCAAATAGGAGCAGCCATCACTACTAAGTGTTGAAAAAAAGCAGAAATGGTCTCTTTATCACTGTGTTGAGTTGAACAAAGACAGATTATCTGGTGATTAGGGGTTTGGAATATTAATTAAACATCAAGGCTTTCAAATTAGAATCCCAGATGTTTGATCATTATGGTAATTCCCTGTTAACATAATTCCCCGAAAGACCTGAGAAACATTCCTCTAATTCTCCAGTGGTGAAAGGTTGAGGACCCTTAGGCTATAGAGGACTGAGCTACTCTGCATCAATTATACAAGACATGGCCTTTTTTCTTTTTTTTAGAAAAATGGAGCCATCTTATTTTGTGAAACTTTTGGTAGAGAAGCTCTCAAACTGCTGCCTGGGTAGATAAGCACTTTCCATATTAACACAGGCTTTCCCAAAATAAGGCATTTTGCTGCTTGCACAAGCTGCTTGCTGAGTCAACAGTCTCAAGAGCGCCATTTCAGGGAACGGTAGCACCAGCAGCTGGACCTGCTGGATCTCCAGGAAAGCTGCCCTCTGTACAACCCTGCCAGCATGTCTTGGTCTTCTGCTCTGGCCTGTCTGAGTACAGGAGTCAGACCATCTGCCTCAGCACCCACTGCCTCCACTGAACTGCCTTCCAGACAGTGCTCTACCTGTAGCCTTACTCTGATAAGGTGAGAAGGCAGACCAAGTCCAGGTCATGCTCAGGAGACTGTAAGGATTATTGCTAGTTTATATATATATACATATATATATATATATATAGTTCATCTGTATTACTACACTATTATAGCGATAACTTCTCCTGAGTCTGGGATCTAATCTGGTTGTCTGGAACAACATACAGTGTTTGCAGACCTATGGACAAGTACGCAGATGGTTCTTTTAAAAGCACAAGTACTGTTAGTCACAGTCAGTTCAGGAAGTGTTTAGAGGTTGTAGTGGGTTTACGTGGCAAGGTTTTGGTAGCAGGGGGCCATACAGATGGCTTCTGTGAGAAGGACCTAGAAGCTGCCCTATGTTTGGTAGGGGCCACAGCTGAACCAATAAGTGATGTTGTTTTGTGCCTCGGTGAGAGCATATTTAAGACAGGAAAAAAAAAAATGCTGTGACACACAGCAGCTGGGAGGGTGAGAGGAGTGAGAAACAGCCTTGCAGGCGCCGAGGTCAGTGAAGAAGGAGGGGGAGAGGTGCTCCAGGCACTGGAGCAGAAGTCCCCTGCAGCCTGTGGTGAGGACCCCCTGCAGCCCATGGAGTACCACAGTGGAGCAGGGTTCCACGCTGCAGCCCGTGGAGGAGACCACGGTGGAGTAGGTGGACCTGCACTGATGGAGACTGCGGCCTGTGGAAGACCCCTGCCGGAGCAGATTCCGGGCCAGACCTGTAGGCCATGGAGAGGAGACCATGCAGGAGCAGGGGACCAGACAGGAGCTGCTGCCCATGGGGGAACCAGGTTGGAGCAGTTTGCTCCCGAGGGATGGACCTTGAACATTAATAAATCTGTTTCTCACTGTAAAAAAACTGCCTGATTTCTTGGATCTTGCTGGGCCTCACAATAAGATTGACTGTTTACCAAACAACCATTTACCCTCAAAGAATTCTTAAATCTCTTACTGTGAGAAGCTTTGTCTTCTCTATGGCTGTTAATAGCCCAGTTTAACTTAATTGAATCTATCACTAATTTATAGAGCACTACAAAGTACTGAAAATGGAGAAGAAATTCGCTTTTTGATAGCATTGTACACCTCCATAGTAATGTAGCAGAATGCTGATGTACCAAAATCAAACTGGTTAGTAGTAGATGCATCTGGAAGTGGCCAACTTCCAGACAGAAAGATCTCCATTTTTCCACATTGAAGGATGTTGGATGTAGATAGCCCAGGACTGCTTGATTTCGGTAGGCTGTAGCTAAGTGGTCCATGGCCTGCTCCTGCCATCCATGGATCATTGTAAATTAGCAGTTTTGTCCTTTTGACCACACAGTATTAGTTGGATGATATCAAAAGAGGCAATTGATCATATGAAACTGCTTGAGCAGAAATGACAATATGAGTTACACCTCCTCCTCAGCTGCCACTTCTGCCTAACTCTCAAGTCATCATCACCATGTAAGTATGGAAGCTTGTTCTTAATATTCTCTTAATGAGAGAGAAAAAAAGATGCTGCTTTGGATGATGGGGTGAGAGACAAGGCTGGCACTGTATGCATTCAGTTAACCTGGATCAAGGTTATGAATTGTGTTCACACAATAATTATCACAATTCATTTCACTCATATAACTGCAACCCCAGTAAAAAATTCATTTATGGCTCATGAACTAAGATGCTTTATGTAGCTTTGTCATTATTAACTAAGAACTGGAAAATCAAAAGTCACTTTTGGACTTATTTGAGTCTAACACACCCTGCAATTGCCAAAATCTTTATTTTGGGTTATTTAAATAAATACCTACAGCATAGTCCCAAGAAACCTGTAATACAAAATTTTGTTCCATAAATGGGAACAAATAGCATTTCTAACAGCAAAGTATCATTTTTATGGTTCTTAACAAATGCAGCAGCACTTCATACTTTGAATTGTTGATTTTGGCATTTAAGGCAGATGTCAGTATTAGTTATGATTAATATGCAAAAATGCACTTTTTCAAACCATCCCTCTAAAGATAAGCTGAACAACACAGAGCCTTATTGCACAGGCTGTAGGATTTCCTCCCATAGCCTGGCTACCTACATCTCTCTATGCCTCCTGAGAGAACAAAACAGGGCCATCTAAAACATGAAATAAACTCCATGAATACAATACAACTACATATTTTTATAGGGTGAGGGAAAATCAAAAACTAAATTAGAAAAGATATTAGGGAGTAAACTACAAAAACATCCCTTCTTAGTATACCATACCTTCTTCTGCTAATTCTTTCCATCTTTCTTTGTTTGCTTGAATGATCTGCATCAAGTTGTTCTTAAAGCTTGTTAGGTCTACAGTTGCCAGAGAATTTTCTGTGTGAGTCCCTCCATCACTTGCTGTAGTTTTAAAATTGTGTCGTCTTAGTGTTTCAGCATTGCTTACTGCTCCCAAACTATTCTGGCTGCAAAAGGAAAAAAAAAAAAAAAAAAGTGTGAATTTGGTACACAATAAGGTAGTGTTTAATAATACACTAGCAGTTCATTTGAGTCAAATTCCTACAGGTAATCACTATATAGAAATAAGAGTGTTCAACAAAGTATGCCTAAAAAGTATGCCTAAGATACAAGACAATTCTCCAACTCATGAAGCTGTAACCTGGGAATGATTCTTACCAACCTTTTTCCAGGAAAGCCGGGAGGAGGGTGGGGGTTGTGGAAATGCATTACTTTTAGGTTGGATCTTGAAGGAAGGTTTATGTAACCACTTTGGAGCAGCTTCTTTGCTATGTTTTTAATCAGTATCTTTTAGGGGTTCACAGGAAAAGCATCTGATAGCTCTTTGTTGACCCATTTGAAAAAAGCAAGACATGACAATACATTGGCAGATAAATGAGTTTATCTTCAGCTAAAATTTCTCTTCAAAGTACAATGCTTTCAACTGTAGTCAAAACAGGGTGTAATACAGTGGCAGTACAGTCCAACCCTTCAAAATAATATGGAAAACTAAAACACCTGGAACTTTATTAAAATTAATAAGAAAAAAAAAAAAAGGCATTAACCACCACTATTAACCACCACTTACGAGCTACTGCAGCTACCTTACAAGTAAGGTAAAGTACAGGCCAAAGTGATTATTTGCATGTGAATATGCAGATACATGTAAAGGTATAGAAAAAAAATATTTTAGGATAAAAATTAAATCTGGTTTAATTTTAATTTTAGGATGAAAAGTAATTCTGGATTAATTTCAATTTTAGGATGAAAATTAATTCCGGCTTTGCACAGGTAATCACATCACACCATACTATTTTATTTTGTAGACATCTTCTATCGTGGTGCAAAAATCAAGAGCCTGATGAGCAAAAAAACAACCAAACAACCAAACAAACAAAAAAAAACCCACTTGCATCTCATTAATAGTGTATTCGAATCTCTCAAGTGGAATTTAAATTGATTCACTTTTGGCTTCCATGTATATATGAAATAATACTAAAATGGGAATGTGAAGAAGCAAAATGACCTACTGCATCTTTATCAGGAAGTGTAGTGATCGAACAAGGTGTAAGGGCTTTAAACTAAACAAGGGTAGATTTAGATTAGATATATGAAATTCTTTACTCAAAGGGTGGTGAGGCACAGGAACAGGTTGCCCAGTGAAGTAGATGCCCCATGCCTCGAAGTGTTCAAGGCCAAGTTGGATGAGGCCTTGGGCAACCTGGTCTAGTGGGAGATGTCCTCGTCCGTAGCAAGGGGATTAGAACCAGAAGATCTTTAGGGTCCCTTCCAACACAACCCATTCAATGATTCTGCAACAAAATTATCAGAAAAAAAACTAAAGCTGCCTTCACCACTTTCACTTCCAAATGTCTCTCAGAAATCAAAGAACTGTTAATTAAAATTATACTGAAAAAGACTCAAGAATAACAGAACTAGGAATTTAATTAATCTATTACAAAGATTATACTCAGAGGAAAAATGCTATCAGAGATGCAGTAGAAAATAAACTTATATTTTATGTGTGTATTCTACTCATTATTGTGTTTTTGCCTTTTATTAAGCATGATCATCCACAGTCGTTGGAGGAATAGCATACTGCAAATACAAGATAGCACCACGTGGTGGCAATACTGTATAGCTATTTATGTTACTTTTCCAACTGTTAAAATAATTATAAAAATTCCAAGAAAGGCATCATTATGTTAGTTATGTCAGTTCAAAACAGAAACAGTGTATTCATACCCGGGTTATTATGTTAGCTATTTCAGTTCAAAAAAGAAGTAGTGTATTCATACCCAGGTGTCCCAAATGCAGGACTTTCAGATTTTGATGCTTCCTCTATAAGAGGCATAACAATTTTCTCCATTGAGTCCGTAAGAAGAGAAAACGTTGGTTCTACTATGAAATCAATGAAACCTGAAGGAAAAGAAGAGAAAATTTTCACAGATCTCAAAACTAAAAATAAATTCTTTATATCAAGCTGATTTTCTGACTGTAGTCCTAACAATATAATAGATACCACTTGTACAATCTTGAGGGGAAAAAAAGCAAAACTAAAAAAAAAAAAAAAAAAAGAATCTGCGTAGATATAACTAGACGATAGTAATTATAGCTTTTCATTCCTTTTTCTTGTAAATTTTATGCACTGCAGAACACACCTAACATTTTGAAATGAATATTAATTATTGAATAGAAGGGAAGCACAGTTGAGCTGAGGGGCTAGAAGTCATACAGACTCTTTTACCATTCAACACTTCTTGCCAAGGAGTTAATATTTCAAACTGCTGTTTATTATTCTGTGGAGGTAAAGTGTTATTTCACATTGTGTAGGAGTGCTCTGTCAAATCAGTGAAGAGAACAAGTAACATCCCTAGGAGACAGCATTCATCCCACAGTTCTGAGATGTCAGCTCTGAACAATGTCTTTTACATTTTAAAGTGCTCATCAAGGTATGGAATGACACAGTGAGAGAATGAAGCATTATTCACCACTGAACACTTAATAGGAAAAAAGTAAAAAATAAAAAAATGTAAAACATGAGCTAGCAATGGATTTCCAGGAGTCTTCATACTCTAACCAGGCAACACAGCACAAAGGGGAGCAGCAGTGCTTCAGCCTAGGATCCAGCTTCCTTTCTGCAGTAGGTGTGATGCTCAAGTGCATTGCCTTTCAAGTCCCAGTGAAATGGAATAGAAGACATTCTAAGTAACAAGATCAGACAGTACAACATGCTTTAACTCAAGGGTAAGACACCTTCACCTATAGAATCTCTCAAGCTGTTCTGTATTCACTCATAAAAAGTACAGCTGTTAGTAGGACGTGCTGATCTATGCAGTATGCATCTAGGGTAGCCTCAGTGATCTTTACCAATTTTTATTACATTATTATTGCTGAAGGAAATGGGTGTAGAGAGAGACAAGACCTGTATTTCTGAAAATGGGAAGCTGAATTTTGTCTGCTGCTGACCAAAATGAAATTAGAATTGATGAGAACAAAACATAATGGTCCTTGTCAGCCCAAGGAGGCTTGACCATCCCACACCAGATCTCTACAGTCCAGATATCTGATGTGTGAATTAGCTTTAGTTGAGATGCATCTACTAAATGTTAGCAGGTTTTCAGATTGTAGCACAGATAGACCTTGAAGTTCTTAAGCAAGAGACAACCTGTTTGAGGATATTATCTACCAAACTCTGAAGTGTGTACAGTAAAAATTGGGCTCATATCCAGTACTTTGCTAAATCCCTCTCCTATCCCTCCCTCACACCACACATGTTGCAATAAACACATATTCTTTGGAGACCAGTGTATTGTTACTTTAAGTGCACATGAGTTCAGTGAACAAATCGGTACAAATAAATACTTTCTATATGATGGGATTTGGAACATTTAAGATTCAAAATGGGTGTAGGAAAGGTCCACATGGTTTTATATGCTACTACACATACAAGAAAAAGAAAAGCACAACTTGTTATTACCTATTTGGGATTGAGCTACCAAAGTAGACTTGCGGTCACAGAGTGGCGAAAACTGAAGACCTAAAGCAGCCTCCTTGTCTCCCTGCAAACAATAATTTTTAATATTATAAGCACATATTTAATATATGGACAGAGAGACAAATGAATCTGAACACTGTTAGTATTTATTCAATAGATTACTTTCTTCACTGATATACTTAAAAAAAAACAAGCTGCAGGCAAAAAGAAAAAAACACTCTACCTTTAGAATTTCAGGAAAAGTAAAATTCAAAATTATAGATTACATTTGACAATTTTTATATAAAGGAACTTATTGCAAGCAAGCTCTTATCAAAAGCAAGGATCTGCCAATGAGATTTAACATTTGTCAGTGAAGAAAAATAAATGACAATTTATATGAAGTCTGTCAGTGTTCACCATTTAGTCCTGCTGATCCCAGATGTGATGGGATTGGAGACAGTTAGCGTGTATGTAATAGTATACCAAATATTAAATGTTTCCTTCTATTACATTGGTTTATTCAATGTGTAAAATTTCTTCAATGGATTTGCACAGGTAAAGTGCATGATCTGACTAATTCATTCTCACTAGCATGCACTTCTCTACTGAAGACAGAAAAAAGAAGCACAAGTTCAATTTCATTAGTAATATGACTTGTACAAACCTAGTTCTGTAAGTATTTGAACACCTTACACCTGAAAAGACTTTTTTTTTTTTTTTTTTTTTTTTTTTTTTTTTTGTCACAACAGTCTAGACAGAGTAGTGTTATTGCCATTTTACAGCATGGTAGGTCAACTGACCTGCAAAAGCTCAGAGTGTCTAGTTGTGCAAAAAGCTGAAGAGACAGATCTTTGAAAAGAAGATATAATTCATGTTGCTGAATAAACCTGGCTTCCAGAGGCACTGACATTGTAGACTAAGGAAATCTTGGTCTTTCAAGTAAAATGGTTCTACGTGTTAGTCATGGAGAGTGCTGTTTCACAATTATTCAGTGGGCAGAGGTAAAGAAATACACCATTTTTGCAAAGATCTTATCAGAAGCTGATGTATAAAGGGGGCAGTAGCAACCTTCCTTAGTCTTTTTGTCATGTATCATATTTCTAAACTTCTCTCAAATCTAGTTTAATAATAGCAATGAAACCACTTCAGACACAATAACAGATGTAACCCACAGATTGTGTTTCATGTGGAAATGGAGATTTTTATTACTATGGTAATAGTAATAAATTTTACACCCAAGTATTCATAACTTGCCTTTAGTGTATAAAAGAACACAGGTTCAGTTACTACTAAGAGAAGTGTTAGTGGTATCTCTACGCAAATGCAGGTGACAGATTGTGATTTAATATAAAATGCAGTAGTTTTAACAATTCCAGCCATTGTAAATGTAGGATTTCTAAAGCAATATTAATTTTGCAATCTCCTCTTAAACTAGATATTAAAAAAGAGAAAATTCCACACTGGTGAGGAATCCATTTGATTTTGTTTTTATGTTTTCAATTAAATTAATTAATACATAATTAACACTTAAGTGTCATATAAAACCAAGTCTATCATAAATTGTAATAAAGGACACAGCATCAATATCTAAATTGATTACTGGAATCTCATGAGATTCCAGTATATCAATATATATATCAATATATATCAATATCAAGATAAAGATCAACAGAGTGAAAAAAAATCTTTTCTCAAGTGCTGAACTCACTGGACAAATTTTGTTTTGCACTTTTGGATCTCTGCAGACTGAGAGCCTAATGTCAGAGCTGTGGTGCTTCTTTGAGTGACTTGAACCAAATATTCCTTATTTTCAAGTTTCTGAGATGGGTGGGTGTACTTCTATTTTACACAAATAGCTCAGATTTTCCTTGGCATTATAACACACCTTCTGTAGTTGTTTTTAAACTTTAAAAGTTCTTTGGCTTTTCCCTTGAATTTAACACTTGCACATATTTTAATTATGATTAACAGTTAACAAAGATTTTTGTCTAGGTGAAAGTTCATTTTTTTGCGAGGGCCCACTGTTTGAAGCTGCCTGTTAATACATTGTTTTCTTAGTGGTAGTTATCAAGCTCTGCTGCTTTTTCCTGCAAGGCAGTAGAAGTAGTTGAATTGCTATTTTTAGAAAAAGTAATTTTTAGAAAAGAAGAGGAGGACTTAATGGATTTTGTATACATTTGGACTACTTCATCTTGGCTGACACAGATCTGGAAATCCCAGAGATTTCCACCACACGTGTTCAGATCAACAGAGCAGATGAGGTATAACCAAGCCAGAGCATCCAGGAAGCAAGAGGCCTCCCATGTCTGCACTACATTTCTATATGTACAGTTACTTCATCACACTTCATATGTCTTGGAACTGCTCCACATATGCTGTTATTCTTAGCCATACCTATAAAGGGGAAATTCAGTTCCTTGCACAGTCCTCTACAGCCTAAGTGACTTTCACATTTTGTACTGCTGAGCTGCAGAAATACACACTTGGTGACATGATTCTATTGCTAAATGCCTGCTCACGGCTTTGAACAGTTTATGTGTGATCCAGTTACTTTGTCTAATGAGAGTATAGCTAAAACATTAGCTGATCCTATGCACTCAACAACCAGTGTAATGCTGTTTATTGCTAATGCTACATCCACTTGACTGAACACATTGCCTCACTGTCCCATGGGCTCTGTCTAGTCTGTCTCTCCGTGTCTGAAATGTTTTTACAGTTGGTCATTTCTGACCTTTTCAAGTAATATATATCTGTGGTAGTCTGCTCTTCCTTTTTCCTCTGAAGTTCAAAATCCTCATCATTTCCATTTACAGAAACAGACACAAACTCATGACACTACTCAGTATTTCCACAAAATTTAGTCCATTTGTTGTTTAGATAAAGGCACCAGCTCTCCACTCTGTCTCCCCATTGCAAACCCCAGAGTCAAGGATGTCCTAATGCTCCCTAATAAGAATTTGTATAAAGAACCACTAGCAACTAGGCAAGAACATTCTAGGGCAGATCAACCTAATAACCTCCTGGTTACTGACTGACTGGTTACTGACTGGGTGGTTAACTTATTGACTTTTATTCTCTGACCCTTTTTTCCAGCATGACCTGATTTGAAAATGTTAATATATAGCAAAATAATGATGATCAAAATGAGTGAGACATACACTGTTTCATTATCTCTATTAACCATTTTTAAAAGCTGTGCATAACTGTAGGAACTGTGTAATGTCTAAACTGTATTTTGGTTACTTTAAAAATGTGCACGGCCAATATAGTCATTACAGGGAGAACGTTCCCCCTTCAGAGAAAATTTTTTTCACCTGCTGAGGTGAGTCAGAAAATGGCAACAGTGACACCAACACCTACGTTTTTTTTTCTTTGAATTCAGTATCTCACAAAAAGACTTTCACTTTCACAAGGGTGTGCCTTCATTTTTGTTTTAGGATACATCCTAAAACATCATCAATATATCATCCAGGGTTAACTGAATGATTCTTTCTAACCTCTGGTTTTGGATCGGGCTGTTATGAAAGCAAAACCTTCATAACGATTTGGTATATGCATGGCAAGCAATGGCAAGGAAAAGTAATAGGAGGGTTTTCTGAAATATTAAATGGAGACAGAGCTTTGCATTCTTCTCTGAACATGAATCTTTCTATTTCAAGTCCCTCACCCTACCCTATCAGCGCATCTTTTTAACTCAAAGCATATATAAATTTCTGTCTACAGAATGAAAACAGCTTGACAAGTTATATTATTATTGAAAGAAAAAAATGCTACAATACTTAAAATCCTGGTATCAGATGAAACAGATATGGTGCTATAACAATTTCATCTTATTCACTTACATAAAGTTGAATTAATGTCAGTGGTACGTATTAAGAGTAAGGAATATATACTACTGACTATGCTCATCAATGACAACTAACAGTATCCTTGCTGGTAGACTTAAGAAAATACTTAATTGTGTAACAATTGCTTCTTTAACTAGTTTATTTAAAGATTTTTAAAATGGCACCTGTCGAAAAAATTCTTCCATCAGGGCCATGGTCCACCGGTAGTGCAGTTCCCAGGATTTTGCTGGATGGCTTATGTCTGCTGCATGTAGAATCAAAGACATGGCTTTGGCTTTGTCTACCCTGTCAATTCAAGGACATGCTCCAATTATCTCAGAACAAAAACAACTATATGAAGTCTTTTCTTGTACATGAGCTCATTTAAAGACTACAGATAATGAACAGAATGGAAAATGACCTACCCCTCTGCCTGCTGTAGAGTATGTCGCATTGTTTTAATTTGTTGAAAATGACCCGACATATCTGTAGACAAGACCATCTCAATGACCAAGCTACGTAACTCCCTAAGAATAATTAAAAGCAAAATGACTCATTACAATTCATTTATTCTACGTATGGAACATTTCTTTAAGCAGTACTTGTTAATTTATAACTTTCTAAACAGCATCATGGTTTTTATTACATTTTTTAAAGCATTTAAATAAATAATTAACAACTTGACCATTATACTGTAAAAGGGCTGTGTAGATGTACTTCAAAAAATGTTCTCTGTAATCACTATTTCAGAGTCACACTGGTTCAGATTTCCTCTTTTCTAGTACATAAACTAAAATTAAAGGCATTTCTGTAGCACATTATAAGTCATTCCTTCTTTTCCAGAAGTAAAGTATTCCAAAAAAGTCAGTCTCTAGGCTCACCACCACACAGGAGAATATGTTGGTGTCTTTTGTTACTGCCCTCATATTAGTGCAAAGCAGGCACAACACTAAATCTAGGAAGAAGACTGAAAACACTCAAAAGAGCAAGAGGTATTACATCTGAAATGCTATGAACGTTATGCCAATATATGAATATTATGTCAAAATACAACTCATCTCAGAAGTTCCTTAATGCCTATTACATGAGTAAAAACAAGTTCAGGATTTATACTTTATCTATATCTTGGTATTAGGGCCAGATATTTTGGCTTATCCATCAGTTTTCTCTTAAATGAATATTAAAATAGTAAAATATGAATCGTGTGAAAGCATACTAATTTTTATTGTATGTGAAAGTATATTAATTTTGTCAGTAATTATTACTGATTTGGGGAATTCTGTTTTTCTCAAGGTAGAAGGATTGTATGTAGACCTTGTAGGAGTCTGTTGCTTCTCTATATGTTTTTAACAAGGCCTAGAGAGCACACATGGTGGAGAGTTCATTCACATTAAATCGTTGTTTATGAAGCATATATCTTCATGAGCACACCCCCAATCTTAAGATGTCCAAGTGTCAATTAAAACAGTAGAATCCTACTTAAGTAATTCTCATTGATCTTTTATACTGTATTCAATCTTTGATTTATTTAACAATATCTTTTATCTTTTTTTTTTTTTTTTCCAAGAAATACATTTTAAAAGAGGTAAGTTGTAGTTTTCTTTAGGGTTGTTAGAATGTTTTTTATTTTTTTTTATTTTTTTATTTTTTTTAAATAATAAACTATCAAGACTGCTTTTGAGTCATATTAACTGCATATTTAAGCTGATACCCCTCATTGTTTTTTGTGTAATTCCTGACTTACTTTGATATAACTGGATAAAGACTCAGCCCTCTCACTTCTACTCAAATGATAACATCCAGCCATAGCAACCTGAGTTTAGAAAATGACTTACCTTGTCTGACCTCATAATGACAGACTAATTTGCATCCCAACCTTTTCTTCTCCACAATGCTTTGAAAGCGTACCCTTCAAACATGGCCAAATCCATTAAAAAAAAAAAAAAAAAAAAAAAAAAAAAAAAGCTAAACTGCATGAAAACTGAGAGCTCAGCATTGTTAACCCTTGCTGTTTGCAAAACTGAAATAATTATCACTTCCATTCCTATGGAAGAATTTCCTGTTAACTTTCCAAGTTCTGAAATTTCTTTCAGGAGTACTCAGTAATAAGTCCACTCCCATCACATAAGACACATACACAAGCAAAATGCAGCTTCTGGTAGATTCACACTGTTATGGCAAGTGACAAACCCAAATTATTACATCTGTCACCTGAAGAAGAATAAAACCATTTAGCACTGTCCTTTTCACATACTACTGAAGATTTCAGGCCACTAAAACTGCTAAATAGCAAAGGAGAGGCTCTCCTACCTACAGCTTGCAAAGATTTTTCTACCTGCACTCTCATCCATCATTAATAGAGAGAAAGAAAATACAGAAATGGTAAAGAAACATTTAGCTAAAGTTTCACAAGATCCAAGAGGGCTCGCTGTACATTGCACAGAAGATTACTCTTGGAATCAAACCATTCCTTAACTGTCTCCCAGGGAAAAAGACCCTCTCAACTTCCATACTGAAGGAGAACTCAGCCAATCTCAGACAGAACTCATGTAGAGAAACCTTTGCCTACTTCATTAAGCAGTCCACAGCTAAAGGTATCATGATAATACAGTTAGCACTGCTCACACTACCACAGCAAAATGATGCATAGGTATTACCACCTTTTGTTCTATGACAAGAAATGTAACTAACATTTATAACACATCACAATTTTGGGGAGCCCACAGTCTGAAGAATACTGCTTTTGTGTATTCAATATCCATTTTTCTTAAGTAAATGGTTATCTCCTCTTCTGTTATCTTTTCTTAATCTTCCCATAAACATATGTCCTACGGATATTTGTAAACAAGTAGCAGATGAAATATTATGTGAAAAAATGACATGAATAATGTTGCAATAACAAGAGACAAGGAGTAATGCATGAATTTATCCATTAAGTAGTTATCCAATAAACAGAAATCAGTTTTACCTGGATTTGTTCGTGACAAAGACATTTAGTCAGTTGGGCAATAGTGATCATAGAGTTAAAACTGCAGGAACAGGACAGGATGAGAACTGAAGACCTAAGGCTCACTTTGCAAGTTATAGCAATCCTGCTTTCCTCAGGCAGAAGACTCCCAAGAACAGTTGTGAAAGAGAAGATGTTCATTATGCATTTGTTTTAGTCTTTTTTATATAACCATTTATAATATCAATGTATACTTTATGACTGGAATGGTTTGGGACTTTAATACTGCCTGTCCATTTGTAATCATTGACATAACATATAGGGTACTTAAACACCATGCACCCCATAAATTAAAGGAGAAAGTGGGAGAAAAAGGGATACCTCGTCCTGGGAGGGCTGTGATAGAAAAAAGCTAATATAGAAAACTGGAATATATTTTCAGAATTGAGAAAGAGTGAGAAATGACTACGAATGTCACATGCATTATCTACAAAGGGCATCCTCATTAGGATGCTGGCAGTGTTTCCCTGTTCATACTCAAATTCTGTGTTTTAAACTTAATTGAAGCTGACAGTTTATTAGTTCATTTATCTTAATGTTAACATGCAGAAAAGAAAGTGTAATACTATAAAGTCATTCCTAGTCATTTTGCTTCATCTTGTTGAAATAATTAGCAGAACTACAGTTTAAATAAGCAGGGGTATTAATTTAAAAAAAAAAAAAAAGTTCACTGCAACTCAAAAAACAGATCTGACAGTGGTCAAGAAATTAATTAGTGCCAGGAAGTACATTAAAAAGTTGAACAAATTATCATTTTAATTTACTTCCAATATGATTCAGTGCAAATTTCAAAACAGTCTAGTAGCTTAGTCACCATCCTCGGGGGTGTTTAAGGAAAGGTTGGACATGGTGCTTAGAAACATGGTTTAGTGGGTGACATTGGTGGTAGGGGTATGGTTGGAACAGATGATCTTGGAGGTCTTTCCAGCCTTAATGATTCTATCAATTTCAATGTATATCCAAGTTCGCTCTCTAAATAATTAGAAATTGAGGAGTTTCTTTCATTGTACCAACAAACAATTGTATCTGATGATAGGGTAATGGAAATATTTTTGAAAATTAGAAATAAATACCAAGAAATCATGATTTCCATGACTGACCATCTAAAGCATCAGACTTCTACAGGTTGCACATGTTCTCAGACTGGCACTTTGGAAGTTATGATTTTCATTGAAAGTATAGATTCTTAATGTATGTCTAAGTAACAAAATTCTTCTAAATTGTACTGAATAGCCCCACAAGTTGGACCAGAAATTCTACTCTCTCTATTGATTTCAAACCTACCAACTTGAAATTGGCTGAATATAATAATGTGCAGCCACTGTAATCCATCAAAACTCAAAGCTAAAACAAAATCCTCCAGTAAATTCAAACTGGGTTACAGTGAGAGGAGATTGAAAAGCATTTAGTCTGTGATTGAGTAACTTCTAAAGAAACATGGTACACCATCACATGTTCAAAAAACATGGAGAAAAGAAATGCGATAGAAGAGCAAAGGGTCCAGAAAACAGGTCCCAGCAGATCAAGATTCTTTCTAATGTTCACATTGAAAATCCGGCTGTATATGAGTATTGCAGAAGTTTACAATTTACTTCCAGAGTTCTTTCTCCAGAACTAAATTTACAATACAAATTTTATGATAACTAAATCCAAATGAGAATCCCCTGAGAAGAAGTCCTTTATGAGAATGAAAACATGAATGTTTCTCCTTTCACTTTTTACTAAGTTAAAAAATTAATAGTTCTTTAATAAGCATTTTGGAGCACCTACAGAAAATAATGAACTGAAAACCAAAAGGATCAGCCAACTTACACTGAATAATGTCTTTGTTTAGGGATGTACTGATCGTGTAGATAAGTAAAATCATGTAATTCTACCATGTAAATCAGTCCTTTATCTGTAAATATACACTATGCCAAAATTTGTTGTGATATTGATGTATTCTTATAACTCTAGAGTTTTGTAAAACTATAAATGAAGTAAAGTATAGCTGTTATTTATGGTGGCATCATTTACTGTGGCAGAACCTCTTGGAAGCAGAACATCTCTATCTGGATTCACAGTCCACCTATTTAAAAGTTATTTTTAGGATCTCTAAATAATAGCTATGTCTACAGAAACACACAGAAGACTCGTGTTTCAGGGCCATATATAGTGTTCTATGGTATACAAATGCCTCCTTTAATAGCTGAGAAAAAACTCTTGCTCATTTTGTTCTTACGTATCTTGGTATTTGTGATATGTCAGTTATGATCCTTACTCTTTCAGCTGGTGAAATTTTCTTCAGGAAGTACATTAAGATAAAGAAAGAAAGAAAAAAAAAAAAAAAAAAAAAAAAAAAAAAAAAGTAAGAATTCCTTAGTGCTTCTGGACCTTTATTATTTTGGGACTTTCCAGATAACTCATTTTTTAATGCTTAACCAAGATATGATTATGCTGTGCTACATTACACAACAGAAAACCCACAGGCAGTAGTGATCAGACTGGCAGTAGAGTGTGACTCTGCAATGAGGTTTTAACCCACTGTTAGACAACCTACCTCATGAGGGGCAGCTCTGAGATTTTCCTGAAGAACTATCTCATCACAGACTGTCCACACAGTCCAACACTCTGCCTCATAAAAGCACAACCTCACTAAGAAAACTATTTGGCATCTTCCAAACAGTACTTCTTTACACCAGAGCAGATTTCTCTAAATTCTAAATAATCCATTACTTCCTCCAGTGCCAAGAGTTTTTCCTGTAATTTGAACCCTTAAAATAAACTCCATAGAGAAGGCCTGAGTTTTTACTATTTTTAAACATTGGAATTATGTCTGAATGTCAGAAGATGACTTACCTCCAGTCGTCTTTGGTTAAATTTGCCAGAATGTTCATCTCTTCTTCTTGCATGAGTCTATAAGCAGCACTTACATGATGGTTTTCAAGAACAGAACGATCATTGTACAATATTGCAACATCTGACCTAGTGTTAAAAGACAGGAAAGGAAAGGAAAGGAAAGGAAAGGAAAGGAAAGGAAAGGAAAGGAAAG